>CALQYR020007457.1:528301-613688 GCA_943334845.2 Auanema sp. JU1783 | reverse complement strand
CACCCCGGACAAATCGCCGCTGGATACACCCCAGTTCTCGATTGCCACACCGCTCACATCGCCTGCAAGTTCGCTGAACTTAAGGAGAAGGTATGTTCTATTAATCTTACAACTTTAATTAAATATGTTTTTTAAGGTTGACCGTCGTTCCGGAAAGAAGGTTGAAGACAACCCAAAGTTCCTCAAGTCTGGAGATGCCGGTATCGTCGAGCTCCACCCCACCAAGCCACTTTGCGTTGAATCTTTCACCGACTACGCTCCTCTTGGACGTTTCGCCGTTCGTGATATGAGACAAACCGTCGCTGTCGGAGTCATCAAGTCTGTCGACAAATCTGCCGGAGGTGGAGGAAAGGTCACCAAGTCCGCCCAAAAGGCCGGAGCTACAGGAAAGAAGAAGTAAACTATGTTCCGTTGTTTCTGGTTGATTTTAAATGATCGTTTAATAAACGTATTTGGTTATGGTTTATTGAATGTACAACATGTAAACACCAAATATAAAAAATATTGTAGTTGCTATCAATCCCACTGTTAAGAGATAATCGCATAAGTCTCCTTCTAAGAGAATGGAAAGCCATGACGGCTTGTTGTGTAATGGAATTTCAATATCTGGGTTTTTTTCTTCATGGCCGTTAGGGTGAATGTGTTTTATCGGGTGGGGTTGGTGGCACGGCAGGCCTATTGTTTGAGTTGGAAAGAAGGACGTCATTTTGTAGGGTTTCGTAACTTTCAAGGTCGAATAATGGTTTTCTGGTATCAGATTTATTGACGTCGGTGGACTGTGATGAGATGATGTGCTTGTGTTAATAGATGAAGCTAATGACATTCTATAAAGTAAGTCTTATGATTCTCGACTGATCACACGTGGTGTTTTATCTGATGTTTTGCTTACCTAGCTAATTCATGATTGAAAATATTTTTAGGTGTGTGATAAGGCTCTTCCTCCAAATACATCGTATACTCCCGTAATACATTCAATAACTCTTGTTCGCTTTCGTCAACATTAGGGGTTTCCATTTTAAATCTGAAGAGAGTAAGTATAGCGATTATCATAGTTTGTTTGAGTTGTTTACACAAACATTCCTGTTTGAGCAATAATCTGAGGTAGCATAAAGAGTTCTTATCGGTTCTCAAATTTTTTATCATCATATATCAAAAAGATATGTTCTGTTAGTTGTCTCTTTACAACTTTGAAACGGGAAAGGAGTAATGATGATGTAAGTGACTAGTGTAGTTTGTTTGAAATGGGGACGAAACAAGAAGTGGACAACGAGTGGAGTTATATTATATACATAGAAGTATCTGAGTTAACGAAAAGATGCTCTTATACAGAGAAGTATAACAGCAAACGCAGTAGAGTTTTGAAGTATTAGACCTGAAGTAAGTTTCAATATTCTCGTAATTGCCCATTTTTGTACAGAAAACGGCTTAAAGTTTACACAAGGAAAGCTTGGTCAAAGAACAAACCGAGATAGTGTACATTAGCTCAACGAGACAGGTTAGAAGTTACTTTAAAGTTTCACAAAAGTTTGTTTGCTAGCCTTTGTGAATAGCTTCACTAAGAGGAAAAAAAGATTTGTAATTAATGTTTCGACCAAGCGAAACACGGGGATATGATTAACGAAAGAAATTTTTATTCAGTTGAGTGAGTCTGTAAGAGGAGCCTCTTATCGGGCTAGCGATCCTAATTATTAAAGATGGATAAAGATGCCTTTATGCACTTGAAATCTTCAACAAAGAAAAGGAGAAGCATGACATAATAATATAAGAACGTGATCAGAACGAAGAAGAAGCAACAGATGGATGATCAACAGGCCCACAAACTGTTGACAGAATCGAAGGCTATGGTCCTCGCTGATGCTCTTCAAAAGGATTATCATAACCGACTAATTAGAATACAGAGAGAACGCGGTATTTCCATGCTCTCTCTTCACTAAGATTGAATGAAGATAATTTAGCAGAATTCGTAAGCACAGTTTACAAAAAGAAAAAGATTATCATCGAATTCGAGCAGACATCTGTCTTCTGTTAAACAAAGAATTCTCATCAGTATTGTCGACATAAGGACAGATACTGCCTGAACCACAAAATGTACAAAATGAGGCAGAAGTTCATCTGCTACCTTAGGAGCTATGCTACAGAAACTGTAGATGAAACATTGAATTAGAATGAAATACTTTATTTACAGATGCTGGAGGATCCTGCGATATCCTTATGAAGGTTACATGAAACAGCTAAATCCGGGGTGAAGGACATTTGAGCAAAATCCCAGTATGGCCTTATACAGTTTATGACAATCGCTCATTATACAAAGTCTAGGCATTGGTCCTTCAAGGCATTAGGCCTTAATTATTAGATAGCACGACATTTTTCTCGCGATCCTCACATTTTTTCGAAACAGTCTTAATTTTTCCAAATGCTGAATCACTATTGAGGCACTCATTACATTCCAATCTGTATGTCCTACCAAAGGCTAGATTAATAAATAAATACTGAAGGTTCTGCTGGAATCCATCTGGCGAGCCAGTTTCATACCGTTGTTTTTCGTTCTCATCTCACTTAACAAGTGCCGATCGTTAGCGCGAAATAGAACGATGTTTTTCTTTCTCACCTTGAATCTCCAGCAACGGCTGAACATCATCACTTCGACTTCGACCACTTTCATTCCTCATAATCTCACTGAGAGAGCGGTTACATGTAGGCATGGAGCAAAGTTTCATTCCTAACCTCTTCATATAATGAGCGGTTGTACATAATATCTTGAAGTTTTCATTCCTGTCTTTTCCTGATAATGAGCGGTTGCGAGGTCAGTTTGAAGAGCTTCACACACTTCTCAATTTGTAGAGGTAGCTTGTTCCTATCTAGATATCTTCGCGGTCCGAATTTATTTCATCACATAAAACAACAGCATTTGAAACTCCCCATTATCAATAAGTGATAAGATTCATTTCTGTGATGAATTCAAAAATTGCGACAAGTTGTGCAATCCTTGCGAGGCAATTCATCGGGGACTGGAATCACCTGTAGTGTTACTGCTGTCTTTTTATTGAACTTTAACAAAGTCTATTTGATGACAATCTCTTTCGCAATAATTTCAGCTGCTCGCGTAGTGTTTTCGTTTGCAGCAAAACAAAGACAATATTTAATTCCTTCGGTAAAAATAATTTTCTCGTGAAATTAGGAAAATAAGACGGGTTGGTTTTTTTTGCAGGGGAATGTAACCACGTATAGAAGCTGGAAGAAGATTGAAATTGAAACCTGCATGATTCTCGTTTCATAGTGATATCTTGTGTCCCTTCCTCTAATCCTGGTTTTCATTTTGTTGTATTAGGTGATGAATACGTAAACGAATCTCATACCCACGAAATATATATATATATATATAGATGTTCTGTGGCTTAGCGTAGGAGGTGTTATACGACTTCACCGATTAGCATATTATTTAAATTAACAAAATAAATATTTTTACAATTGTTTTCTCGGATTTTTTATTGAAGTGTTCTCAAGACAAATGGAATCAATGGAGATCAATGCAGGTCACATTCTGATGCCGATACGACATGCAAGAGTGGCGACAAAAAAAATCGATACTTGCATCTACGTCCATATGTGTGCGGTTTCGGCTGGGTGTGTACTTAGGCCACAAAGGATTCGAGCTTTCTTATTATTGTGATTTTTTTTATTAAATACTAATGTATTTATGTGCTTGACGAATATGCGAACAGTCTCATTACATTAGAAAATGTGAATAATTTGTAATCTAGATGATGAAGTAATGGAGGATAATCCATGTGAAGTTGAAGGAGCAACTTCAAACACGAGTAGTCCAATAACAGAAAGCAGTGAATCAATAGGAGATGATCAGGCTGCTCGTTTTAAAAATCTTTATGATAAATATAGTTCACAACAAAAGGAATTAGAGAGGTGTGAATTTCCATTTTCATCTTTTCAATATTTGATAATTTCAGATTAGAAGAGCAGAATGCGGAGTATCGCGAAAAACTGTTAAGAACAATTCGGGAGAGAGATTTGAATGATGAACTGCTTCGGAATGTACGAGAAGAAACGAAAAAGGAGAACGATGACTTGAAAAAGAAACTCAAAGATACAGAAGTTCAGCTTAAAACTCTGCAAGTAAGTGAAAGTTGAGTATCAGTCATTTCTTCTCCGATTTTCAGGATAAAACTTCTGTTCAAGAAACTCAGTTCAACAATACCATCAAGGATTTGAGTACAAAGTACAATACTTCTCTTTCTCAGGTTCAACACTTCTTTGAAACATTATCTGATACAAACTATTCAGATGTCAAAGAAAGCTGATCAGGCGGAAAAAGACAAGAATGAAGCTGTTATAAAGTATGCTACTAGAGAGGCAGAAATAATGAAAGTTCGAGCTGAAATGCAGAAGAAAGATCAGGTAATTGAAAGTCTGCGGAGATATTCACCAAATTGAATTCTTTGAAGGAAGTCAAGGAGATTGCAGTTGAAAAGGAGAAGCTCTTGAAGTGTCAAGATCAAGAGAATGTGGAACAGTTAGAAAAAACAGTCAATTCTCTTCGTGTCGAGCTGGAAAAAATAAAAAATGAGAGATTTGATTTGGAAAATCGACTCAAAATGTCTGAGAAGAGGCTAGATGTTTGTTGTTTTTGTTTGGTTTTTATTAAAAAAATTTATTCAGGCATCACAAACCTCCATTAACGAACTGAAACAGCATTGTGAAGTTCTGAGAAAACAACTTATTAATACGAAGGAGGAAAGAAGTCAATTGTATAATGAGAATAGAGAACTATCAGCTAGAAGCCAAGTGAGTATTGACTCTTATCTCTTGTTTTGTATTGTTTTCTCTTTACAGTTACAAGAGAATCGTCTCCAGCAAGAAACAGAATCAGCAACAAAGTTCCAATCAGATTATGAGTTGAAGTTTCATGACCTGAATGGAGAAGTTGTTCGTTTGCGATCGGAGAATCATAATTTGAATAATAGGATGGATAGCATAACTAAGTGAGCATTAGCAATCTTTAGTAGTTCTGAGATTTCTGGATTTCAGGGAGAACTTAGACCTCATTACTAAGTTACAAAATCTAGAAGATAAATTGGAGCTGGAAGAAGAAAATCACACTATATCTAAAAAAGAAATTCTTCGCTTATCCTTGTTTGAATCGCAAGTCAAAAAGTCTGTTTGATCCTCTCCCTATGCTTGTAAACTTTCCTTCTTGCTTCAGGAATTTGGAGAAGGCCGAGAGATGTGAGAAAGCACAGCTTTCAGCAGAGCAAGATAGAGATGTTTGGAGTTGACGAAAAAATGTTTTCAAAACTATGAGTTCAGATAGCAGAAAAGGAAGCGGAAGAGTGTCGACTTCAAGCTGAAAGAATGCTTCAAATCACGGAACAATTGAGTCAAAGAAACAGTCAGTTTGCGAGTGACACGGAACGGGAGCGGGAAAAGGTTTCTCATTTCTTAGATTATATTCTTATTACTTTTTACCTTGAAGAATCACGTTCTGGAACAGGAACTAGTTCAAATCAAAGGGAGTCTTTCTAGAGCTGAGAGCCGGATTTTGGATTTGGTATGTTCGACTGACGGATTATCCCTTAATGGTCTTATTATTACAGGACAAAGATTTAAAGGAAGCTCAAGGATCCTCTGACAGCGAGAATAGTCGTTTGAAAGAGGAACTGAAACTGAAAATACAGCAGGTTCAAGAATTGACTCAAAAGCTAACAGAAGAAAAGAATGACTCCGCTGCTTACAAAAGAAAGCAGACTGCCAACGTGAAGGTACTGCTACAAAAGGAAATTGAATTACTAAAAGCAATCGTATTTCAGGAATTGAAGCAAGAGCTGTCTAATTTAAGAAAACAGCTGGAGTCAGGTCATTCGGACAGTCTTCTGAGTGCTTCAACCTCAAATAGCAACTTGCCTAGTATTTCATCTCGATCCAGAGCTAGCTCTATAACTAGTCTAGATAGGACCACTGTAGGTTTTTGTATATACTGCATAAAACAACTCTCGTATCATCAGAATTGTTCACAAGAAGAACATCCCAATAGCACCGTAAGCCAAAAATCTGAAGAGATATCCACTTCTATGCAACAAGCTATGGTTGATAAGGTAGTTTGTTTTCTCGTAATGGAAGTATTATTTTCCTGCTCCAGATTGTGCAATTGCAACGAAAATTAGCGCGTCGAACAGAGAAGATTGAATTTTTGGAAGAGCATGTGAAGCAATGCTTGGAAGAACTTCAGAAAAAGACAAAGTTGGTCTCTCACTCGTTCCATGTTACATTTGTTTTTCTTTAAGGATCATTCAAAACTATGCTCTCAGAGAAGAGTCGTCGCTGCTTTTGCCTCAAGACGCTTCCCTGGACCAGGTAACTAAATGTTTTTATTTCAAATACTTTTCAACTTTTTAGCTTTTTGATATTTGTGAGATAGTTCAGGCAAGTAATATGTTGTGAAAAGTGATATTGTGATTGTTCTTATTTGGTTTCGTGTCCTGTAATGAGTTAGTCTCCCCATTCCAGGTGCCAATGTTGAAAAAAGGAACTAGTTATGCTCTAATGGGGTCTATCTTCAATACGGGAGAGAAACGGAGTCTCCAATTAGTAACAGAAGTAAATTCGCGTCTTCAAGCTGTGCTCGAGGATACGCTGCTCAAAAATATAACATTAAAGGTTTTGTTGAAGCTTTTTAAAATAATGAAGAGTGGTTTACTTCAGAATTCTGTGGAGTCGCTGGGAAATGAGATTTCTCGCTTGTCTCGTGAGAATAGAGTTCTATTGATAACTCAAGCAAAAGATTAATTTAATTTATCATTCATCTAGTCATATAACTTCTTTCCCAATGTGCCACTGCTGGTAACACCTCTCCTCTTGTACCTGTGATATTAGTCTTTTCTCCTTTTGCATTTTTTTTTAAATCTACCAAGTCGCCTCAAAGGTTTAACAGATTTTATATTTGTATAAAAATATATTTTATTATTAAAAATCTGAATATCTTTTGGTTTTTATGGCATTTCAAAGAAGGTCATCGGTGTCCAACTGAATGACCGTATCACTTTTCGTCTCATTTTTCGACCCAAAATCCGACACAGTCGTTCCACTAACCGTCGTATTCCTTAAAAATTCTATAATTATCAACATCCTAACGGAAAACTACCTTCTATATTTATTTAAATTATGGTTTGTATCATTAGGAAGATGTGTCAGAAATGTGGAAGGTAATGGACCTGCTTGACAGTCAAAGCTCATGCTTTTCTTTTTCGCATTTTTTTGCTCCATGAGCTGACGATTTGGATATTTGAAGCTGACCTGTAATTACGACAGTGTTTCAAGTTTTCAGGAGCTTTCCCTCACTTTTTTCTTCAATTTTTTCCAATTCAATGTGCTGAACTTGATTGGAGAAGCTTTTCTGAAATTATGATATGCAACTGTGCCGAAACCCGTATCTCACGCTTCTATATGATTGTTAAGAGGAACCGTACTGGTTCGTCGAGTCGCCGTTGTTTGGAAGCTTTCAGGAACGGGAATGTTGAACTCTGGTAATCCTTTTTTGAGCCTTCTCTCTGCCATTGCGGATCTTTTCTTGTTTCGAGCTGAAACAATATATGTTTGAAAAGTGAAAAGTAGGTTGAAATATGACAGAAAATAATAATGAGAGAGAAGGAGTGAAAGAAACAGAAGAAAGTCTATGAGAAGATTTTCAATTCAATTCAATCATACCATATACGGAAGGGTCAAAAGCTGTAAGAATAAGTGAGGATATTAGATTGAAAACAATAACTTATCCACCCAAATTAATTTGAATAAAAATCAAGCGAAACGAACTTACAGTATGTTTTCTGATTCATGTCTGTGTGCCCCGTATTGAATCCGTTATTTCGCAAAACACCCAATAATTCATAGCGGAAAGCACTTATATCCTTAAATGGTAAAATTGAAAAACAATTTCAAAAATTTTTTGTTGTTGTTTGTGTTTTACCTGTTTAATCTCATTGACATCATCTTCGCTCACTCCTTCACTCTGCTGTTTAACACGTTGCATCTGAGCGATATACCGTTTGACCAAATTCCGAGTCACAAACTATAAATATAACTATTTAGTATAGAGTTCTTTCTTTTGTAGCTGATGATGGGGGATGAAAATAAAAAAAAAACATTTTGCTCAATAAAGCAAGGCATTTCACACTCCGTCAAACAGAACGGTCACGACGAAGGAACGATATGATTAAGCTCCGCATGGATTGAAGGGGGCTTGGATGTCTGGTACAGGATGAGAACTATTTTTTGGCCCAAAAAAAGGAAATAAAACAAAGGAAACTCTACTTTCTAGCAGAAGCTCAAATGAAGCTTTATCTAAATAGAAGTTCCGAAACAGATGAAGAAGAAGCAAACACAAGACACACAACTCTTATAAGGATTATTATGCTATGATTCACTAGAATATAGTAAATAATCGATATTCCCATAAAAATAAATAAATAATATATATATATATATATTTATGGTAATATAAGTTACCATGAAATTCTGCTCTTTTTTACAGATGGTTGTTAGTGTCCGCTGAAATGGGACCCACATTAGGAAGAAGCTTAAGACTTACACGATAATTATTTTCCCGATCATTCACTTCTCGAAGAATACGTTGGTTCTACAAAAAGATGTTAGCAGTGTTTTGTTTTCTATCTTTTCGTTTAATTAAACAGAATATAAATGCAAAAAAAAACAAAACAAAAAATGTCTTTTTTTTGGATGAAAAATGAAATCGTCAGATATACCCTCATACTCCGCTGTTTGCCCGCCTGGATAGCTTTCGAACACTTACAGTAACGATCACATAGCCATTTTATTCCTGGAACGTCAGTATTTATTTATTTCATGTATTGGACTGGTATATACCATAATAAAAACTTTTTGGGCTTGGTATTATGTTGAAGGGAGGTGGAAGGGTGGCTGTATCATCAAAGTACTCAATGAACAGTTTGCTCCGTGCGAACTTCCATTCAACATCGGCTTGATTCTGAAATTAAGTGGAAGACTTTTCTATACAAGTCCCTTCAGAACATACGGAAATATACTGATATGAGTTACTCATCATAGCGATCAACATGTTCAGAAGTACAATGATTGCACAACAAGAGTAGCTTCCAAAAATGGTCTTGCCCGTCCATTCCGTTAAGAAATGAGGTTCCTGCAAAAACTCAAAATGTTGATCCCTCTATTATATCAATGTTGAACCTTCAGAGTAAAATGAGATAAATCGACAAGTCCAAACATCGCCCAGAACAGCGTTTCAGATGTATGATATATGCTTAACCAGTCAAATTTGATAAAATCTGATTATATTTGTAAGATATACCTTGAGCATGCTTTATACTTGATATCACAAGACTCCCTGAAGCTTTCCCAATTAGCTGGGCGCGCTATCTCCTTGGGAGCATTCAACCATATACGATATTGCTCACATTCCTTCAAGACATATTTCATTTTCAGTTTAATGGGAAAGATGATTTCTCACTGTTTGTCTCATGGAAGAGTAATACCACATCAGCTGATTCAAACCACAAGCAAAAGCAAAGAGAACCAATGCGTAAACGAGAAAGAATTTCAGAATGTCAATAACCATTCTTCCTTTAATTATGATGATGAAACTTCATATGCTTGAGCATAAGCTTTACCTAATGATATTTTGAGTGGACCAAGATGAGGATTAACTGTGAAAATATGAACAAGTTTAAGTGAAGAAAAGATGTTTGCAGTTGCAAATACACATTCACTGAGCAGTGTTGGATCGAACGCATCCCAATCTCGTCTTCAAAAATCAAAATGTAAATTAATTAAGTTATGATTGATACCTGACTATCTGAGGCCAATGTCGTCTGGATGGGTTGCGAAGCTCAGCTTGAACCTGTAAAGCTTCTCTTATCAAACTATCCAAGAGCTTCCTTGTTACCTGATAATAAGCTACAAATCTTAGAGCTGCTGTACATAAATACAAAGAGTTTGTTATGAAATCCAAGATGTTCCACAAGTTATAACAGTAATCATGAAGACCACAATCCCATAACTGTTTGATTTCTACCCATATTAAACCTTAACAATGAATGTTTATAGACATGTTCATGTATGGATGAGCTGTCGTACCAAAGACCCAAACCATGATGGCCATTTCGACAGGTGTCGGAGTTGTTCCACGACGTTCTTTTCTATCAAATTCCGATTCTCCAGTAAACATATTGTCAATTAGATCAATTCGTTGTGAAGCTAAGATGATCAAAACTAAATTGATTCTATTAATTTAGATAATTCAACTGAATATAATCTTACAAAGAAAAAAGATATAACTAGCTGAATGACACAAAAATTTGATAAAAGGCTTCTTTGTAAAGCTGGATATAGCTGATTGTGGAGCGATGAGATATACTAATGAAAGTAATGGAAACGATAATGAAACCAGAAATATCAGAAGGCACTAAAACAGATTTGTCTATATATGGAATATGCTTATGTTGCCTTTTTACCTTAAAAATGATATTCCTATTACGAAAACCCGGCAATCCTTCATACCAAATACCAGCAAGTAGTTGTTGACAATTCGGATGAGCAACAAACTGAAAAACGATCAAATCCATCATTTCACATCATCATAAGTATCGTTTTACTCTTTTTTGACGTAGCTTTATGGCTAGCTTGAGACGAGATAACTGCTCAGTTGTTGGAGATCCACGTGATTTTACCTTCAAATCAAAGAGATGTATGATTCAGTGATATATAAGGGAAGATTCAACCTCTTCCCAAGCACTTGTTGTGTGATTGAGGACTATCTCCAGTTCTTTCGATCCTCTCACTTGATCCAACATATTTACAGAAAATTTTTGACATTTTTGGGATAATTCCTTGAATCAGAAGGTTATTGGAGAAATTATGCTGATGCTTATCTACCTGATATTCACTACGAAATTCATTTTCGATATAAGATAATCTACGAAGTTCATAACTAAGTTCAAATGCATATAATATTGGATCTTTAGCTGATAAACATATAAGTGATGGACTAGCTAATGCTCGATAAGCATTAATCCGAGATCTTGATAGTCTTAACGAATCTTCTTCGCGTGCCTAAAAAAACTTTTTTTTTAGCTCAATCGTAAAGCTTCAAACTTACTAATTCACATTCAGGACAACAACAACGTACATCGTGTGGATGTGGAACAACACCTTTACGATCCAAAAATAATTTAATACATTCATAATTATCTTTATGAGCAGCTAGGATGATGGGTGTGATGTCAGGAGTAAAAGCTGAATGTTCGTTGATTTCAACCCCTTGGTTCTGCAATGGCAAACATGAGCATGTTTTCTTATCTTTCATGACTTCATAGATTTCTGTTTCACATTTTTCTTTTTCTGTTAACAAGGAATAGGAAAAGCATCTTAAGAAACACATTTACATCTGTTTATCTGTGTTTAATTCCTTCCCCTACTGCCACTCTCTCTCTCTCCCTCTCTCTCTCTCATCTATAGTTACTCTCCTATAGTTGATCTCAAAAGTTCCTTTTTCATCACCTTATTCATAAACAAATTTAAAATTTAAATGTTAAGAAAACAATTTTTCCTTACCTCCGGATCGAATTTATCAATTTTTTCTAAATGATGAACCAAAATCTCAACAGCTTCCACGTTTTCCTCTCCAATCGCGTATAGAATGGCATCGCCCGTCTAGAGTAATTGAATTGTCAGTTAAAGTTTAAAGAAATATTCAAAAACTTCAATGTTATTATCCAATAATAGTTCGATCATCTCAATATTTTCATTTTCGATGGCGATCAATAGTGCATTTCTTTAATATATTGTCAAAAAAGATATAGTTAATTACAAATAAATGAAAAGCTTAAACCTTCCCAATGGATCAACGCAATTGATGGTAAAGCCGGGAACAGCTTCTGATAAAAGCTTTCGTACACTACCAATATCTCCTCGTTCACACGATAACAAAAATTGCTTTTCAATAAATCGACTGTCAGCTGAAACAATAAAGATGTCTTATTCTCTTTCTTATTCATTTTCTTCTTCTTCTTCTTCTTCTTTCTCTACTGCTGCTTCATCGTCTTCATCATCATCTTCCTCTTCTTCTTCTTCTTTCGCCTTCTTCATCTTTTTCTCTCTTTTTTTTCCAATTCAAATTATCGTTTGTGTCCTTCGTTTTGCCTTGTGGCGACGATGATTGGAAAATCAAATTTTGAATTTCTCGCTTCTCCTGTCCATTTGCATTCAAAAATATTGGACGGAAATAAAGATTTTGTTGAGCAAAAATTCTTTTGAAAATTATGACCTTTTCTCTAAAAACTTACTCTCAAATGAATACAAACTTCCAGCAGCTTCTCCACTCGAATCATGATGTAATAAAGCTGCAATAACAGTCAATATGCAAATGAATGTAACATATAAGGCAACTAACGAGGTTTAGTACGTTGTGTTTGTGTTACTGTTTCAACTGCTTGATCAGTGAGATTCATGTCGTTGTCATATTAACTATAATTAATAATATAATTATTATAAAGTAGAATAAGAGATCGAAAGCATAAGCTTATAAGACAACCGCTTTTTGCAGAAAACAATACAAAAATAACATTTTACGTGAATGAAACGTGAAAATGACGTGTCACCATACGTGCAAAGAGAGGATGGGAGGATTCACGTGCATTCACACATCTCACACGTTCATCAAAAGAGGCTAGCAAAATATAATGAATGAGAATTATCAAAAACCTCTATAAAGAAAGAAAAGAGAAAAAAGGAGAGATTAGGGAGAGGGGGAGAGAAATGCAGAAGAACGACCACCATTACTCTGAAATAAAAAAAAACAGAAAAAATGAGACATACGAGAGACAAATTGACAGATGAAAGGCTTTGGCTGTTTCAATGTTGGGCGTTAAAACTATTTTGTTAAATGAATAATTAATGAGCTTATTCAATAAAAAAGTTCATCAACTTTGAGGGCTTCAGGGTTAACACAAAAAATGCTTCTTCTTCATCTTCATTCAACATCCTACCAACTACATACATTTTATGCAAATTTTTAAACGAAGTTCAGAACATTTTTTTTTCCTCAAGATTTTCCTCCTATAAACGGCCGATATGAGCCCTAGGGGATGAGAGAGAGTAGAAAAAGCCATATGACTTGTATTTGATACGAAAAGTGAAGATGAGAAAGGGAAGAACTCTCTCTCTCTCTATCTCTCTCTCTCTGTCTTTTCCGTTTCAAAAACTAAAAAATCAAGCTACGGAAAAGATAAAGAGAGACAGGAAGACAGGGAGAGAGAGAGTGATGGGAATAACCTTTGAAACGAACACTTTCTTTTCCTTTTTTTTTCCTTTTTTTTTTTTATAAATATTTGACTTTTAGTTGATCCATCGCTCTTAATCCCCTACTAAGCGAATGATGAATTCTCTCTGTGGGCTTACAAAAAAATATTTTTTTCTTAATTAGCTTAAGAAAGAGAGATTATTATTTTAGAAAAGATGTTACTTGAAGAGTTTCTGACATTTCAGCTTTTTGACTTTTTAAAATGATGATGATCAAAAACTTTCATTATATTTCTTCAAATCTCTCTGTAGCCTCTCTCTGCTCTCTCTCTCATCTCCTCTCTCTTTCTCTCTCTCTCTTCTAAGAATAAATTATCTGAAACGTTTGTGCGAAAGTGCACGAGTTGCCTTAGGCGTGTCCAGCAAATTTAATCTCATGGACCAAGTTGTTTGTCCTTCTGAAGAAGATTTAAATGAAAATGAGAATAAGAGTACTATAAAAAGAAGTAAAAATAACGACGAAATAGACTGTTGAAGAAAGAGAGTCAGAGAGATGTAAAGAGAGAGAGAGAGAGAGAAGGAAAATAAAAAAATTTGACAGAAAGAAAAAGTTAAGAGAGAAAGAGATAGAGAGAGAGATGGGGTTAGAAGAGAGTGAAGATGATTGAAAGGAGCATTGAAAGAGATGTTAATGCAAAGAGATTTTCATAACTGTGGAGAGAAACACAAAGAGAAATGGTTAAGAGAGTTGAATAGGGGGGGGGAGAGGAGGTTGATGAACAAAGAGAGAGAGAGAGAGATGAAGAAGAGAGGTTTTCAAAAAAGATTATTATATAAGTAATATATCTGAACGAATTCTCTAGATAACTAAGGATATAAGCTCAATCTGAGTTGATGCAATTTGCCACCCTCTCGTCCTTATTCTATAGAAATAGATGACGATTCGATTGAAGAAAAGAGCTGAAAATTGAAAGAAAATTTTTCAAGAAAATTTATTAAAATGAAGTTCTTTTTTTCTTTTTTGTTGCAAAAAAAGAAAAAAAAGAAGAAGACAGCGATGCGATAAAGAGAGAGAGAGATTCACGTTCACGCACAAGTGATTGTTGGCTTCACACATCGTTATCAACAAGAGAAGAGGATTCAGAAGAAGCGGGGAGAAAAAAAAAAAACGATCAAAGCGTTCTGGAAGTTTTGATTTTCAAATGGAACAGAGTGAGAGAGTTAATACTCTCGAATAACGATGGAAAAAAATTAAAAAAGTATAAGATGTAATGAGAGAGAGTGTATAGTTACGAGAGAAAGACACAGTGACAGAGAGAATGTGGGGAAGATGTGAAAGGGATGGAAAATGAGGGACGAAGAACAACGAATGACAAGAAGGGAGAACTCATAAGGACCTTCTTTATTTATGCAATTATTGTTCTTCATCTCAGCTCTACTCTTCTAATATTTTGCTCCCCGAAGGGCTTTTCTGGGTGGGTAGTAGCTTCGCAGATACCCATGGCTTGTGTGAGTCCATTGAAAGCAAAGTAGTTTTTCATTACTTAAAAATTATAGAATATTTTATATTTATTAAGTATATTAAGATTAAATAAAAAGATTTAATATAGACAGAGAAATGACGGTGGAGGAGGGGGGGGGGAGATCAGGAGATGGAAGAAGGAAATGAAAACGAAGATGAAAACGAAGGAGAACAAGAAGAACACGAAGATGATCTTTTCTTTTTGGTCAATCTGAGTATTTTGAGATGGGCTAGCCAAAGCGATTGGCTAACATGTCATGTCATCTGAACTCTATCAAGCTAGGAAATGATAAAAGCTGACATCTAACATCTGTATAAAATGATTTTTTCAATTTTAATACTTACTATCATTCACCCTCTCACTTTCTCTCTCACTCTCTCTGTGTAAAACAAAATAAGGAGTGAAAAAAAAGCTTTACGAAGATAAACGTCGTCAACGTTGACGACGATCAGACGAAAAATAAAGAAGAGCGCACGCGATGAAATGACGACGACAAATTTCGGGCAACATGGCCTGTGAGAGCCCCAAGATGCTAAAATTTTTCTTACGATCAAATTGAATAATCGTTGTTAGCATATCAATCGGCTCACAAGGTTCTTTTATAGAGATGTTGCACACATAAAAAATCATTTTTTTTATTCTCTTTCTTCTCTTTCTTCTTCAGAATCTTAAAGAAGACGACGAAGCATCATGATGATAGAGAAGGAAAAGCTTGAAGAATAAATCCTTAAGTGGCTTTATAGATGAGAATTTTGAACCAAAAAAGACATCAAATCATGATACTTGTCACTTCAGCTTACATCTTTTTCCTTCTCCACTTCCTCAGTTTCTTGCTCTCTCTTTCCCTCCCTCTCTGTTATCTGTCTCTCTTTTAACATTTACGTTAAATCTTCTTTTTCAATTCAGCTTCATCTTTGCTTATGACTCATTAGCCACTTAAACTACAAATTAAAGCAACTGTCGCTGCAAATGCCTTCAGGCTATTAAAGCTAATTGCTGTTAAATATTTTTCAGAGAAATTAGCAAATCAAAAAAAAATTTATTTTGGTCTACAAGGCGGAACGAATATAACGGCGGAGGGGGGAGAGAATTCATCAAAAAATTGATGTCGTGATCAGCTTCTTCTTGCTCATGTCAGAAGGTCAGAATATTTTTTTTGTCAACGTGAAAAATACGACAAGGAAAAAGTAGACGTGAGAAGATAGATGATGAAGAAACAGCTGGAGATAGAGAATTTAAAGTTTCCTCCTAAATATCAGAGGCATGTTATAGAGGGATGAAAACAAGGAAACACAGATAAAGAGAGGGAAGGGTTGAAGGGAAAAGAAAAGAGAGAAAGGGGAAGGTGGGGGAATAAAGGACAGAAGAAGGGAGGAGCAAGTGTAGACGAGGAGAAAAGCAACCGTTTTGTTTTCTGATGATCTAAAAAAACGATCAGACGACGCGTGTAAGTTCACGCCATCGGTTTCCACGTGTAAACTCACGTGAATATTAGAATACGTGAAAGGTAGGAAGTAAAAGAGGAGGAAGAATGTAATAAAAGAATAAATAAATAATTTGTAAAAAGATCTGCTTTGTTTTGTGAGAAATGAAATAAAAACAAAATAATTGAAAGGTAAGAGAATCTTGTGAATGATCTCTTCTACTCTCCTTCGCCTCCCTCTCTCTCTCTCAAGAAATAAAAGAAAAACGAAAAAAGAGGAAGTAGGAACATTGTATTTATTATTATTATTTTAGGAATAAAGAGAAGTTGAAGATAAAAAGAATGTCAGAGGACAAGAGGGAGAAGGTTAAGGGGGCTGAGAGACAGAAAAGGAGAGAGAGACGGAATGAGGGAGAAGCTTAAAAAAGAGCGGAGCAATCGGAAAATGAAAAAAAATTAAAAAGAAAGTTTGCGTTCAAAGAAAAAGATTGTTCGTTTAATTAAAAAATTAAATGAAAAATTAAGAAGAGAAAGGAGAGAGAGGGGGTTGCGAGGGGTGAGATGGGAGGGAGGAGAGACGGGGAGGGGTGATGGTGAGGGGGGGGGGGAGAGGAGAATAAAAAAGTAAAATAAAAGCAAGACAATGTTGTAATGAAACATGAGAAATGCAAAGAAATTGGATAATGAAGACATAATGTGTCGTCAGAAGAAGAATCTGAAATGTTGACGACGATCATTCAAAAAGAATAATATATTATATTGATTATATGTATAGTTATTATGTAACGAATCTTTTGTGGGAAGAAGCTGAAAGAGAAAAAAAAACTCAAATTTCATAAGCTTTACCATAGCTGAAAAACATCTTATGGAAACATAATCTCTGGATATCATCAGACAACTTTCAACTGTCTTGGCCTATTTGTAACTTTATTAATTCATCAGATTAAGCCTCCAAACATATCACAGACAACATCATGTAAGCATCTTATCACCCGAAAAGAGAGGTTGTGTAAGGATGCATTTCATTTTTTGTAACAAAAAAATAAGAAAGAAAAAAAAAAGAAAACAAGAATGTTTTAATAATCAAATCCCAATACGGCAACTTCCGTTTCCCATTCCAAATCGATGTAAGTGAAATTCCAGACAGTTGGCTGGCCGAAATGAGGTGAAACGACGTTGGTTGATGCCCAGCTAAAACATACATAATTGTTTTCTTTTTCATGAACAAGTGAGAGATGAGGCAAACATAGAGAGAGTGTTTTAAAATGCTTGAGAGTTATCAGAAAAACAAAACATATTTGATTACCTGAAAGGTGGGAGAGGATCATATGGAGGTCCACCCCAGGCGCGGAAACGAAGCTTCTTGAACATCTCATAGTTTGTTCCCTTAAAATATTGAATGAATATTTGATCAGTATCATAAGATACCTTATAATCAAGTCCTCCGTGATTACGGAATCCCATGCTTTCAACTTCATAAGTTCCGTTCACAGGGTTCAAATCACCACGAGCAGAGATTCCAGCCTAATGCAAATGATACTATAACTTTCAAAGTTTGTGGATGGAGCATACCTCGGCAGTGTATGGGGGATTGCATTTACATTTGGCGAACTCATCATGAGTATAATCATTGTATCTATGAGGTTAGAATATTTCATTTACAAATGGTATTGTTGATTACCTCATAAGCTTGGTCAAGGAATCAATGTCTTGAACCTTATTGTGATCACGTTGGAAGATGCGAGCACGTGGAGAAGCTCCCCATTTGTACCAATCATATTGAGCTGCCTAATTACATTATGGATGAGTAATCTGATTGTGCTCATCTGATTAATACCTTAAGATTGAATCCAGAAACAATGGAGACATCAGTCAAATATGGAATATTATATGATGGGAAGTAAGTGAAACGTTTCATGAACCAAGTCATATCTCTTGTAGATGTGTATCCTCTTTAATAATTAGCAAAAATTTATAATAGTATATATGAAATACTTACGGAGTTTGTTCCAGAATCCAGATGAAGTCCTTTTGAGGAGTAGCCTGTCCGGGTTTGAATAATTTATAATCAACAACAGTCCATTGATTATTATATGTTCCAGAGTTATACTTGGCGAATAGATTTACCCAGTCTTTGGATGTTCTAAGCGATAATGCATTATTATATTATATAGTTAATATAATGATTACTTGGTTAAGGCATTACTCAAGAATGACCTAATCCAACAATGGACTTGTCCTTCTGGCTTTATAAATGCGTCTGTGTATAAGGTGTTGTTGAAGATAGCAATGGTTGTTTCGATTGAAGCCTATAACCACAAGTTTAATCTCATGAATGGAATGTAAGAGATTACCAATCCAGCGCTGGTCAAAGTATAATCATCAGCAGATGCTAAAGCTGCAGGGTATCCAGAGAAAGAAACAGTATGTCCGGGTACTTCAGCCTTATCTAGAAGTCAAGACTGATAGAGTTAAAACTTATGCAGCTTACCATAAGCGAACTTGTAGAGCTTCAAAACTCTGTTCATGGTACTGTAGCTGGACATGGCTACGTGAGAGAAGAAGAGATCCTTGTTTCCATCGGCAAATTTGACGAATCCAGAACAACGTCCTGCTTCAGGGTACTCTTGTGGATCGGGAGTCTTGTTAAGATATTTGTTCAAATCGAATAATTCTCCAGATAATTGAATCATACTGTAACAGGTCAACTAAATACTCTTCCGTCAACATCCCTAACTGACTAGATTGGATGAAGATCGAATCCGATTTCAGGTGTTAAGTTTCTCTTCATGTAACCATCATACATACCGGTGATTTGAGCGAAAGTCAAGTTAACCTAAATTTGGAATGATTAAACATGAAGCATGATGTAATCAATTACATGTCTCCAGTATGGATCATTTGGATCATTGGCAACAACTTGAGATCTCAGCCAATCAAGATTCTTAGACAAGTATTTGTACAAACGCTTGCAGTATAAACTTAAAAAACAAAGATTAATGAAGCTTGTCAAAGTACAAACATACGTGTGGTTAGTGCAGAGTTCCTCGATAGTGTTGCGGTAATGATAATAGATTTGAAGACGAGTGAGTTCACCTGTAAATTAGGTTCTTCATACTTCTATGTTCTGCTGAGTACTTACCTTCAGCAACACCGGCAGCGTAAGCTTGAACATCATAAGGGAAACCGCTGAATGTTTCGATTTCTAAGATTCCCCATCTGAATTGAACAGTTATATTGATTTCATTTAAATTGGAACAAACCCTGTGGTGTTAACTTGATTTGTGTATCTTCCTAAAGCGATTTGACTTCCATTTTCACATTTCTTTGAATACTGGATTTCGAGCAAATCGGTGCTTGTTCCATTTGTACAAACAGATAAATAAGTGTAAGGGTATTGAGAAGTTCCGTGAGGATTTGATGGTGATTTCTAAATAAACTTTAGTACACCTTTAGCTAATCTTTTAAAATTACATTTGTGTTCAAAAAATCTCTCGAGCTTCTGGCTGAAGCTGCCACAGCCAAGCAGGTTACAGCAAGAATGAGACGAATCATCTGAATTGGAAAGATGGAACAACTAAGGAATGTCTAGAAAACAATGAAAAAAAAGAATTTTTTTTCGTTTAAAGTGGAAATAATAAAAGCAAAGACGAAATGTTCGAGGCTCACCAACTCGGGCGTAATCACCTTCAGCTTCTGATTATTATTGAAACACAGATAAGATGAATCGAATGATATGATAAAATGTCCTTATCATCTCAATATGGATGTATTCTGTTAAAGATCAGACAGAAAATTTGAAAAAAAAATTGTTTTTCAAGTTCGAGAAGCTATAATCGTTTTTGAGGAAGAAAACTGTTCCACAGAGGTCAGATGAAGAAATACAAAGTTCATGAAAGCGGATACAGCATAGCTAATGAACTGAGTATGAGTAAACATATGTGAATGAAGTTTATAGTATGATAAGGTTATGACCTTAGGATCTATAAATAGAAACTGTCGCATCTACAACCTCCTACACCTTAACACCTCAACAGCTGGTTCAATACAAAATATTCGGACAAATTGTTATTTTTGAATAAGATTACTGTATGATGGCTGAAGAGGATATTTGAATTACGAAAACCGCAAGAAGAGTTTAACGTGATGGATTTCGTTGATTTTTATTTATTTTTACCTTTTCACCAACAAATGGCATTCTTTATTTCTTTTTTCTTCTTTTTGATTCCTTTTCTTACACATCCCAATGACGGAAAACAACCCCCAAGTGGGTCAGCTGTGCTCTGATTTCTTCCTCCATCCAGAAGAATGATTCTGAAGATAGTTAGTGATAGAAAATAGTTAATATATTATATAGATGAATGTTGGAGACGCAGAGAAAGATTAGATGAAAGAGAAAGAGATGGCTTTACAGAGAAAATGGGGACAACTTACTTAACCATATCTCGCATCTTCTTAAAGTTAAATAAGATGTTTCCAATACATACGTTGTTGTGTTCGTTTTGCTCTTCATTTGAATTTCCTTCTATTGACGTGTGAACATCACGTGAACTTCACGTAACAATGCGCTCAATGAGATTTTCATTTCACGGAAATGAACGTAGAAAATCGGTTGTGCGATTGTTGTTGTTGCGTTTTAAGTCATTCGTTCCTATATTTTCTCTCTCTCATTCATTCTCTCTCTCTCTCTCTCTCTCTCTCTCTCTCTATCATTCTCTTTCAGTTAGTTTACTTCTTATAGTATGATTATCATAACCATATTCATATAATTAATGAATAAGATGGCAATTCTATTGTCTTTCAACATAATAATCATCAATCCATAACTGTCGGTTGCTTTGTTCGAGAAAATATTTCTTTTCAAACGATATGTGTGACGGTTTTGCTTTTTTTTTTTGCTTTTTTTTTGTTTTTTCTCTCACTTTTATGAGTTTTTTTGAGATCTTTTAGTCTTTTTCATTCTTTTTTTGTTGCGAGGGGAAGATTCTCTCCATCAATCATTTCTATTCTCTTATAACCTTAGAGCAGATGTTATAGTTGGGTTAATGTGCTGATTGATGAATTGGAATGTAGCTGATAGAGTTCATGAAAATCTTTTTCTTTCACATTTCCGTTTCGTCTATAGTTTTCTGCAATTTCTTATATTATGGTTAACTCGATCAATATTCATATGTCATATAAATAGTAAATCTTACATATACAAGATACATATTATATAATTATGAATGAAATATTAGATAAGTGAAATGGACAGACACATGAAATCTTCTCTTTTTACATTTATTGTCTCATTGTTTCTCATATCTGTGTGTATGTGTGTGTTTGTATGTCCATGTATGGATGTGTGTGTGTGTGTTCTCTTTTTATTCAAGAATTTCCATAAACAGCTTGGAAGAGCCGGTTAACAGATAGAGAGTAAGAGAGAGAAACAGAGAGAGAGAGAAAGAGTGAAAACGAGAAAGATGGAGGAATGAAGAATGATTGAATGTCCAACTAATTTCGTTCATTCTTAACTATATGTTCTATGATTAGTCATTTCTAATCAGTAGTATTGCTTCCTTTAAATATGTTCTTTCATCTTCAATTATTTGAATCAATTCTTATGGATATATCTGTATTGAATGAAATGTTTCTGAGCTCTTCTTTGATCTTCTTTTTTGGCATCGTCTGCCTCATTCTTATTCTCATTCTCTCTCTTTATCCATATTCGACATTTCTTTACAAATCTGTGATGATCTTAATAGACGAATGGAAAAGATACATGAGATCTTCCTTTATATCTCTTATTCTCTTTATATTCATATTACTCTCTGTATTATTCTCTCTATTGGTTAGCAACAGCATGAGGCTAAGCAAAGTTGGGATTTGCTGAGAGGATTAGGGTCAGTAGGGCTTGTGGCATCGTACCGAAGGTTTCAAAGATGGCAATAGAAGGCTGCCTTTTCAAGTATCATTGCTGCGTCTTCTATTCCATAAGCTGCTCATGCTATTTCAAGCGAATCTTCATCATGCGTTCCGTATATGAGCATTGAGAAGCAGTAATAAGTTTCTTTCTTTATCTTCCTTACCTCTTAGCCTATGCTCTTCATATTCTGATGCGTGTTTCTTTTATCTCTACCTCTCTCTCATTATATTCTGCTCTATATGGAAGTATGAAAGATCTATCTAGCAATATGTATATAGATTGATTGAGAGAGCCTATATGAGTATATAGATAATCATAGAGGAAGAGAAAGAAAATGAATGAGAGAAACAGAGAAAACACAAAGAGAAGAGATAGATAGAGCTGAATGTACGAAACACCTTACAACAAGCCGGTCAACTCGGGTCGACCAGCCAGGTTGACCTCTTCCCGAACCGAGTTTTCACAGCTAGTACTCAATCGCTCTTTGGCTTTCTTTAACAGAAAACGAACACAAAAAAACTTTTTTTCTTCTTCCATCTCCTTATTTTCTGTTGTTTCGTCTTCCAGTTCTGCTCTCACATAATTGATATTTTGTTCAACTTTTTTAACATTTTTTAATTAAGTTGTTCATGAAATAAGAGCTTCGTTTTTCATAATTCGCCATCCTCTCACTCCCTCTCTCTCTCTCTCTATCTCTGCTTCTCTTTCTCTCTATCCTTGCCAATCTCTCCTATTCTATTCTCCTTCTGCTTCTTCTCCTCCTCCTCCAATGACAATAAATGAAATTTGGGATAATTTTAATTTTCGCTTATTTGACATTGTTTAATTTTCATATTTGATGTTGTCATAGCTATTGAAATTTCCATCTTTCAATCTTTATCTCTGAAATGATGATGATGATGATGATGATGAAGGAAGGAAGACAGAGAAGGAGAAGAATAGGAAAAGCAAAAGCTTTATTCATTCAAAACCATTTGTTATTCTTCTTTTTTTTCTAAATTTGAATAAAATATCCTCAAATAGCCTATATATGGACTGTAATTCTATCTTCAAGCTTCATGACCTCAGGGTATCATCTTTACCATATCATATAAATAACATATAAAATTTCATTATTATTCTAATTTGCTATACCTTGAAATGTGTGAATGAAAGGTTTTTCTATGATGGAACATGAGTGGAAACAGAAAACTGAAAGTTCACCTCTTCACTCGTTGCATGTTTCCTTTTCCATGTTTATCTTTCTTGAACTATCTCTCTCTCTCTCTCTCTCCTTCTCTCCTTTCCCATTCACTCCCTGTATCATTTTAGATTTATTTTTATGAAAAAAAGGTTTTTTCGCTATTCAAATCACTTATGACCTGCTTCGTCTGACGTTATCATGACAACATTGTCAAAGCTTTTGACAACTGAAAGTAGACAGTTGTCTTTCTTTGGCTGACCTTTCGAGAGTTTCTTCTCCTAATTTTCTACCCTTTTTACATTTTTTCTCCCCCACACGCACAAAAAAACCAACGAAATGTTGCCCAGCTGAAAGTTAGCTTGCAAAGAGCTAAGAAGAGTGAAGGAGAAAAAAAAACTTTTTTTTTTTCATGTGAAAACGAACGTCGTTAAGCCGTTTTTCTCCGAAATAGGCAATGTTTCATTTTCCAATGAAAAAGGCGTTGTGACCGGTTGTTTTCTCTCAGTTTTCTTACTTTTCTGCTTTTTCGTGTCAACGGAAGTCAAATTATATTTTTCTGTTTTCCAACACTTTTTTTATTCGTTTTGAACATTGGTCCGACTTTCTTCATTCCACATTCTCATGTTGCTTCGAGCTTAATGATAATTTCCTGAAAAGTTGAAGCTTTAAATTTTGAGAAATGGTGTTAAAAAAAACTTTTTTTTTTCTATTAAGTTTCTCTGGTTGTTGTAATAGAGATGGCTTATCACTTCTAACCTCACTGTTCTCTCTATTTCTCTGTCTCTCTCTCTGTATCTCTCTCTCTCTCTCTTATAACCCCTCTCTAAAGATACTTCTGTTCTCTTTCTCTCTCAACGTTTACGTCAAATTCTCACTCCTTCTTTTTTGTTCAAAGTTCCAACTGATCTGAGATGAAAAGGAATTCTGATGTGTAGGAGTGAGATGACTAGGCGTGTCTACGAGATTTCCGATGATCTGACCTTAAATTCGTAATATTTTAACTGACCAAATACAGCTGTTTCTTCATGTTTGATTCTCTCTTTCTCCATATTTAGAGCATAAGAAATGAGTTGTTCAAAAAGCATTTTTGAAAAGAGAGAAAGACAAAACTCTCTTCATCCTCTTCCTCTTTTTCTCCTTTTTTTTCTCTTCTTGTTCACGAATAGAGAGAGAGAGAGAGAGAATATAGTCTGAAAGGATGTTCGATAATTAAATTTCATTAAAATTTGAGTTGACTTTTGTGATTTTCGTCTTGCCTCTTCATTCAGCATACTATCTATGTTTAATATAAAAAGATTGCGTCGTCGTCTCCGTGTCAGGCAATAGTTTCATCTTTTACAAGCATCTCCTTCAGCTTTATTCGTTCAAGATGTTGTCTGACAGTTTGTGTTTCTCTTCTGTTATAATCTCGTATATTCTCTTGTGTTACATAGTGACTTTTATATTGAAAAACAAACAATTCGTACATTTGGCTTCATCACCTTCATCTTCATTACCATTCCTTACCTGATAATCAATGATATGCATATGTGCTTCCTCATCCTTCTTCACCCTTCATCCTATCCCATCCTTCTTATCCGTCTTCTTCTTCTTTAGTTTTTTTTCTTAAATAAATTCGATTCATTTTTGAATCAGAAAATCTAACAAGCTTCATCCTTCGCCACATTTATCAGCTGTTAAGCATTGCGTACAACTACAAATCAAGTTTAACATGACTTTCTATCAAATGTATCGTTTTCAATCCCAACCTATTCACTTCAAATCTTTTTCAATCATTTCACTATTTACTCATCTTCCTTACATTTTCTCTATCCAAAACCACATAAAAATACGTTACAAAGGCCAATTCTGACCATTCACCTCAGATACACCCTCACCGCTACTACCACCACATACACAGATTGCCTTTCAATTACTAATTATGCATTGGTTTCGTTTCATTCCGTTCATGGACATATTGACAATTAGCCTCAATTTGCCTCATCATTCGTGTTCACTTTGTTACTTCATACAACTCTATGATACAACAACACATCGAGAATACAAGAGAGAAACAAAAAAAAAGATTTTTTTAAAGTTTTTATTAGATACCTTGTATTCTATTCCATATCCTCCTCTTTCCCATCATTCGCATAACTGTCTGCGTATGCTAATTACACGTAATCGCGCCACTTCTTGAACATGACGCGCTTTTTGAAATTCATTTTCAAATTCAATTTGTGTACAAATTGGTTGGTCCGTTTAGTGTCCTTGTCTATCTTCACAACTCTCTTCATTGAACTATTTTGTTTGTTTTTTTATATTTTATTCCATTTATTTATTTGTTTATTTAAGCATTTTCATTAACCGATTACATTACTCATACTTAGACTAAGTTCATTGCTTTATATGCTTCAATCCCATTTATGCATGTAAAGCTTCATATTTCTCGAAATTTGCAACCCAGGTTTGAAAGTTAATGACACTCAGCCATGCTATTGGATGACCAGTGCAAATTGTTTCGTTCCATATTTAAACTACCTTCAAAAGTTGTCATTTCTGCATAACAACAACGCTTTTTACTATGAGAATATAAGTGAGCTAAGCTTAATTGCTAAGCTACATATAGTATAAGATGAGAACATCATATACTGCTATTCTATGCTAATATATGTAATAATTTTTAATGATTTCCCCGTACATTTACCTTTTTCCTTCTTTTTTTGTTTTGTTTTGTTTCGGCTTTTTGGCAGTTTGTTAATCAATCATTTGTATTCCTTCTTTTTTAATTCTTTTTTTTTTCGTTTTATTCTAATTTTCATTAAAATATATATTGATATGAGTATATGCGCCTTAAATTAGTTTAATTCTCATTCTTTATATCAATACACTCATATCCATACATAGTCATATTCAACATTTTCAAAACTTATGCTGCAAACTATTTGAAGACAAATCTGTCGTTCATCTTCGTTACTTAAAGCCTGGTTTTGTCATCTTCTTTCTATCTATTCTTCTATTTTTACTATTTTCATACAAACTGATCATCCCATTTGGCTTCTTTTCCTTAAAAGAATGAAATGAATGACATGAAACGGAAAAAAGGATTAAAGCACACTTGCGTATTTTCTTTTGAGTTTATGGTTCTTCTTGCTTCATTTTGCTTTTTTTTTGTCTCTCTCTCTCTATCTCTCTCTCTGACTTACATACAACTTGCTTATACTCTCATTCATATCACTCAAACAGTTCATCATCTTGAATATCATCTATGACTGCTTAATGCTATTTATATGTTTTTATTTTATATTCATGCATATATACGTAATTCATTTCGTTCAACGCCTTGTCTTCTCTCTTCGTATTGTTATCATTCTCTTTAATGAACTTGCAAGTTATCTATTATATCCAAAAAACAATCCATCTCTTTGCAGGTCATTCAACAAGTTACCAAACGGACAATTACGCCCCAAATTGACAATTAAAGTTAGTTTATTTATCGTTTTCATTTGAATGTTTATTACTTGTCTTTGTACTTCTCCTTTCAATTGATATATTCTTTATATATATATAGATATATATGCTAGATGTCTATATATAGCTAAAAATATTTTTAAAATATCGTTTTTGGAGTGAAAATGAGAAAGAAGTGAAAAATTTTCTTTGTGCTTAAGTAGGTTGTCGGGACTATTCGCCAATCTTCTAAATGAGCTATTGTTTGGTGAAACTGAGCAGGAAGAAGGGTTTTGAGTCGTTTTTCTATTATGCTATATGGATGATAGAAGATGTCAATGAATAGTTAGTTGTCTTTAATCTTCCTAATCGTTCTTATTACCTAAATGCCTTTATTACCTCACTTATATTTTTGAATGAGGATACTCTCTCTCTCTCTTCCAAAAAGGCTAAAGGTTTTATCTAATTTGAAATGAGATTCTTTGTTCAATTTTATTCTTACTTGTTTAAGCACATTTTGTATCTAAAATGGCAATGTCCATGTCTTATTTAACAGAAATCTGTTTCATATCTTCGGTTACATATTGCTCCTCTATGATTACTGCCAGATGTATATTAACGTATTCTGTCATGATGGACATATGTAGCCTGCGGCAGGAAGTTAGTATCATTTTCATATAGATATGCTAGAACTTTTGATTAAATATAGAGACACCATTTTGGTCTTTCTTTCAAAATTATGAACCTTTGAACGCTACTTCTGCTACTTCAGCCAGCTTATTAGTTATTTGCAATTTTGGAACATTCACTTATAAGCTGCTCTATATATGTTTTGAAATTATGACGTATATAGCCATATATTATTTGTATTTTGATTTCTTAGTAATAAAAGCTATTAGGTTATGCTTTATTTCTGCTTTTAGTTCATTGCACCTTTTCATATTGAATATGCTTTGTAGGTTGTTAGCCCTTTTTTGGCTCTCCTTAACAATACATTTTCACAGTACATAACAATCTTATTTACATAGAGGTTAAGCTTTATAATATCTATCTTTCATCTAACTTTGTGCTTTAATCGTTTTGATTCTACAGCATTTCTCTTTTATTCTCATTTATCTAATTTTCTAACTGGGTGAGATTCATGAAAGTAGCAGATGGTCAATCAGTAACGCGAAAATTCAAATTTAGTGAGAGAGAAACATGTTTCAGAATAATAAGGATGTTTGTTTTAATTTTTTATTTTTTTTCACACTCTCACTTGTTTGATGATTGAAATTGAGCTGCTTCTCTTGTGAATTCTCAGAAACTGTTTTCAACTATTTTCGTGTCTCGGAGATCATTTGCAAAGTATGAAATGCAATCGATTCATGAAAAATTATTGAAAGATATTCATCTACACTTATCAAGTTGTCCGAAAATAGAATTTTCCTGATATTTCTCAGTATTTTGGAATGAAAAAGTTTTCCTTCCTCAATACTTAGAAATGGGTTGAAATTATCTTTAATATATATTATAATTTCTGTTTCTAATACTCATTTCCTCATTTTTTTGAATCTCATTTTCTATTCTTCTGATAGTTATCCGATCTGGAAATTACAACTATTTCCTTGTATAAGTTCAAACTTGCTTCTATGAAAGTTAATTTTCGGCTTGTTATACTCAAAAATCAGATAGCATATGCGAATTAATCACGACAGAACTGGAGATGCACACCACACACGTAGAAGAACCATCTGCATGTAACACTACTTCATTTAGTGTTGTAGACCAGAACGCTTTTCATCCAGTTGAAGAACTCGAAGAAAGCGGACTTCTTCCGATTAGGGATCGAAAAATTGAGAGGACGTTGCCAAAAATGTATTGATCGCAATTGAAGCAGTTTTGATTGGAATGTGAGAATACGAAGAGATGTAATGATTTGTGAAGATTTTTTTATTCGAGGGGGTTCAAAAGTATATTGATTCTCAGGCATTCTTTCGTTAGATCCTAATATGAATAAGCATAAGCATATGTATACAAGCTTGTCTATGGTCTGATTTACAAAGTCCGTATTTTGAATGAGCCAAAGATGTCATAGCTTGTTCTATTCTGTTGATGAAATCAAATCTTCTAGCTTCTCCTAGTTCCTCGTGGTTCTCGTTTTCTATCGGCCACCCTCTTGAATAACGGGCCATCCAACCCGATGTATACACAGAAGCATTCAGAGGGCCTTGATGTTGTAAGAGCTGATTGAAGATAAAATGATAGCAAATGCTTTAACTATTTTTTACTATTTATATCACTAAGAGAAAACATTCGCAATCAACTGAGATCATTAAAAAGCTATGAAAGGGTATGAAGGAAACGTTGAATCATTTTATTTTCACGAATATGTTCGAACTAACCTTCATTTGTAAGGAAAACTATCATCTAATTCTTTCTTTTTGTTCTTCTTCTTCTTATTCTATCCAATTCATTCGTTCTTCCATAGTTCTCAACTCGCTTGTCTTTTCATAGAAGCTTTGTCGAACCGTTCACTAGAAAATTTTCAAATTCAATTCTTATCCTATTCTTCAAAGGGCTTATATATCATTTTCGGTTCTTTTTAATGTCTTTATACTTTTCCTTATGAACATACTCTTTGACTGTTTGAGTCATTTATCATATCTTCATTCGAGCATCAGAATTGTTGAATTAGAAGAGGAATGAGGAGATGTTGCTTTGTTTCTCTTGGGGATAGAGACGAAAATGGTCAGCCTGGGCGACATTTTCTGTTCTTTCCTATTGCAGTCGCTAGGGGAAAGGAGTCATCGCTTTGACCATTTAACATTCAAGATCAGTTTTACTATGTTTCTTTTAACTGCCAACTATATAAAAAAAGAGTTCATTCAGTTAGCTTGTTTGATTTTTGAGTGATAGACTCTCATGTTCCAAGAATATGTCGTCAATATGAGCTTCCAGCTAGTTTCTCTTTAATCTCCTTTCGTCCTTTTTGTTTTATCCAACACGACTCATTACTTGTTTTTTTTTGTTGCATTTCTTTTTGCTGAATTTCATATTTTGGAATGAAATTCTTTGGGCTTCCGACATACTCGTTAGCTTATTTGCTTCTCAGGGAAATTCGTTCATATGTTGTCTTTCTTTATCCATTTCAAGTTCTCTTTTAAAATGAATTTACAAATCTCTGTCATATTTTGTTCTTTATAAAACAAAAATGATCAAAGAGCTTGTATACTTAATGCAACGCACGTTTTACTCTTCCAATTCATCTTTGACTTATCTTCGTCCATATGCTTGTATGTACTTCATGCTTTTCTGATTTCCTGAGATATGAATGGGATGTGAGTTAAAAGGAAAAAAGATGTTCGAGGTTTTGCTCACCACAAAGCATTTTCATGCTCTAATGAGCTAACTTCTTAATATATGATTGCTTCTATTTTCATTTTTATTTATATTCTTCCTGGATTCTCAAGCATTATTTCTCACGGGCTCATTTTAATATTTACCTTGTTTAGGTTCTGTGACTAAGAGCATGATCATCTACGAAACTTGAGAAATGAGATTCGGATCAGGTAGCTACGATGTGCGTCGATCTGAAGGCTTAAATCCATCATTGCTTATCAATGGAACTGGACGACGTACCATCTCATGCACAGTAACGTTTCTGGATGGAACCGAAAAACAAATTGTCATTGATGTAATCAACCTGTTTTCGTTTTTTTCTTAAACTGAAATTCAATGCTTTTCAGCGTAATGCAACAGGAGAATGTCTCTTGGAGAAAGTTTTTGCTCATCTGGAGTTGGTAGAACGAGACTTCTTCGGTCTGCAATTCTTGTGTATCGTTGACACTAAAGACACCCAACAGAAGGTAATTCTTTTCATTAATATCATCTAACTGCATATCTGTCTAATAGAAATGGCTGGATCCTCAGAAGTCAGTGAGGAAACAGATGATGTGTCCACCATATCAACTATTTTTTCGTGTCAAATTTTATGTCAGCGATCCAAGTAAATTAACGGAAGAATATACTAGGTTAGTTAAAGACAGACTTACTGGCATAATCACTTGTTCTAGGTATCATTTCTTCCTGCAACTCCGTCAAGATATTCTAGATGGCAAGCTCAAATGTGCAGAAGGATCACTTGTTCTATTAGCTAGTTATGCTGTTCAATGTAAGAATGAGAGTTCAGTTCATTAGTAGTGTTTCTTCTTGTTGCAGCTGAGCTTGGAGACTATAATGCTGAAGAGCATAATGAGAACTATCTGGATCAGTTCTGTTTTGTGAGTGATCAAACGCCTGCCTTTGTCAAACGTGTAACAGAGTTACACAAAATGCATATGTGAGTTGCTATCGTTATCTATATTCTCATTATGCTTTTTCGAAAATTCAGAGGGCAATCTCCGGCTGAAGCGGAATTCAATTTTTTAGATCACGCCAAAAGATTAGATTTATATGGTGTCGATCAGTTTGAAGCTAAGGTAATTCAATACGTTAAGTGCTCAATCAAATGTGTTTTTCTTATATTTGAAGGATGGTAAAGGTCTTCCTATTATGATAGGAGTCAATTGGTTCGGTATGCTGGTATTTCATGACGAAGTAAAAATAAATGAATTTCAATGGGCAAATATAATGAAAATATCATTCAAAAAGAAGCAATTCTTTGTTCAAGTTCATAATACAGTTCGTTTGAATCATACATAGCAGCTTAACTATCAACATTTGATCTATTTTCAGACTTTTGATACAGTATTAGTGTTCACCGTCTGCTCTTCTACCTCATGTAAATTATTATGGAAATCCTGTATTGAGCATCATACGTTTTTCCGTTTGATCGCTCCACCTACCGCTCCAACTAAGAGCTTATTCAATATTGGAAGTAAATATAGATACAGGTATTTCATTATATTTTATCCTCATTTCGCACATACTCACACACGCTCACGCACTCTCTCCCTCCTATTCTCCTTCTTTTTTTTTTCTTTTTTTCTTCCCTTAAAGATGCTTTCATAAGATATCAATGTGTCTTTATTGTGAATGATTTCATTTTCATCTGTTGAGTACTAATCTTTCACGAGTTAAAGCGTTCACTCAGTAGCCTAGAAAGGCTTTATTCGTTCTGATTCCATCCTCAAAGCAAAAACCTTTCTTCATTCATTTGAAAGCATCTCTTTATGCTTTTATTTTTTTTGCTATTCTCTCCATTCGCTTTACCAGTTTTCCTTTACACCCTACACCAAGTACCTCTTCTAATTTGTTTGATAGTTCTTTTATTCTATTTCGAGCTGCATTGCTCCACTCGTCAACAAACCGTTCACTGTCCAATCTCATTCATTTATTCGTCAGAAATGAGAACATTCGAAATTAATATTATTGATTTCAACCTGCAGTTTTCCATTTACCAATTCACAGTTCTCGATTGTCTATCCAAGATTTTTGAAGTTTTTTTCTTTATTGTATTAAATTCAAGAATATTGTGATAGTTTCAACCGGAAGACCCGATGGTTCCCGATATCGTTTTTGTCATCATCATCATCAACATCATCGCTTGTCGTCGGCCTTCTGTTATACTATTTACATGGCCTATTATATGTTTGTGGGACAGCGAACTGTTGAAGGAACGAAGTGACAATATGAAGTGAAAGAAAGGAAGGAAATGCCCATGTCCAGATTTTCTGAAACTTGTTTAAGCACTTAGTACTCATACAGATAACTTTGTCACTTCTTTTCTACTCTTTTCAACACATTCATCTATCCTCATCATTCTCTTTTTTTGTTTATGTTGGGCTTTCTTTAATCTCTCTATCCATGTTATTTTCTTTTTCTTTTTTCAGTGGTCGAACTGAGTTTCAAACAATGGAAGAAGTTCGACAGCGAGCTCGAGAAGAGAGAGCATTTCAACGGTTTGTCCTATCTATTCTCGTTTTTCTTATTTTTCATTGTTTATTTTTGCATGCTTCAAATCAAAATCAAAGGTTTACAAAACCACAAAAAGAAAATTTGTTTTTTATTTCGCTAAAACAAATCAATGTAGTTTCGCATAGAACGGTTACATTCCGCATTTCTAAGAACAGAAACAAGAAATATTGTTTTGAACATGAGGTTAAGCTGCATATAACTAGAGATGAAACTGTCATTTAAGATCACGATCCAAAGGATTTTTGAGGGCTACCTTCAGTGGTGCTGGTTCTTCCTGCGATTCGTCTAGGACGTTCACATCTACAACAGCATCGCCAGATATCTCTTCTAGAAAGTTCAGGTATGCAATCCTTTTTTATTTTTTTGTGATAGAGACACATCATATAGTAGACTTATAAGTGATTCGCTTTGTTTTGTATTCCCCAAGCGCATGATTTTATTCGAATGCTATTTCGTTGTGAAGGCTTCTAATGGCTAAAAGTAGATAATGAGATTAATTCCTCAAAACATTCATTAGTTTTTTTGCCATTTGTATGCTTTTTATGCTTTAGTCGCAGTCAGTCGTGGGCTCGCCGTTTGCTGCCTGGCAAACGTTCCTGCAACCTGGAGCCGATGTCATCTACAGCATCGTCCATGCTTTCTGCACAAACATCTGATCCAGCTTCACCCACATCTGATAGATACGCCATAACAACCCCTTTGCCTGAACGATCTACCCCACGAACAACTATGGCGTCTACGTCAACTGTGTGCTCCACAGCACCTACAACTCCTGTGAATAACAACGGAGGCAAAAACTTTCTCTCGGCTATGCGAACATCGTCGATAGCTTCTGCTTATGAAAGTGATGGTTATCTCAACCAGCAGAATTATCAAAATTCTGCAACTCTTCTTGGAAGTTTGCTCAACAACAACAACAGTTTGAAACAAAACTTAAACGCATACGATCAACCTGGTGGATTCCCGGAGCATTCTGATAGGTACGCTACACTTTTCACGCTTTTGTTGGCAAACTAACTTTAAACATAAATGATAAGCTGGTTAATAATTGCATGATGAATATACTCAGTTCTATTTTGGACTTAATGACGAATTGTGGACTTATTAAGCTAAAGAGCAGAGGCGCTCTCTAAATGCACTCAGTTGTTTGCTCAAAGGTTCATTTGTGGCACCTATGACAGATTAGATTTTTGTGTTACATCTCCAAAGACTGTATCATAGCGATCAGCTGCTTCTATGATAAAGCAGCTGAAATCACATAATAGTACTCATATGGATAATTGAAATCTCATTGTAAGCCTTCTCATCGTCAAGCTCATAAACTGATTGATTTGAAGAAAAACTAACTTGAACGATAATTATAAGTATTATTGACGCTCAACGACATTTTCATGACTAGTGATCCCGAAGACTACCTTATTATTATCTCTTCTATTTGCTATTAATTTCTTGATCCATTTCTCATGAATCTCCTTATTCTTCTTCATATTATTTGCATCATCTTTATTACAGTTTCACGTAAAGGAATCAGTTAACCTATTCTGTATACATTAGCACTCTATCTGTTCGATCAATCTGTTAGATGACCGCTGTGCATCATCGGATGACTTACCTCTTGCGACCACTATCTTTTCATATATTTTCTCTTTCATTCTATACTCTATGCAGAAACATTTCAAAAACTTAGTTTTTGATTTTAAAAATTATTTTTATTTTCATATTTCTCATTTATTCCATCTCATACACGGCCTCCGCTACATACCGTATTTGGCGTGTCGCTGCCGAATTTTGATATTCCAGTCAGCATAATATCATGTAATGATGATTCATATTTATTCTTGTCATTCAATTTTCATAAAATAATTTTCCATTTCTGCCTGACATCATTCGATTTTCATTATCCTTTGTAGTTTGGTGGTTTCCAGAGTTCAAATAATCAAGATATATTGATCTGTTTGAGCATTATGAACCATAATCTATCCTCCTTGGAATATTTTTTCTTCCTTCTTCCCTTTTTTCGTTGCTCAAACAGCAACGAAATTACTTTTGATGATGATTATGAGATGTTTGATACATATATATGTAATCAAGTATAACATTCTCTGATTTCTCACTTTTCCTTTTTTCTCCGCTTACGACATATATGAAAGAACCAGTGGATTGGTGGTTTGCATGCTGCTCATTCTAACCTTGATCAACACCAAGTTAGATTTTCGTTTTTTTTTCTCTTTTCTGGGTGACATTTCGAGGAAATTGCCATGTCTGGTGGTAGTAACCTTGATACTGAGTTAAGACAAGAGTAGCAACATCCTAACCTTGTGAAATCTGCTGTTTCTTTTATATTGAATTCACCTTGTTCACCTCATTTTCTTGATACTCATCCAATTCATAGAATTCTTGAGAAACCCGATTAAGAGCCACGATTATGAGCAGTTTCAGTCATGAACTGTTTCTTGTTTAGAACACCAGTTTTCGTTTATATTGACCATTAGAGCTTGAATGAATTTTTTTTTTCATCAATCGCTGTCTCTATTACTTATGAAGCTGGTTAGTGTCTGACTGAAGATTGCTCTCTAAAATTAATATTTTATCTTTAATTTTTAATATTAATATATAGTATTGAGAATATAATGCTGAGTATGTCTTATATTCATTGTTCTAGATCTTACTTTACTTCACAGGCTTCTTCTCCAAAGGTTTCCATAATCCTGGATTAACTTTTTGTCTTAATTTTTAGAGAGTATCTTGAAAAGCTGCTCAGCTCTGCTCTGCTCTGCTCATAAGATGCTCCAGAATCATTTTTGGAGCATATATTGTTTAGAAGATTCATTTCATTTTTCTATTTTCTATTTGGTTGAGTTGCGTAAATCAGCAGTGTGTCAAAATTTCTGACACATCGCTCACTCAACTCACATCCAATTTGCTTCTTTTCTAGATATTCTCATTGCTTTTCCCTTTTTAATTTTTGTCATTTCTTGCTTCCGATCATTTGCCGTCATTGATTTCATTAAGGAACTTTCTGATTCTCATACTCGTATATATATAATACATATATATAACATATATATTCTAGCTGAGCATAGCTCAATACGGTTTCACTTTCTTGAAGAATTGACTTTTGATGGAATGAATAGTGCTCAATTTGAATAATATCAAACATATGACGCTAGATGTGTGTATGGACTGAAGAACTACTATCATATTAGAGTTCTTCGATTTGTTACTGGAAAGGCAGACGATATATCTATCTCTCTCGTTCACTTCAAGCCATCTTTTGAACGATGAGCTTCTCATCAATGTTTGATAGAGTGTGTTCGAAGCTGCGATGGCTCTGTATTCATACCTTTTCCCAACAAGAGCCGAAGGATGTTTGTGATATCGGGTTAGTTACATATATATATTAATTTTATTTTGATTATTTATAAGCATGACTAATTTGCATATATTATCACCAAGCACACACACTCTCTATTCCATATATGGTTGTTGAAATCTTTTTTTTTTCGAATGTTTCATCTCATGTTCTACTTATATAGTATCTATTCTTTCTCTTTTTGCTCTGCTCAATTGACCAGTACGGATATTGGTGATTTCCTAGCCATGCTGTTGTCTACGCTGAATCCTCCCATGAGATTTCATCTTTGCTTTTTCGCGCGAATAGTCTTTAAGAGTTTCACTGCATAATGTAACTTGCCTTCTTAGCTTTCAATACATACACATCTTCACGAGGTCAATCAGACCAATTCGTTTCTTTATGTTTAACTATCTGATACTTATCTCCTTAAATCTCAATCAAAAACATATGAAAGATTGAAATGCTTTCGGCTGCATATGAGTAAGATGGAAGTTGTTTTCATTCGTGAGCAGCAATCGTTCCTTACTTTTCATACTCAGTTATTTACTTTTGAATATTGTGTTAGAAGAAAATACCAATCGCCTTTGAATTGCCTTCATATATCTTCTGAAAGGTGTTTTCTTTGAGTGAGTGGACCTGGCCTCTCTAATTTCCGGCTTTTCGTCGTTTTCGATTAGAATTGAAAGCGACTTCTCTCTTTTATTTTTTTTTTATCTAATGGATACTCAACTTATTCAGTCTTTGAATTCTACATATTTCTCTCTCTCTCTCTATTTTTATACAATCAAATAGAAGGATACTTGATATCTTTCAGTTTTGTTTATGAGCGTTCTATTAGAATGTAATGTGCTGGAGGAGGATTAGCTTGTTGCTTAGGTTACAATAGGCATGATCGTCCTTCAGCTCATAGATGATGTCCTTATTGCAAAACAATAGTTAATTAACTGATTTTCATCTTCTTATACATATTTACACATTCATAATTGATGGAACTATTGTAGCACTTTGATTTATGCTTAAATATCATAAACAGTCTATCATGTAATGTGTGTGTATCATCCCTTGCTGCTGATGATGATTGGTTATGATTTTGAAACTCTTCACAGTACCCATATATCATGTGTCTTCTACTACTATTGCTGCTGCTGCTGCTACAGCTTACTCTATTGTGCTATCAGATTGGATACTCTGATTTTTTGAGTGCTCTTGAGAAAAATGCTATCCCATCAGTAGTCTGTAAGGTGTTTATGCTTTAAGACACGATTCTTGCTTATATCAAAATTTAGTCAATCTGATGATCCAATTTCACAATGTCTCTTTATGCATTAAGAATCCCATTATATTTTCTTTCTTTTTTTTCAATCATACGGCCCACCTGACCAAACAAAAACGACTGCCTTCTTTAATTTCTCTGCTATGAAGTATATTTGATCAAGCATGGATGAAATACGTATGATTCATGAATATATGTATATATCTATATATGTTCTCTATTATTTCAGTTTTGGAAAAAGTAGTTGTTAAACAGTACATTTTGATCAAAATTTTATTCTCCATAGGCTTTCATAACCCGATTAGATTAAGCTTCCTAATGCGCTTAATGAGCTTTCTTTGAATACGATTGAAGAAGCTGCTCATATGGAATTAATGATGTACATCTTGAGTCTATGACATTCTTGCTTCTTCTTCTCCTTCTTCTTCTTCCATAATTTCGATGTACTCAATGATTTATGATTGAAGTACAGACTGACTGACCATGCTGATGATGATTCACTAGTTTGCCTTCTTGTTTGAACTTGGAAGATAATTCCTTTTTCTATTTCCAAACTACTGGGGGCAGTTGTAGTCGTTTGAGTAGTACAGGCGGTCAAACAAAGAGTCGCAACGAAACGAACACAGAAAATGATCCAAAGAGAAACAGAAAAAGACACAGAAGCTCATACTCTGATCTTTTTCGTTCTCTTATCTCTGTACCAATAGATTGTTTGTTTACGAAAAGCAGGAATTGATGAATCACACCTGTCTGTCTCTTTCATTCAGCCTAACTCATCGGTCTTCTTATTTCTCTGATTCTCTTATATATAACTGTTTATCATGGTCATCTCTATCAATACTGAAGAAGTGGATCAGAAAATAACTTTTTTTCATCTTGCATTGATACTCAGATCGGAAACGATCTTTGCAATGCCTGAGAGCCATTGGACGATGATAATTGATGAAAAATATTTGAATTGCATCATCTATTCAAATTTTCTTAAGCTGAAAGCATAGATAATAAGGCGTGAATTAGTCATCAAATCCTGAAAGCTCAAAGCTGAATTGGAACGTATTTTTGATATTTGAAAATGATTCCATCTGTATTGAATTATACAACTAAGCATGTAATACATCACCTAAATGCCACACGATAAATGAATGTCCTGTGTGGGATACACTATGATTTCACATGCAATTTGTATAAAAGTCTTCGTAACATTCACTCTCTTTCTCTCTCTATCCGTTGGAAAGTTGAAAGAGAAGGAAAAGCTGAAGTGAATGATCATGTTGAAACAGTCATTACTATCGTTTTCCCATAAGTTTAAAGTCTCATTAACTTTAATACAATACGTCTTTTATAACTGCTTAAGATGCTGAAGATGTTGTGGGACGATAAAGAGAAAAGGCTTTATATTCATGAATCTCGGACATGAACCCCCCCCCCCGCACTCTCTCTCTACCACGCCCGCCTCCTGACTTTCTCGGGTTTATCCTCAATGCGTCTTCCTAACATATGTCTCTCTTGCTCTAAACTATTAATTCTGTCTAATCACAACTATATCGTATTGATGATGATGATGAGATGTTCTAGAAGAACAGTGTGAATATCAATAACTAACTCTTCCAATATTTATAAACTGAGGAAAGTGTGTAACCTTTTGCTTTATCATTTCCATGTTATAATCATATAAAAGCCCACACACACAAAGAGTTGTTAGAGATACACCACTTACTCACTCACATCATCACATACCTATCATGGCATGGCTCATGATATGATCTTTACTTCAACTAAGTAAACTGTTGAAATAGATAGTTGAAGTTGTGTTTCCATTATCAATCATTCACATAGCACATGATGATGATGATGATGATGTGAACTCTCTTACATGATGTATCTCTCTGATTTCATGGTTTCAATCAATTGTTCTTAATAATTTTCATAACTGTGTGCTCTTACGGGGTCCGTCAGTCATCACTCTCTCTCTCTCATGCTGTCTCTTGTTCTCATGTTCGCAATCAGTGTCAGTCAGACTTCTTTTCCAATATTTTTGCTGAAAAAAAAAATAAAGGAAAAGGCTATTTGTCTGAAAATAGAAGGAACAACTCAATTGACAAGCAAGTGTTTCCTCTTCTGCCTCCCCTCTTCTCCTTATTAAAATAACTTTTGTTAAAATATTTTAATTAACTCAAATATTCGGAAATTAGCTTAATTCATCCTCCAGCATTCGATTAGATGATGTTGAACACAAAAAACGAGATGAGAATGACAAAACTTCCTTTTGTGGTATGTGTATTGGTCATTTCATTTGTTTTATATTATATTCTATATTCACGTTTTTTGTTGTTATTCTCTTCGAATGTTTATAGAGAGAGAGAAAGACAGGGTAGGAGAGAGACAGTAAGAGAGAGAGAGAGAGAATGAAGGAGGAAAAAAATAATATTCGGGACATCTTCATAAGCTTTTCACTTGAATATCTGAATTGAATGTTCCAAATGAAAAGCAAACGGAAATCCCCCATGTTAAGTACTTGAAAATATCTCAGTTTTTCTTGTCACTTGACCATTTAAGAAGATTCTATTTGTTTTGCTTTATTCCTTTTCTTTTTTGATTTTCACTTTTTCTGTTCCTATTCTAGAAAGATGCTCTCTCTCTCTCTCTATCATACTCTCTCTCTCTCTCTCTCTCTTAATGTAATGATTATTCAGTTTTATATATATACAGCTTCTTCTGCTCTTTTTATCTTTTTTTTTGTCGTCATTTATCAACTACTGCAGTATTCCACATCAAAATGCTTAAATTCGCTGTCGGTCCATGGGTTCCCAAAGTCTATGGCGATACCCGACCGAAAACACCTGTAATATCCATTCGTCGTAATCGGTAAGTTACCATATACCATACTAATACAAGTGATTGTTTCTATATAGCTTATAAACTTGATTATCATATTCTTGAAGGTGTTTGTCTGTGTGTGTGTCTGTATGATTGTGTGTTTTGGCATGTTGTTGCTCTCTTTTCAACCATTGCCACCATCTCTCTGCAACTTCCTATAAACTTGTGTATTGGCAGAGTTTCTTTTCTATTTTCTCTACAAAACTTCATTCAAACAGTTACTTCTATTGAATTATAGCAATGATTTTGGATTTTTCTTTCATTTTATTTGAACTTTTTGTGATCTAATTGATCAAAATGTGATAATTTGCGATTTGTACATGCTAGTTGGTACAATCGGCGGTGTTCTTTGTACAAGCCCATTCTCTCTCTCTCCTCCTCTCTCTCTTCATCTTTACCTCTGGGCGAATTCTAATTTACCTCCTCAAATAATCAATTTGCACTTGAACTTTCAATTTAACTATGATTTAGCTATTGATTAGTTTTTATTAATCATATGCATAGTTGGTATTTGGACTTTGAATTTATATGACCATTAACGCTATTCAACATTGAACAAGCTTGCTCGCCTGTGTCATTTCTTCTTCCTTCTTTTTTGTCTTCTCTCTCTATCTCTTTCTCTCTTGTTTTTACTTTTTTTTTCATATTGAATCACATACGTGTCAGTCTTTCTTTTATTCTCATCTTCTTCACCCCTCCTCCCCTCTCGTCACTTTTTTTTCTCTGAAAGTTTCGCATTCTAATGGTTAATACCTTAGTCGGGCACAAGAGATTATGGTGAAACGATTGTTTTGTTCTTTTTAAAATCAAAAAAGTCGTTACTGATGTTGTCTTCTCATCAAACAGTAGATGCAACAAGCGAGAATAAAGGAAAGAGGGAGAAAATTCTTGTGTTTCTTCGAGTTCTTCAACTCTTTCCATATTCTCTTTTAAGATCAAAGACATTCAGTAATTGTTCTGCCTCAAAGTATGAAAGTACTTTTTCAAGGTTTATTCTTTAATTCCTCCTCTTCCTTTTTTTTATTTCTCTCGTAGAGAGGAGGAGGCAAAAAAAAAGTTAGTCGGACATGCTGTGAAGATATGTATCGCCCAATCGGTTATGATTTCATTCGAAGAAGGATCTGATACTTGATACTTATTTTTTCTGGAAACAAAAATCTTTTGTGATGTTTAATGATGGATGATGGACTAGTATGTATCGGCTGGTCAATTCATAAGCTAAGCTTAAAACTTTTAGCTGCAGTAGTAGGGAAGATTATATCATATACATGGGACTCAATTATATAGATGAAAGCTTTCTCTCATTCGCCCCCCTTCACTTCTCTTCTTCTACTATAACCCTCCGAAAAAGGAATGTTCAAAACAAAGGTAGAGGGTAATGGAGTGATTGCGTTCACACCTCTTCCTCTACTATATGATTGCTGCCAACAGCTGGAACAAATCAATGATTGAAATATTTGTGTTCATAGTCGAGAATTGCATTAAAAGCTGGTGGAACAATGGAAAAACATTGTATTTGTTAATTCCCCCTGCCATAGTCACGAAGCCTACAACTTCAACATCGTACATGTCCATATATGGTCTAATTCTTATTGCACTTCTTTCTATTATCTGTCCTATACGGACTGCCTTGTTGCTGTACAGAAGAGGATGGGAGGTCTAGTTCTATTTATTCTCCAGTTGACTCAACCTGTCTCCGATCAAGGAGACGTCGATATCGAATGAGAATGCAGAGAAATGTAGAAAGATAGAAATTTTTGAGGAGATTCAACAGATTTCCAGTTAGTTTTTTCAACATTCTCTGCCTCCTGTTTGCGTCAACACATGCTCAACGTATGTCTACAAGTTAGCAATTTGCAAAAAAAAAAAAACACATCATCATTTGTATTTTCGCTTTCAACTCTCAACTTGTTGACGCTTCACATCGATACGTTCTATGTTCCAAAAAGTTTATTTGACACCCGATATAGTCTAGCGATTATTCTAATTTCATAGCTTTGTTTAGCTTCTCCATCTTCATTATCAATTGCAGCATAATGAGAAGCTTAAATACTGATATGATACAGATGACAAGTGCTTTCAGATGTACAAAGCGTTGTATGCGTGAGCTATACTATCGGCATATGTTAACAATGCATGATTCTAACAGCCACTTGTTCCTTATCACTTTCCAGTATTTTTTCTTTTGATTTGTGCTTTCATCTTACTTGCATTTCTCTTGCTCAAATATGGCACTAGACACGTCTATTTGATCATCATAATTGATCTAGACAGGGCAAACTTGAAGACTTCGGAGGGAATGACGCCCAACTTCTGCGCCGGATGTTGACGTGCGTAGTCCATTTCTCTCAAAGATTTCAAGCTCAATCGTCATATTACTTTTCATTCTCTATTAAGATAGTCTGATATTCATTTAGCGAATAGATGGATGCATTATCATTATCGACAGAACATTGGTGATTTAATTCTTTGTCCTAACAAGTTGCTACGTCACGGACGAATTGCCTACCTGTACTCCTAATTTTAATTGATTTGAGTACTTGTCTATACATCAGCAACTGGCAGATTGTGTTCTTTTGGAAAGAAAAAAAGAGAGCAAGAGCGGGAAAGCGTAAGAAAGTGAGAGAGAGAGAGAGCTTGAAAGACAGTTCGAGAGAGAGATGGAGACACTAAGGCGAGAACGATGTCTTTTTTTTAGCGTCCGTGATTCTCTCCATTTCCAAATGCTATACCTCTCTCTCTCTCTCTCTTCATGTATTTTTCTTTTCCTCTCCTAATTGTCACCTTTATCTGTACATCTCTCTCCTTTCCTTCTTACTCTCTTCAGTGGAAATGTCTTCACTTGAATGTCACGCATCTTTTTCAATTCTCACCCCCTCCCTTTCCAATTCATACCTCGGCACAATCCGCATTCAGGTCGTCTTCTCCCATTCCACAATACCTCTTATGATTTCTCTTGTCATTACATTACATTCATTATCGCTCTGTCGTACTTTTTGTAAAATCTCCATATTGATCTAACGTATTGTGCATAGAACATGGGACCATATCCACAGTCAGTATACTCAAGCTCTATGAGTTCACGAATTCCAATTTATTATAATCCGGATTCGCACAATCGTAATTACATCCAGCTACGGTAAGATAAAAGATATTCTACTTAATATCTATACTATGACAATTCAATTATATCTTTTTTATAATTTTTGAAAGAAGATGAAGATGAGAAAAAAAAGATTTTCTTTCTTCTCACAATGGACTCTCAATGTCACCACCGATTCTTGATTCTTGTCTCTCAGCTGACCGAAAAGATCCGATTTCTCATAAGAGTAAAATAAGTTCATCTGATGAAACTTAACTAACTCATTCATTGACATTCATTTTGAGCTTGTGTGTGAACAAGCTTTATCTTTTCGTTAACGTATCTAGCTCAGCCTCTCTATCTCTCTCTCTCCTTCAACTTGCAAATGAGAATCCATTTCTTATTTTCAAGCTGAGCTTTTTCTCTTGCATAACTTACAACTTTCTGTTTTTTCACCTTTTGCCATCTTCTCGCACATTCTCGATGACGATTATTTCATCGTCGTCTTCTTTCCATAAGTTGCCAATAATATTTTGAGTTTTAATGCCAATTATGAACTCTCTCTCTATTTTTCTCAAAAATAACTTTTGTTCGCTTGGACGATTTTCAATTAAAATTCGACGTCGTCAAAGAATATGAAAAAAGGATTTTCATGTTATTGTTTGATCTATTTATGGTTTTTGATGATGCTTGATGGTTCACTTCATAGTCTTCCCCCATCTTCTTCATCTTCATCATCTTCTTCTTCCTCTTTCTTCCTCATTTCTAGTTTTTTCAAACTTTTTTTTATATTCTATTTCATTGAAGTTATGATATATGCTATACATTATTAGATGCATTTCATCCTTCATGTTTGATAGGTCAAAATGAAATGAAAGAACAAGCAATGCGTTCACGTACATTCAAATCTCTCTTTCTCTCTCTTACATTTGCTTGAACTCTTTCTTACTTGTCTCTAGGTCACTTACATTATGTTCTTTTCGTATAAATTCTCTAAAAGTTTGTATTCTAAACTAGTATGACCTCTTCTGAAATCCAGTGCTCTACTTCCAGACACATACACACTTTACCTTACACCTTACAAATCTCTTACTATCTATCTGTCTTTCATGTATTTATAATATTAGTAGAAGAAGAATGTTCTAGTCATTTCAACGGTATTATATCTCTATTCTCACTTACATATATCTTCTACTTCGTCATTCGCATCTTCTTCTACTTATTTCGGTTTCTGCTACGTCCTCATCGTTCGTTAGTTTTCTCTTCAAGTGGATTGCCATCATCATCCAAATAGCTAGCTTCTTTCTAGCTTAAGCTTCCTGTTCCCCGCATCGATGAACTGTCTCCTCACTTGTCCTCATCAATTGTCTGTCACCACGCAAGCTTTTTTTCTACTTCTCTCGTTCTCCTTTGAGGCATAGCAGCTGGATGCTTCAGGAGTCTCAAATGAGAGTTGAACGCAAAAAGAAGTATGCAACAAACTTTTTTTCAATCCTTCACTCATCTCCCTCTTCTTTTACAATTACAAAATTTGTAATTGCAACTAGATAAGTAGAGATGTATGAGTGGCTGGAAACGCAACCGCTCTCTTCGTACTAATTTTTAAAAATGAGCGAATAGTCATCGACACGTGAGCGTCACGTGGAAATAGGTGTCTATGTTAATGAGATTGGGGAGGATAATGACTCAGAGCCCCCATTAGTCAGACTGCGATAGTAATTGTATTTTTTTATTTTCAAAGTTCGAAAAAAATGAAAACTGATATGTTTGAAATGTAGGAGTATGGTGTTATGAAGGAGAGTGTCACTCACTCTGTTCAGATCAAGTTGCTTAGGTTGAACAAGAACGACGTTGCAGTAATAGGAGAAAAGCTTTATCATATCTCTCTGTTTTTGCAGCTCACAGCTCAACTCACCTCTCATACCATATGCCATAGTAGCATTCGTCACATCAAATACCATTTTCATGCAGCATTATATACTGGAAAAATGGATTTTGTTCAGCTCTTTTTCTCATTTCTCATCCATCCCGATGGCTGGAATGAATACACAGCTGTATAAATCTCTGTTAAATGAGTTTCCTTTTACCAATTTCCTCGTTCAAACAACACATCTTCTACGCCTATTTTGGACATGTTTTCTGTTTTTTTTTATTCTCTCTTGATTTAATCACACTTCCCCTGTATCTCATCCCATATAAGGATTCTCATTCTGAAACAGCATCGAAATTTAATATTTTTAATTCAAAAAAATGCTACTCAATTTTCTTTTTGGACCACTCTTCTTCAATTCTTCTCTCCCTCCCTCTCTCCCTCTCATCTCTTCTCTCCCAGATTCGCACCATTTCTTCTTTACAACATGTCATTCCTCCGTTTTTTTGATCAAAAAACATCCAAAATAGGAAGATGGGAAATTTGTAGAACTTTTGTGTGCTGCTTCTTCTTCTTTTTCTTCTCAACCGATATTACCCTGAGCTGTCCAGTTTGCAACCGCATCAGAAGCGCAGCGCTGAAACGAATTCGAAAGAACTAGACCATTCCTCTCTCAAAGTTCAACAGAATTTTCTTTCCGGTCTAATGATGTATTTTATTTTTTATTTTCTAAAAACGACACTGTTGTTGTTTTTGAGATTATAATTGAGTTCTGACTAATCATATGAGTAGTTAAGAAATTATTACAAAATGGGTCTTTTACTGCGCCTGCGCCTGTGTGTATGTGTGTGTGTTTATGCGTCTGTATGTTGCCCGGTAGTAGAAGTTGGAGTAGTGGTGGAGGATTTGTTCATTTGAAAAACCAGTTAATTTTATTTTTTTGAGTGGTTGAGATGGACCTTCTATAGGATGTACCTGAGTGAGAGCTCACTGAACTTTCATTCACCTACTTCTCTCGATTGCTCTATTCACTCTTCTTCAGCGTTTCTAAAATGATTCTCATATTGGTCTCTTTTGATTCGGTTGATCATCATCATCATCTGATGATGATGGCGAAGATGCAACTGTGAGGTTGTGTCAAATCTCACAGACAGAATTGTCTATGAGACTTCAGAAATCACAATGAGCGTGTGTGTGTGTGTGTCACCGTCGTTTCGTATGCATAGCTTCATTTCTTCTAATCCCTTAATTTATATTTATATACATCGTATAGTAATTGCTTTGATTCTATATATATAAATTATAAAAGAAGAAAAACAAGTATTTGAAGCTTATTGCCGTGTTGACTGAAAATTGTTGGCACTGGCGGTTTTCCAAAAAAGGTCAAATAGCTCGCTTCCTCCTCCTACCCCTCCTCTTCTCCTCTTCTCTGCTACCACATAAGCAAATATGGCAGAAGATGTCGTTATTCACATATATTTCTATTTTTGTTCCTTACCTTTTACCGCGAAAAAACCTTTTTCCTTCTTTTGCCGCTTCAGTTCTTGATGGACTAGTTTTGGCATTCGTTATCACCCGAGGAAGCATCGTTGAACTTGATTGAATTCTACTTATCAGTTGGCAGATCTCTCTTTACTTACACTTATACCTCTTTTCCACTCACATTCTCTTTTGATTTCTCCTATTTAACTAAAAAACTGTTTTTTTCTCGAATGTTGGTTTGCACCCAACTGATTGTCCAGTAACTTACCGAAGTCGACGGCCTTTGAGTTCCGGTCTTGGTTGACGGTCAGAAGTGAATGAGCAACACGACATTCATCTGTATCTTTTCCATCCTTATCCCATATTTTCTCTTCCTGCGTTTTCTTCTTTACCGTGTGTGTATTTGAACAAACGACATGATACGTCCTCTAGGCTTCGTCCGGCTTCTGAATTGAAAACTCTTTTCTTCTGTCTGCATCTCCCATTTCGTTCTGTTCTTTAATTTCACAGATTGAGTGTATTTTTTGTTTTTCTTCGCTTTCAGTCGCCTCAACGCTTCCAGCTTGCTTTCCTCTCTCTCTCACATTTTCTCTCTCTCTTCCTCTCTCTTTGTCTTGCCTTTACCTGTTTCGTTTTATCATCCATCATATCACCATCCATCCTCTATTCGTTGATTCGATTTTTTACTTCACTTCATCTTTCCATTAGCTTTTAATTTATCCAAATGAGTCCTTTTGATGTTTTAAGTGCTTGATTAACAATTCTCTCTCTCAATCCCACCCTCTCTCTCTCTCTATCTCTAGTTGCTTGTCTTCCATCTTGAACAACACAAACTGTTGGAACCTCAACCTCATTTTTGACAACAAAAATTATCTTTTTCTTACCTTAATTAGATTGCTTTACTGGACTATATTAGAAGAAGAAGAAAAAACTGAATGATTGTTGTTTATCGTTCCTTATATATGGTAAACAATGAAAAAGACGAGCTTAAGCTAAATGAGATGCATTTTTGTGTATACAAGTCAGAGTCGCTCCTCACTCACTATCATTCGGAGTCAAAATAGAACTTTCAGTAGCGCATACTAACAGCCTCTGTCATTTATCAAATAATCATTATTCACATATTATTTTATTTTTTTTATTAATCTTTTTATATTTTTCAGCGAATCTTCCGCTCCATCACTACGACGTCGACCTAAGGAAACGACTTTCGGCGTTTCAGAAGACGAGTCTGAAGAGCACAGCTGGACGCCAGCTACAATGCAGGTACGTCAAATTGTATTTGAATTTGATGATTCTGGTTGATATGAGATTGATAATGCATATATGTATGTATTTTGGGGGGCTTTTTCTTCTTCATCACCATAAAAGTTATGATGGGGGGATGATCATCATCTATGATTCACAATTCGAACATCACAGAAATTCAACCAGTGTGATTCGTGAATAACAAAAGGAAAATTGGACTTTTCTATATTTTTTGTGAATAATTTAACCCTCGGACAAGTTGCGAAAATCCATTTAATCCTCTCCGAATCTTTTTGGATTCTTTTGTTTTTTCTCCATTTACGAAATGATCTGTTTCGATTTTTGCAAAAGAATTGACGTCATTCATCGGTTGAGCTTCGGAAAATCCGGTAGGAGATCGGACTCGATTGAGGTATTTCGTCATTTATATCTGGTCTCCATTGCCTTTTGGAGTTTTGATCTGTTTTTTTCTTTTTATAATTTACATTCTGATCTCAATTCTTCTCTTTACCATCCCTTCAAGCTGCAAGCTCGACAGATTCCGCGATAATGACAACTTCTTGCTTCATCTCTTCTTCGGTTTGGCTTTATTATATGATTGGCGCCTGCTCTGATGAGACAATACGATGACGACAACGATAGCTTCGATCTTCGAATGATCATTTGGAATTGGGTGAATATGTCGGAAAAGCTTCAGTTTTCAGAGCAATTCCGTCAGATACTCTTTCATCAATTCTTCTGCCGACTATCTTTCTTGACGTCGACACTCAGTGTATTCCAAGGATATTCTTGTCCAGTTTCCGGGAGTTAACTGCCAAATGTCTCTTCAGCTCTTCGATATTTTCTCGCACTCTGTCGTTGCCAGCTTGTATTTTCGCAGTTTCTCTAAAAATCTCTTGTTTTTGAATGTTTTTTTTCTGATACAGTTTCTGTATGCTTTTCTCTTACCGTCTCAGCTTTCGTTAGCTGATGAAGCTTAGGCCTCGTGTCGCTGGTGCTCTTCTCTCCGTCTAGTCCCTCTATCATTCTCTCTCTCTATCTGTTGCTTCACATATCTCAGCTTAAGTTTTCTCATTCTCTCTTCACCTTCCTTCACTCTTATATGTGTGCGCTAAATGAGAAATGTATGTGCAATAGAGAGAAATTATCTGCGATTTTTCTTTGTTTCCCTCTCTTCTCCTCATTTTTTTACCTCTCTCTCTGATCTCCTCCTCCTCTTTTTCTCTCTGTACCTTTGGCTTCACATTCATCGGACACAAGCCGAAGGAGGGCAGACGACAAGAGAAGAAGAAGAAGCAACACGAGAAGAAGAAGAAGAAGCAGAAGTAGCATGGATTAGTCTCTCCTTCAAATTCCGAACTCTTCAGAAAAAGCACATCAATCCTCCGTCCTTTTCCCACCTAGCACCAGTGATTACATAGCTTGTCTGACTTCTAATCATCGATTCGTTCAAAATTACATTTTCTATCAGCTATCATAATCATATTCCCTGAATAGTGCTAAGCTACACTGATCACTCAAATCGGATCTATTTGAAAGATAGAAAGTTGTCATCATCTTTCTTTTCATCCATTGCTCATATCGCATAAAGCTTAAGTACTTAACAACAATTGAAAAAAAAGCTTTCACTGCTCACTCATTATGCTCTATGCTGTGAGCAAACGTTATCAGTACTAGCACAGTACATCATCTATATTCATCTGCTAAGCTTTATTACATTCCATATTTGTTATATTTCTCCCATCCCTGTCCCCTTGTTGTTATATTAAATCCTCTCCTTCTCCTTCTTCATCGTCGTCTTCTTCTTCTTCTTCACATTTTCTATCTGAGGATGTCAACCCATTTTAAGATGGTTACTGGACGTCAACCAGGTGGACGTATCAGTATTGCTGACGCCATCCGAATGTTCGAAGGAGAGGTATTCGTTCTTTTTCTTTTATCTCATATGCCCACTTCTATACATTTCTAACATTCTTTTTTTTGTTCGAAGAAACAGTTCTACAAGCAACATCATCTCGTTTACCTCATTTATCGTTCACCCCAATAGGCCTCCTCCTGTCTGTTGATGGGAAAACGAATTTTCTGAAATTTCCATATTAAATCAATTGGATTGGGTTATTCGATTCTCTTGTCATTTCACATCCATTTTTGGATTCCTTTTGCTTTCGTATTGATTTGACATGAGCTTTCAGTTGATTTTCTTCTATATTTGACATGAGCTCTAGCACTCAGTTCATCATCATCATCATCCTTATATTGACTCGAATGATTTCCATTTTTGTCTGGTTTTCACCAATGATCACGAAAAATATTTCGGAAGAACATTAATTTCGTTTGAACGAATCCTGCCTCCCATCACTCCATTACCTTTCTGTTGTGAGACAGAAGAGGAGATTTAGAAAATCAGCAACAGTTTCATCGTCGTTGTGTGAGGGGCGGTTCAAGTTATGTTCTCATGCAAGCTTAATCCGTCTTACTTTCTTTAAATATTTTTATAAAGTGAGAGAGAGAGTGCTTTTGCTGCTCAGAAGATTTGAACTGTCAGCAAATCGCTGAAATTTCTTATTCGATTTCTCAGAAATAGCCTAATACCAATAGACAGGACGATAGAACGTCTACTTTTGACGGTCTCTCCTGCTTTTCGGAAGTTCAGGTCGACTGACATCTGTCTTTTCTCTCATTCATTTTCATCTTCTGTTTCTCACAAAATTATTGTTTGGATTGCCGAAAGTACTGTTAACAAGAGAGATGAACAGTACAATATGGTTGATGGAACGAGAGAACGAAGAAAGTGTAGAGGCTGATGATGATCATGTTGATGATGATGACGACGATGACGATGATGATGATGATGATGATGGTGAAAAGAAAAAAGAAAAATGATCTTAAAGGCACAGAAAATAGTTTGTCAGCTTAGACTTTTCTTCTGTATTAACACGTCTCGTGTTGTTCTTCACCAACTTCCGACAACAGAAAGACCTTTTTTGTCGAAAGATGACCATATCACGACGACAACGACAACGACGGTAATGATGATGATGTTAAACAGACTGACTAGACAAAGCTTCTACCATTTCTTGTGTAAATCTAGAGAATCTGAACCGGTCCCATCTATCTTCTCCTCCTCACTACCTTCAGCAGTCTTCATGAAGCCTCTTCAACTACCAATATCTTCTTCGTCTTACTACAAGATTTGATTTCGACAGAAAAAAAAGAAAAAAAAAGGTTGAAAGAGTGTTCACGTGAAGATGTTTGGCCAGATGGTTTCTTGAAGAAGTTTCTTTTGTTATTATCAACTTGAGAATGTCAACTGTTTCATGATCAGCTTTGTGAACTTTCATATGACATATGTGATCAGTTGAAACTTCCTGTTATGGAAAGCTTTTTTTTGGATGGAAAAACAGAATGAAGATGGTTCGCCCTTCGAAAAACTTGTCGCTAAAGAGATAATGAGATGATCCAATGCCAAAAAAGATATTTTTCTAAATTCAAATGTGTTGGAATGTAAAAAATGAAAAAAAAGAATGATGAAGAAGAAAAAAGCTGATCAATCAATAATCAAATCAGATCCATACCTGTAGTTGAATCATTGAAGTATGTAATTTTCATCCGTTTAGGCTTGTACATCAAGTGCCAGTACAGCTGTACATCACCGTAGCCCAAGTAATTCGATGGTTCAATCATCAACAATTCGAAAATCAATTCCTAATGGATATCCAAATGGTTTCTCAACCACTAATAGATATAACTATTCGTCTAATAATAATAATAGTTCGCCAATCAATGGATATTCAACACAGCAGTCATGTAAGTTCTACTCTAATAGATAGATAGAAAGAGAGAGAAACCAAAAGAGAGAGTAAAGTAGAGAGACAGGTTGATAGAAAGAGAGAGAGAGAGAAGCTTTTGGTTTGCTCGATTCCCTCGTCGTTTTTTCCTTACATGAACATCAATCAATCGTCATAACAAATGATGGAAGAAGGATATGTGTTGATTAAGAATGATAACGATGAAACGAAGGAAATATTGACTTTAAGATGAATTGTCCAATTACATTTCTCTCTCTTAATCGTTACATCTTTCCAGCAGCTCTTCGATCGTCTATGAATTCTTCAAGGGCTTCTCCTCGATTGGGACATGTAACCTCATCTAGTCCACGCTCATCATTAGTCAGGTTTGTTCAGACGTTTTTTTTTTTAAAACTTTTTCGAAACTCCAAAAAAGGTTTTCTTTCTCGCATTTTGACGATCGGGGATGACCTCCACTAACAATCAAACAATCAAATGATTTAATAAAAATAATAAGAAAGAAAAGAAAACTTTTGTTTCTTTCTCATCACCTATTCTTCTTTCTATAGTTCATTTGTTTGTTTCATTTCTTCGCGAGACCCATATGAGATTGTTGCCATTGGATTCCCTCCATTAACCTTCCCTCCGTATTCTATCTTTTCTCCTATCTTCGTCATTTCCTTTTGCATGTCCACTTCATCCTCTTTCACGTGTCAGCTTCATCCTTTACTAACGTCTTCTTCCATTTATGTTTTCCGTATTAACTTGAATTAGTATGTATCTACGTCTTTGCTCATGTTTTGCTCCATTCCTTCACTACCTTTTCTACATTTTATATTAATTTTAAGTTTTTTTCTTCTTATGAATTCAACACAAAAATTCTGACGATGGTAATTGAAGCTTAACTATGTGATGTCAACATGACTATGTTGAACTAGTTGTTGTATAGTTAGTTATGTATTCCATTAACTACACACATCTATATGTCTCAGACTATTTATCCTCCCCACCTTCCTTCCTCCTCTTTCTTACCTCCTCCTCCTCCTCCTCCACCTCCTCCACCTCCTACTCATCATCATCTCCCCTTCCCTATTTTGAAATAATTATTTCATTAATTATTTTTCTTGTTTTCAGCAATTCATCTCATAACTCAGCTGGAATAGGAGCAAGTCCTCCGTGCTCAAGACGATCACCACAGTCGAATAAGGTTAGTTGAATGATCAAAGAAGTTATATCATTCGAGTTGAGAGAGAGATAGAGAGAGAGAGAAAGAAATGAATATTCTAGGTGAAGAAAGTGAGATTAAGGGAGTGGATGTTTGGTCAATACTAATTCTCATTTACTTAATGAGAATTGAAAAAAACAGAAATGGAATTCGTAGAATGATTATCTGAAGATGGAAGATATATAATGAAAGTTTGATGAAACTTCGTCGAAGCTCTCTTACTTCCAGAAAGTAATCTTGTGAGGCGTGGGCGTGTTTTTGACTTTGTCCGCTTAATTTTGAAACATTTTTTATGAAGAAAATAGATTTTCATATGTAGAAATGACGACACGAAAGGCGAGGATGATAGAGATCTTATGTTCTATTTCCCTTATATTCCTCCTGTTTCTCTTCTCGCACCAAGTACGACACAACTGGCCATCATGACCATTCTGTCTTGTCTGATCACACTTCTGAGAGTGAATTTTGGATTTTAAAAAAAAAAATTTGTTCGCTTCTGGTCTATCAATTACCGCTCGTATATATCAAAACAGAATGTTTTCTCAGAAAGAATTTGACATTAAACGTTCTCAGTAAAATACATCTGATGCTGAGAGGATGATATTCTGAGAATGAAGACGTATATATCTATCTAAGTATTGTCTTTGAACTCCTCTTTCCTTGAATTAAAATATTCAATGATTCCTGATGTTATCAATTTACTCACTCACTCAACTATATTTAACTTATTTCATAATATATGGAATGAGAAACAAGAATGAAAGTGCTTGAAGGAGATAGATATATAGATAGAAAGAGGGAGAGAGAGAGATCTTGATTAACCGTGTAGTGCGTGACGTCAAAATGAAAATGAGATGTCATAACCTGTTCTGGAGGGAACTTCCACGTAAAATTAGCATATTCGTTCTGATTATGTTTTTGATTGACGCAGAAACACTTTCTTGTGTTTTAACAATCTTATTTTGCATGAATGCAAAATGATTTTTCGTGTTTTCTTTATGCAAATTTCATGTTGAGAAAGCTTTGAAGTAATTCAGCTATTTCATTGCTTTAATGGAGAATGTTTCGAGAATGAAATAGGCAGACAGAAAGAATGTGAGAGAGAGAGAGAGGAGATAATGAGTGAGAGAAGACGTCTAGCTATTTCAAATAATTTTTTTGTTGAAAACTGAATGATACTTTCTGAGCTATGCTGCTGCTTCTTCCTCATCAACAACTCATTTCGCATATTAGACTCTCACGAATTCATTTCATTCTGGTTATTTTCAGTCAAACTCCCCGGTTGATGAAGATTCACTCGTAACTGTCAGAATGAGACCTGATTTACACGGCCGTTTTGGATTCAACGTCAAGGTTTGTTTTACTTTTCAATATTTATTTCTGAACATGAGATATTCGTGCTATTACATCATTTCTACTACTTTCATCCTCACATTCTTATTGAATTCAGGGCGGTGCTGATCAGAATTTCCCTGTCGTCGTCTCTCGCGTAGCTCCAGACAGCGCTGCCGATAAGTGCCATCCACGACTGAACGAAGGAGATCAAGTAAGCTTTATAAAATTATATTTTAAACTATTTTTGGTTTTTAAGGTGATTCTAATCAATGGTCGTGACGTGGCCAACATGGCCCATAATGAAGTTGTCAATTTTATTCGTAAATTCCGAGATGTCTCTGGCGGAGCTGAATTAGTTTTGACTATCAAGCCGAATGGTAATATATTTCTTGTTAATGACAGAATTATAAGAAATCATTAAAGTTTATCGGTTGGGAGATGAATCGGATGAGCCGGAAGTAAGCAATTATCCTGAATCAGCTCGTGTTGCTGAAAGTGTTCCACGCAGCGATAAACTATCACATTCTCTTCGCATACTTGGAGAGACATTAGCAAGTGGAAAGATTGTCCAACAATTTGAGGTTTGAAACATCAACATCATATATATGGAATGCTATGTATGTCTGTCTTTCAGCAACTCTATCGTAAGAAAGTTGGAATGACAATGAATGATTGCCGTCTTCCACACAATGTTAATAAGAACAGGTAAAAATAAATGAAAAAAGATTATATTAATATGCATTTGTATTCTATTTATAGATATCGCGATGTTTGTCCTTATGATAGTACTCGCGTTCATTTAGCTTCTTCATCTAATGGAGATTATATTAATGCTAATTATGTAAATGTACGTTTTTTGACTTTTATGCACTGCATAGAGATGGCTTTGTAATGTTATTTTTGTTTATTTTTCAGATGGAAATTCCATCTTCTGGAATTGTAAATCGTTATATTGCTTGTCAAGGTCCATTAGCTCAAACAACTTCTGATTTCTGGTTGATGGTTTGGGAACAGCTTTGTACAACAATCGTAATGTTAACAACAACAGTTGAGAGAGGACGTGTTAAATGTCATCAATATTGGCCAAGGTGGGTCATAACATATTACATATTATATATTATAAATTATATATATTTAAGATTATATGAGAGTCAGGAATATGGCAGATTAATTGTCACATGCTTGAAGGAGCGCGAAACAACCAACTGTTGTTACCGAGAATTCTCGGTAAAAGATTGGAACGTATGTCTTAATTATACTTTGATGTATATACATTCTAATTTCATTATTTTCAGACAAAAGAAGAACGACGAGTCACCCAAATGCAATATACTGCATGGCCCGATCATGGAGTTCCTGACGATCCAATGCATTTCATTCAGTTTGTGGATGAAGTTCGCCGTGCTCGTGCTGGAAGTGTTGATCCGATTGTAGTCCATTGTTCTGCTGGAATCGGACGTACTGGTGTACTCATTCTAATGGAAACGGCCTCTTGTCTAGTTGAAGCCAATGAGCCAGTTTATCCATTAGATATCACCAAAACGATGAGGGATCAACGGCCTATGGCTATACAGACACCTGTATGTTTCAAAGTCCATTAGAGTATCATTCATTTCATGCATTTCAGTGTCAATATACGTTCGTATGTGAATCTATCCTTCGAGCATATAATGAAGGAATCATAAAGCCGTTAGCAGAGTATCAAAAGAGATAATGAAAGCCTGTCTTAATCTAAGAATACAAAGTATAAATATATAAATATATATATATATATAACATCAACTAATGAAATTAACATCAAAATACGGTATTTAACTCGGGACCAGACTTCTATGTAGATCAAAACAAAGTTTATTTTTGTTGATCAGAATTGAAATCTCTTTATATGCTTCGCAATGTGCATCATTTCTATTTTCCAGCTAACCTTCCCTCCTTCCCTCCCTCCCTCCCTCCCTATTCTCTGCCCCCCATTTCTTACTTGTCATTCTCACATTGTGAAATTTCTAATACAATCGTAACTTGTTAGTTTAGAAACTACTTGTTCTTTCAAAGAATCTCTTGTCTATAGTACATGGAATGTATTTCTCATTGTAATTTGCTGTTTAGCTTGTGATTGACAGAATGATTATTATACGATTCGAGAGAAACTCTTCTATTCATTTTGTGAAATATTTCAACCACTCATCTATTTTGATTCTTTAGCATACACAGATGGTTTTCGTTTCGAGCCAAACTAGTCATTTCAATAACTTAAAACTCTCTTACATACTCTCTCACTCTCTTTCTCCCTCTCTCCCTCTCTCTCTATCTCTCTCTCTCTCTCTTTATATATATACCTTCCTCTCCTTTCTTCGTTTTCAATGATTGCGGGTTCTCATCCGTAAAACATATTTGCTGTTATTCCTTATTTAAGAACATAAAAACTTATTTTCCAACTATCAAATGTTAATTTTCTTCTATAAATTCGTGTTTTTGTATTGGGTACCGTGTGCTTTTATTCATTTTTCTCCATAAATTCTTTGGAAATTGTAAAAAATGATAATAATAAAGAAACAAAATGATTCAACGACGTCCTATCTCATTGAGTTGGTTAACAGTAGGGTTACGCTAAATCGAATTGTTAATACAGGGGGGTTCTCTTCTTAAAGCTCTTTCAGATCTGAAGATCCTTGTGAAAGGGTTACTTGTTGATCTTACGTGCATGAAATCCTTACCGCTTGTATCGCATCTAGGATGTCCCGATGTAGTTGTTAGATACAATCCAGAAGCACAATAGAATACTTCACATGCTCCAGTTGTATGGCAGAATATGCTATTTGAATACACTAAATGGCTGGTTATATGAAATCGGAATTTTAAAAGTTCACATGATATACCATGTTCGATAGATATTCAGTTTTTATAAATATAATGAGAGTTGAAGTATGAGTAACTTCAAGGCTGAGCAACTTAAAAGTTGAAGCAAGAGGAAAGGTAGAGAGAATAAGTAAGGATGAGGTGGTAAAAAATGGAATAAAGAGCTTAAAACTGAGACGGAATATTCAACCCCACCACCTCCACCACCCTCCTTACTCCTCAGAATAACAGCTTCATCTGCTAAACGGATAAAAAAGGGCAAAATGTGGGAACATCTTGATACTCGAACTATTTAGTTCGGGGGCCACTCCGATCGCACAGAAACTGCGCTATCGGCTCCCGATTGCCTCAGAACATTTCTCCGGTATTTAGCCAGCGCGACCAGGCAGAGACGCATATGAAAGCGAGAGACAGCCAGACGTTGGGAGAGTGTCAAGTCTTGCTGAGTAGATAGCGGAGAAATGTTCTGAAGCAATTGGGGAACCGATAGCGCAGTTGCTGTGCGATCGGAGTGGCCCCCGAACTAAATAGTTCGAATAAAGAGGAATTCCTAGTACTTTTGCTATTTTATATCTGTTTAGCAGATGAAGGAGGGTGGTGAAGTTTGTAAGAATAGATATTCCTTCTCAGTTTTAAGCTCTTTATTCCCTTTGTTACAAACTTATCTTTATTTTCTCTACCATTCTTCTCAATTCAACTTCTAGTGTTTTGGTTGCTCACCTTTGAGTTACTCATACTTCTCCTTTAGAGATCAGGATCATCCATGCAGGATGCTATCTGTGTCTTTGATAGGATCATCCTGAATTGCTGATCTTATTCTCTCTACCTTTTCTCTTGCTTCAACTTCTATCGTCATATTTGCACACTCTCCACACACACTCTCCCACCGTCTGGCCGTCTCTCGCTTTCAATTGTGTTTGTGCCGGGTCGCGCTGGCTAGATAGCGGAGAAATGTTCTGAGGCAATAGGGGAGACCCATAGCGCAGTTGCGGAGCGCTCGGTTCTCCCTATATACTAAATAGTTCGAGCAAATGAGGAATTCCTAGTTTTTGCCATTTTTTATCCGTTTAGCAGATGAAGCTGTCATTCTGAGGAGGAAGGAGGGTGGTGAGGTTGTGAGGTTGGTTATTCAGTCTCAGTTTTAAGAACTATTCCATTTTTCACCAGCTCATCCTTATCCTTACTTATTCTCTCTACTTTTCCTCTTGCTTCAACTTTTCCCATCTTGGGTTCGCAGACTTAGAGCTACTCATACTTCTCTTTTAGAGATCAGGATCATCCATGCAGGATGCTATGAGAAATGTTCTGAGGCGATCGGGGAATCGATAGCGCAGTTTCTGTGCGATCGGAATGGCCCCCGAACTAAATGATTCGAATATTGAGGACTCACAGAACTAGACAACGCAAACATCGAAGCAAAAGATTTCTTGAACCCTAATGGTTTATGTTTCTTTTTTCCCAAATAGGAATTAGCACAACAAACTGCTCAGTGATCCTTCTAAGCTGAAGCAGTTTCGCTCCTTCTGCGGAAAGGATAAAACCCTTCTCAGAAAGTTCAGTGTGACAACCGCTACTTTTCCTTCCCAGACCAAGGTTTCTGGAATCGAAGAACATACAATTTTGCTTTTGAAATCAAAAGCAGGAAAATTAGAATTGGGAGGGAGCTTGCTTGACTAGGCTGATCGGAGGAGGATGATTCTGATGTTTTTCATGAGAAGTTGATGGAAAGAAGTTTTTTTCCGGGAAAGCCGCAGTGAAAAAGCAACGGTACTCAGAATAAAGAGTGTTCATGAATTGGATGGCAATGACGGATCGGTGTTTTAAGCTGGAAGTTGTTTGCTCTCAATTAATGGATGTTTTATCTCTGACTCAACCATTTCACAATTCATAAAATTAATGTTTTAAATTTTTTATTATATTATATCTTTAATCTTCTCTTCTGAAAGAAATATGGGACATGCGGACGTCAACGTTCTAACTATAAACCGAGATTATCCTAGTATATGCAATCAGGTAAGCATTAGGACTTGCTCACCAATTTTACAGTGCATGAATTGAATAAAAAATATTATGCATAATACGTACATACAAAAGCAATGGACATTATATTTACAACATTGCTTCCCGGATAACTTTATAAAAGCAGATTTGGCAATTGGCAAGCTAAAACCAGTACTTTCTTGCAAATGGAAGATACATGCATTCACAAGCTTGAGCAATTGATGAGACTATATGGAACTAGAAGGAACGTTTTAAAAAAAGTTGGAAAAAATTATTGTCGATCCCGATCTACGGCAATAACTCGTGTTTTGGCAGGAACCGGTGGGGGGACCGCACTTCTTGGAGCCGGAGACGGGCTTGCGCTCACTTTTCTTCTTGGCGCAGCGGGGGCAGAGTTGTTGTTGGTAGTGTATGTTTGTTTTAACCCTGAAATACAAATTGAACAGACGAATAAGAGACCAGATATACCGCTCATAATCTTCTCGAAATCTCCATGACCCATCTGCTGGCTATCAATTTTAGAGCGGGCCCGACGTCCGCCTCCCATTTTTTCTGCCAACTCCACCATAATTTCGTTATGTTGTTCGTTACGATTCATGGCTCTTGAACGTCTGGCAGCTTCCTCAGTTTGACGCTGAAAATTTTTTTATTTTTCTGAAAATGTAAGTGTGATCATACCTTTTCTGCAGCAGCTCGAGTATCGTTGTCTTGTTTACATTTCTTGAAGTTGACAACGAAACTAGCCAGTTTTCCGAAGAAGGCATTAGGTTGCATAACTTTCGCACTCTCTCCGTAGAATTCAACACAGCATTCGTATGTTTTCTGTAATATACATATGAGCTTCGTTTAAGATGTTTCAAACTTACAGCTGCCAACTTGCTATGCTCAATCAACTGAATCATAGCTTCTTTTCTGTCTTCAATGAACTTGTCGAGCGTTGGAGGACAGTCTACTCCTTTCAGAGCCTTCTCCTTCTTTGCTGTTTCAAAGCGTTGTTCTAATTCTTTCATATCAGACATAACACTATCCCATTGAACTCCAGCAGCTTTGTCAGCAAACTTCAGTTGCTCCCCGAAAGCTAAAAGTTCTGGGAACGACTTTTGAACTGAGTCAACAACAAGATGAAGCAGAGTCAGAGTTCTCTCATTAGGAGATTTCAATATAGCCAACTGAAACAATATAATGAGTGAGTTGTAATTGTGAAGAGCATACCGAGTCTAAACTGGAAATTTTGAAACCATAAACACCTCCGCGTTTGCCACTGTTCATATAGTTTCCGTAAGCCAAAATGATTTCAAGAACTCTATGGAACTGGGTTGCTTCCTTAGCACATTTGGACGCAGCAGTGATATGTGTGAATTGCTGCAAAACGTTCCGTCTTCAAGAACTTATAGGTATAAACTTACAGGCTCCAAAAGTGCTGAACACTCATCAAACTCAGCCATGATTTTCATAACATTCAGCTTATGTTCCAATCTTTCAATCGTGCACAAGTTGGCTAAGAAGATATCCTGCAAGAAAAAAACTCCATTAACAGGGCTACGAAACACAAACAACCTCTTCACTCAGGTTTTCATCATTGGTCTTTCCATCATACAACTTTCTCTCATCTTCGGACGGAAGTATACGAGACAGTATGTCGACTTTGTCGGCTGGCAAGCTAACTAAGTCCAACTGGTGAACTGCAGCCATGATGGCTCTAGGTTCCATGGCCAATTTTCTCCTTGTGATAGCTTAATGACAAAGTCTTGAAAAAATATCGAATTCTTATAAACATACCGACGTTCTGCAAACGTTTGGCATCCAAGAGAGTGTTCTTCTTACTTGGAGCAGATCCGGTCGACCCTGGGCTGTGCTGACCAACTATTGTGGATGAATCAGCCGACACTTCGTTTGACACAACTCCAACATTTCCCATTTTGAACATTTCTTCCAACTTTGTGAAATCCAGATTGGGCATGATCTTGTCGTCATTAAGCTCTTGGAAGACGGTATTCTTCGCTTGATTTGGTTTCATAGCTGCCCAATTAAGCTGCGGAAGTTTGTTCCTGAAATCAGAGGTTATTATAATGCACAACTTTAAATGCTTACTTTGTTTGATATACTTTCTTCAAGTTCTGAGCTTCAACCGGCTTTCCGATAGACAGCAGACCTGGTGGGGGAGGCGGTGGAGGAGGACCAGATCCGCCAAGGAAACCTGGAGGAGGTGGTGGAGGACAAGGAGGTCCTCCTAACCCGCCTGGAGGTGGGGGAGCCTTAGGAACTCCTGAGGCCAAGCCACCAAGAGGTGGCGGTGGAGGAGCCGGTGGTACCACAGCTGAGGTGGGTGGTGGAGGAGGAGCAGGAGGAGGGGGAACAGGAGGGCCACCGCTATCCTTATGAGGACCAGGGGCCGGAGGAGGAGGAGTTGGAGGACTCTTTTGTTGTTGTTGCACTTGCAATCCTGCCTGCATAGTCTTCTGAATAGATTCCAACTCCTGAATTTTTTGTTCCAATTGAGCCTGTTTCTGGTTGTGTACTTTCTCCTTTTCATCTGAAGAGCAGAGTATTGCAGTATTTATTGAGTCAAACTAACTGAGAGTTTTTCTCCATGTTCCTTTCTGGACTTCATGCTCACTTTCCAGTTTTTCTCGTTCCCTGACCAATTCGAGCAATCGTCGATCTAAGGCAGCCTTATCTGTGATCCATTTAGCTTCAACCTCCTGTACACGTTCAATGGCCTGGAGAATAGAACACTATTGAAACACAGTCGTATGATCAACTCACCGAAGACAATCGTTCTTTCAAATGATCAACTTCGTCCAATAATTCATTTTTCCTATTAGAATCTTCTTGTAGTTGTACTACATCTATTCGACTACTATTATAAGACTCTAACTGAGCTTTGAGCTCATCAGAATTAAAATATTTTAGCATAGCCTAGAAAGAAGAGTTGAGAGATGTTAAGATGAAGTATGTCTTACCTCTATATAGATATCTATGCCTAGCATAGTGTATTGATATTGAATATAAACACGATGATTAAGATCATCCACATAAGTCATATAAATCTCAAAGAATTGCAATGCAGCAGATAAAAACTCCACGGGGTAAGCTTCATGTTTCTCGATGAAATACATGAGAGTTTGGAACTTCTTGGCCTCTTTGTATTCCTATATCAAGCGCATATTGAATCAGTTCAGACAAAATTGAAACTTACAAAACGGAAACGGTCAAAAGCCGAACTTATGAGTTCATGACCACCCTCCAGAATACAGATAGAAGACAGCAAATTAACGACCAAAGTTTTGGTTCTGCAAAAGGGAATATCAGATTGAATGATATTGAGCAAACGAATTACCTCAAGCTTTGATGAAGAATACTTTGTACAATGCAATAAATAGCAGATTCATGCTCCAATACCAGTTTTAAACCGAGCTGGAACACTCACATTGTTATTTTCAGCGAATCCATGTATAACTCACTTTATTATTAAGAATGGCTCGAAGACAAGCAACACACACATGAATATCGTCCTCTGTTTCTCCGAACTTTTTGCTTATTTTAGATCGTTGAGTTCCGGAAGCACCTGCAATTCATAATTGTACAAAATAAGGAAAGACGACGACAATACTTTTTCGACTGAATAAGGAAGAAGTGTAGGTTGGGTCGATCGTTTGGTCATTTGATCCAGACGGTAAATCACTACAACTGAAAGAGATAACCTGATAAGCAAGCGTAGCCATTATCCCGAACTTACCCTGCTCCTGCTTCAGCAAGCAATTGACTCATATAGTTTATCAGAATCTGTAGTCCATTGTTAGGAGGGTTCAAGAACTCTATAACCCAACTGCAAAAGATGAAAATATTTTTCATTTAGGTTTTAAAAGACTCACTCGACGGAATTAGTTCGTAAAGATACTTCTATATGCTTCAATACTTTCGTGGATGTATCATCGGTAGCCAATGACTTCTTATTCTTTTTCAATGTTTTTTTATCCATGAAATACGACAGCTTCTTCAGATATTCAGTAGGTAGGGAAGTATTTACAAGATTGTTCATAAACATCTGAATTCGCTTGGTTACTAACTGTCATAATACCATTTCAGAAAACCTGATCTGTTATAAGCTTCCACTTCTTTTCTCTGTCATACTCTTCCAGAATGCGAAGCTTATCGACGGGTAAATCCATTTTTTTCTGAAAAATACACAAATTACTCTTTTCAATCCCACATTCTTCTCTTTCTCTATTGAAAGTTCCGCAAAATATTGCCAACTCAAAAAATCGGAAGATCAAAGGATATCCATGGGGACTTCAAAGGGAACGAGACAAGCCTATCACATCACATTACTTATTTGGCCCATAACGTAATTCAGCAGTCTGATGAATGGTCAGACACAAAAAGAGACAATACCAGCATACATTTTATGAAATTGTATTAATAGCACTCTATAAGCCAATGAAGCCTTTGAAGTCTATTCTCATTAGGATCAAATATGCCTTTTCTCTTATCTGAAAACCACTTTGGTCGGATATGTCAACGCTTCATGTTCTTCTAACAAAGGTTTTTAATAACTTAATGACACTTTTTATATTGTATGTACTGACGAAGCCTGTGGTTATGACTGTTGTCACACATGTTTCTTCCGGAACATCATGAAAACCAAACCAAACAGAAAGTGAACGTTCGTTCATAACCAAAAAAGTAAACACTCAAATCTCATGCGCCACATACAAGTCATCAATAATAACTGTACAGTAAATGCTACCAATATTATAAACCAATTCCCAGAAGATTACAGTGACAGAATATAATACTTCATGAACACCTCATCTGAATGACTCTCAATCGTCTGAACTCATTCAAGATATAACAAACATCCTGATTATTCGAATATCTTTACGACCTTGCTATCTGGCATACAAACCAATCGCACTATATTCATAATGACTTCAAGCCCTCATCACGACTGTGAAAAACGATCATCTGTTTGAATGATTGAGAATAGATTCATCTATTTTCTTCAATAGCAGTCACAGTTGTGAAGAATTAAAGCCAATTTGAAGCACACACAGATGACAATTAAGCACGTCATAGTATGCATCATTACCAACTACCTAATGCTAAGAATACACATACACTCACTCACTCACTCAACAATCTTACTCATTCTCTGATTTTAACACTTACCACGACTTCTTCAAACATTGTTGCCAATTCCGGATCAGCCGGAATTGGAGGTAAAGCCGGGGATTGTCCTGGCGGTATCATAATTGATGGCTCCCCAACAAACGAGTCCCGGCTGGTGGGTTCCGCTGAACGACCTCGTCTATGCGAATCACTTGAAGTTCTACTTGAAGATTTCCCGAAAAAAGCTGAAAAAAAAGATAAACATGGGAAAACATGCTGAAAAGAGGGTGAAGTACGGCATGAGAAACCAATTTCATTTCATTAAATTCAAAGAAACCGAAGAATCAGGGTAGCGTATGATTGAAAATGAAGTAAGTACGAAAAGAAGGAAATGCTGAGAGATTGCAAATGAAATTTCTTTGTTAGAGGAAGTCAGGCTAATGAGTTTGAGAAATGAAATGAGAGTATTCAGAGCATCACGATGTATATGCCTATATTGAGAAGGCCATGTAGTGCAGACATAACAGCAAGTAAACATAAGGTGACTCTTAGTAAACGTGCTAATACTCAAGTTATGGCAAGTGACCATTCATCCGTTAACGCATAAGCAATATCGTGTGAATTAATATACTATGAATCGTTCGAAATATAGGGTATGATAAATAGTATTCATGATCAACATCTATCCAATCAAATGTTTTTTTCTAAATATTTGACGACGGCATTAAACCAGCAATATCAAAAGCAAGAAGCAGAGAAGAAAAACCCGAATGTCTAATGCTCCTAGAAGACAAAAAAGCGAGAAATAGCAAAAACGAAAGAGCGGAATAATTAATTCATAAAATTGTATTGGCCATTCATGAATATCACAGAAATACTGGCCGACCGCTAGACAGCCTAGCTAGTCAGTCAAAGACTAACCGGATGAATGTTGATAGCTGAGAACGATTAACGCTCAGTTCTATTCTTTGGTTACTAACCAACAAAATATGTCAAACACCATGAAATCATTATTATAATTTGGAAAAAAAACTAAATCAACTTGAATCAGTACGAGTTGAAGACTGGCCTTTAGCTAAATGACAAGATCGATTTAGAAGATTGACTGTCAAATTGAGAAGACAAAAGAATGCAGTAGCTACGTTTCCATATGACAATATGGAACAGAAAAAACCTTCACACACCCTGTCCGCCAAATGTTTCAATTACAGATAAATATCGATGAAATGATTGAAGAACAAAACAACAATGAGTGAAGAAGTCGAAAGCAGACAATCTTTTAAAGAGAAAAAAATTTGCAAAACACTAGGCCAAATATAGTATGCGGAGCGGGGGAACAGATGATGCGCAGTCTTTGAAGCACTAAGATAAGATTTCCGCCGATACAAGCCTCGAGAATTTGTGTTTCCAAAATTACATTCCAGAACATACAAGACTTAGTGAAGGATTACATAGAGCAATTAATAATGAAAAACAGTACAGAGTGCTAATCAATAAGTAAATGGAAGTGAATTTATATTATTTCAACAAACATATTACGCTCAAGCAGTACAAACTGTTATTTGGGTTGATGCGTGTTCATTCGTTGTTTTTTTAAGTTAAGATGACGCTATTCCTATATTGCTAGCAACTGATTACAGTTATTCAATAAAAGGTTGTTAATAAAACGTTGACCATACTCGCTAATCAATAAAAAAGGGAAAGTTATACGAACAGTGAAAATATATGGAGTGAAGAGTAACAAAATATTTGACAAAAAAAAACTAAACGAGTATACTAACTACTTCCAATGTGAGCAGCTCAACTAACACAAACGCCTAGTTGGCTTTGTTCACAAAAAAAGAAACCAGAGAGCAAAAAGTGTGAACACCTGATCAACAGAAGCCACAAGCAAAAGGAATGCAACCGCTCGATGCGTTGGGTCATCACTATATTGGGTTAACTTTCATGAACTGTATTAGCGTATAATCCATTTATATTAGGATAATTCGTCTTTTTTTTCAAATACGACATCAAGACTATGCTATGAGAATGGGAATTGAAATATTAATTGAAATCCGTGTTCTCTATTCCATAACAGAATACGAAAAAGCTTTCTTTCGTGATCTATAAACGGTTGACAATAGATTGAACAGAGCCTTCAATTCCACGTGGATCACAATAATTATGGTATTGAAAAATTCTGAGAAACAGAAAAGAAATGAGAGACAGAAAACTAATTGTCTAACAGATTTCTATTCAACGACCCACAGAAGAGATGTTAGAAATGGAACGCTGATACCTTTAGACACGCACGCGACTTCGGTGGGCACAGATGGCACAGAGATGATTCACAAAATTTTTGTACTTCAAGGTCGCCCTTTCCTCAGTAAAAATTGCGAAAATCTACTCTTATTTATATGACCAGCGAAATGAAATGAAAGGCATAGGAATCTAAAAACAAACGCTGATTCACACTTGTAAACAGTGCTTCTTTTTTCTCAAGAGGCCATCTGATAGAACAGACCTAAGACTTTTGAAGACAACTTTGAAAAATCAATGTACTCAATTGCTGCAGAAAACAGCTAATAGCGTTTTTGGATCATATAAGCAGATGAGCCCAGAACGCTATGGGTTATTCCGCAATATTTGCAAGTTGGAATAAAATGAAAAGGAAGCTTCAACTAGTTTCGCGAGCTAGTATTCAGATGTGAGGAAGGGACTATTAGAAAAAGAAAGCTATTGAGAGTGTTGAGAGAAAGAAATAAGAAAATCATAGTAATGTTTAGAGAATTAGTGAAATGGTACAGAAGAGAGAGGAAAAGTAAGAGAGAGAGGGAATGAGAGAGAAGCTTCAGAGAAGAAATTGAGACAGAAACAAGACAAAAAATGGAAATGAAAAATAACATCTTCTATTACAGAAAGTCTTACTACAGAAATTGAAAAAGGTTGCTTTAGAAAACATGGATGCTAGTACTAGTGAGGCAAAAAAATGATTGGTCGAACCAGTTACCAAACATAGGTTGGTTTTATCAGACAGATGAAATGGTTTTTCAATTGAATGAATTTCAAAACAGCTCAAAAGCTTTCTGTTTTTATGCAGTTCAACATCATATATATGGAGTTATGACTACTGAGTATGCTGATATGCGTTTGAGTTAGCTAGGGAATATGCAAAGTTTGGGGAAAAAAATAAAAGAAAACTTGGCTTATAAGGCTTATATGAGACAGAGGGCTAAATCTTACTGGCTTCACTGTTTCAGCCATATGAAGCTCTTTAAACAATAACAAACGCAGATATGAGACCAGAAGTGAATTGTCTGCCAATGAAGCTATATAAACAGAAATGAAGATGAGGAAGAGGCATAAACTTCAAATATTCAACTTATTTTCGTTTATTCTTCAAATATCTCTACGACAACGCTTGCGCTTCGTTTTGGTTATGCTTAAACTAGCTTCAAGTTTGCCATTTGTTGGAAACTAATATAATAGATGACATATAGTGGGACTGCTTGTGCAATAGGAGTCACATTAGAAACATGTCTCTCACAGTCCAGAAAAGGCTTTGCACGTATAAATATACATTTATATGCATAAAGCATTTGTAGGCTTATTTGAAAGAAAGAAAAGTTTCACAAAGCGCATATTCATCAATTGAACTCAACTACTTCAATTTAGTGAAATTCCTGCACTTGTTCAAAAGAGATTGAGAATATAATAAAAAAAAATGAAATGACTAATAACAATACTCTCAGCCACCTAACATGCTATTAGCTTTAACACCCTTCGCAGGCCGTCATGAGCATCATCCTAATGCTATATATGATTGGTCATTAATCATAAATGCCACAGCAGGACAATACAATTGTCGCTTAGGAAGACAATAATTTATGAAAATGAACTAGAGTAACCAAATAAGAAATTGAATAGGTCTCTAGAAAACCGAAAAACAAGGTGATAAATTCTTATTTTTTTGGAATATACGATCCGCTAGAAGTTAAAAAAACATGCTTATTTAGCCTCAAAAAGGCAATGATTTTTTCCAGTTGAAGGAAGAACACAGCCTTATTAGCCGAGCAAACAAAGTTCAAATAAACGAAAAAGAGAAAAAAAAATTAAAAGCTAACAAATGCATGAAGGCTGAGCGCAACGAAAAAACATGGAAATCGAACAAAAAATGAGATTACGAGGATTATGTAATGATTCAATGAATAGAAAGACAGGAAGATATATAGCGGGTTGATTAGCCAAATGCTGAACCATCGAGCCGATTCAACAAAAATTAAAGCTTAAACAAAGCACAAAATACAAAGAACTTTCTGAATACCATTACACTAATCTTACGATGAATAATGCGAAAAAATGGTTGCGAGTATTAGAGACTTACACAATTAATTGTAACCGAAGAGATGTGTACAGCGTTAGATACAAGAAAAAAAGGAGGCTAACTAACAAAAAACAGAATCACAGTGTACAGGAAGGATTTAGTAACGAATGGCAAGCGTAAGAAGGTTAGTATAAAGACGGAGAGGGGTTAGAGAAGAAAGGATAAAAGAGATGAGAGAGATTGACATATTTGACCCAAACAGAAGGTTGAGGCTAGGGGGGAGGAGAATTAGTATGCCTCATACCCCTAAACCAGAGTAGCCTTACCGCTACGGCAACTATTCCAGTGCCAAAACTCTCACCGACACAAGCAGCAGCAGCAGCACGACCAGAGGCTTACCCATCAAGCCTTCTTTTAGCCGCCAGAGCTTTGTATCGATTTATGTTCTACATAGTCAATAGAGAAATAGAAGGAGAGACATATAAAGGCAAGAAAAGATGTCACTTTCATTTTTGAAAGCTAATAGTGCACTACTAGTCAGCTAACTTTTGACCAACTTCAGAAATCTTATGCATTTCAAAAGAGAAGAGTGTATTTCTTATCACAAAACTCATTCTTATCAGAAGCATATTCTCAAAATGAAATTTTGATACTATAAAAAGATGATTCCATTTTTATCCTATTTTACAAAGAGGAAAAGAAGCTCAAAAGTACTTATATAATAAGAAAGAAGAAAAGAAGCCCAAAAAAGGCTAATCCACTGATTCGAATGATGCTATTATTTGTTTGTTAGGAGTAAATTTGAGAAAAAGAGAAAAAAAAATATTCTCTGACATGACACACTACTCGAAACAATGGAGACCAATCTTTGAAGATATTGGGAGGCATGGTGGTTCAAGGAAGTTGTAACAAAACACGGCCACCACGCTTTCATCAACACAAAACAGTTTTTGGTGAATGAAACGACATAAAATTGCGCATCCATTCGAGAAGGTCAAGGAATCAAACATATTGAATCATGAAAAATCATTTTCACGTGAATAAATAGTAAAAAGATATATAGTTGGAACAAGCTGAACAGCATGTTGTCATAGTCATATGATTATAATTTTAGGAGAGCCCAATCAGTATGAAAATGATGTTATGTTCAACCAAATATCAATGATAAACGAGAGAGGGAAATCATAGATGTGACTCATTCTATGGGACTCAACTGAAGCAACTATATAACAAATTAACAGCTGTTCAAGTGGCTAAAGTTGACCAAAGAGTAAGACGAACGATGATATCCAGCAGAAAGATATCAAAATTATTCTCAACAAAGTTTCATAGTGAACATACTATGTCTTGAGCTAGCAGCGTGAGTTATATGTACGTTTAGCAATTTAAGTTTGAATACCCATTAGGATTCCTGACGTAAAAACGATCAAGGAGATGCGTGTAGCAGATAAGAAAGGCTATCGAGTTAAAGACAAAACAAAACGTCCCAAGGCCCAATTTCCCTTCATATCTTCAAACTTTTAACTAATATTAATATAAACGCATTAGTATTAATCATCACTCAAATTATCAGCTGGGGCGAGGTCAAGAATTTCACAAATTTCTGTTGGAATGATTCAAAATGCCAAAAAAATAAAAACAGCTGCACTCATTAATATCTCGTTTGCGATTGTGCAAGTAATGAGAAACTAAAGATTCCAAAAGAAACATTAAACTAAGATGACTCAGTTCATGAAATCCATTAAATTTTCTTGGAATATTGAATTAAATGTTCCGAGTTGCTTCAAGAAAGCAAACATTATCGAACAAATAGGATATATAGATAGAAATATAGCCAAACTATTCAATATAACAAACATAAAAATAACCTTTTTCCGCTCATGGAGGAAGGCACTAAGGGAGGCTGGAACGAATATCCGTTACCAAGCTTGGGCAGTGATTGTGTCAAAAAGAAAAGCGAGAAACGCACTTTCATAATTGCTAATGGAGAGAGAATGAGAACGAGAAAGACATATGCCGGTGGATTGAATAAGGAGCAAAATGATGATCAGCTGCTTAATTCAATAATCTGCGAATTGGTTATAGATAAAAATGAATATGCAAAAAGAGAGGAGAGATTAGACGAGAAAAAGAAAGAAAAGCGCAAAAAGGATCGAACGATAGTACGTACAGAATGACAAATCGGAATGAATGGTATAAACTATATCGAGAAAAAAAAAAGATGAAGAGATTAAAATGAAAAGAAGCATATGGCCTCTCTTAGCTAACAGATACAAATGAAGTGACAGTAACGTATAATGTCAATGCGATAAGTAGCTGTTGAATAGAGCACGAGCCACATGAGAAGAAACAGCTAATTATGCTGCTAATCCTCTTCAGTATGGTATAGTTCTTAATTATACTTGAACGAGTTGTGTATAGAAATATGATATATATCGTAACAACGGAGCTCACACAATTAATTTGGACACTCGTTCTTGATACGTTCGATATACTTAAACAATTGAACTAACAAACTGAGAACCATTAAGTTGAAACTGTTAAGTTCCGTTGGCATAAAGGATTTAGAAACTGTAGCGAAAACGAACTTCGCTCAAAGTGAAGAAAAAATGACTGGAGATTCTCTAGATTAGCCAAAACTTAAGCTCGTACTCAAATACTAAGGGTGATCGAAAGGAGGCAGGCGAAATCATTAAAAACTCACATTTTCTACTGCTGTTCCTTGTGAAAAGTGTAGAGTCGGGAGAACGTTCGGAATCTTCATAGAATACAGGAGAAGCTGATAACTTTGACTTTGGCCGACTCTTAGTCATGCTTGAACTAGAGCGTGAACTGAAACTCATTCTGGAACATAACATGAGTAAGCAGATCAAAGTTATCAATATACCTGAATAAATTCGAAAAAAACTTTGTAATAATATATAATTCAAACCAATCCTTTAGTAAAAAATCTGAAAGCAAAGGAATAGAGTCATTGACAGAGCATAAAAGGAATGATCGTAATAAGCGACCTAACAGTAACAACGGAAATCGTAAAGTAAACTGATTTTCCACGCAACTTATGTTTCGACGTGGCCACGTGAAGCGGCGTCAGTGCGAAATTAGAATAAAAGGGGCGCGGGAATGTGAAAAAAAATTGTAAATTGAAGAAGAAAGAATTTAAAAAAGAGGTTATGATGTAGAGGTCGACGAAAAGAAAAGACGAGCGAGAACGAGACAAAATGTTTCTTTTATCGCCTCGAGTTAAGAAGAGACAAATGGAAAGAAAAAAGGAGAGAGGAGAACAGGTACACAGTTTCGGACAAAAAAGAGAAGAACACGACACGTCATTTGTATATGAGTTAACAAATAGTACATTTTTACAGAAAAATTATATAAATAGATGCAACTGAGACTCATCTTTCGTCTTTTATGAAACCAGGAAGGTGTTTATAAGTGAGAAGTAGTGAAAGGATCATGAAGAATGACTGCAAATTGACATGAGATAGGTGATAAGTATGGGGGTCGGAACGTAAACGGAAACGAAACCAACTTATCAGTAAAATAATTCTTTTTTTGATTTGATCGTAAAGTCAAACGATTACGAGAGTTTTCCAAATAAATAAACTATGAAAAAGCATCTAAACTATTATAATTATCATAAGCTGGAAGGATGATGGGTCAGCACAATTATAGAAAATATGATTCTTAAATTGTTTAGGAGTAGAGAGAGAGCAAGTGAATGACAGAGAGAGAGAGAAAGTGAGCAACAGATTACTAGCCAAAACGTTTTTATGTAAATAGCTCATATAGGATGACAATTTGAAAATACAAATAGATTTTGACGATTTCATACAATAATACAATTGACAAAAACATTTTATTTATAAAGCATTCAGCTTTTTCATCATCAGATAAATGAATTTTTCAATGAAAAATATATTTTTCAAAAGATAATTGGAATCAATCGATATGGTTTTGACGACAACCGGAAACAATACATAGGTTGAGATATGGATTAGTTCATGAAATTAGAGATAGAGCTCACTTACTGATCTATCTAATCATAGAACAAAGTATATGTATGTGATTGTTATTGTTTTCAAGACAGTCGCAATCCCACTTGTGACTTATGACTGTTTCAAATGCCCATAGTGGGAGATGCAAATTGTGAAATCTCTGTATGTACGTGTGTGTGTGTGTGTGTGTTAATATGAGAGATGAGTAATTGTATGGGAATTTTCAAATACTTTTCTCTCTTTTTTGATGGAATTTCATTAATGCCATTCATTTTTCCTTTTTTTAAATTAAAAAGTTTTATTTTTCATTGAATCGATACAATTAGAGTGTTACATTGAATGAAATATACATCGTAGGAAGCGGAGATCACGTACAAGCGAATCTTTGTGAACAGTGACTTGATGAGGAACGATATTCAATTATGTTTTTTGATGAGTAAGAGAGAGTACTTGAGCTTTCAGAAAACAGAGGGAAATGATTATTGCTCGAAGAGAAAGAGAGAGAGAGATAGAGAGAGAGAGAGTGAAAACGTGATCATGAATGTGGACGAAGGAGGAGTGATTGAATGTGTGAGAGAGAGAAATAGATTATCAGATAATTGATAACAGAAATTTAAATTTATGGCCTTAAAAGTTGAAAGATTCTGTGAAGCTTCTTCTTCAATTCTGGTTGCATAGATGGAAGATGGAGTGCTTGGTGTGTATCTGAGAGAGAAGATGGAAGAAGAAGGAATTTAAAATTTTCAAATTGAATATGATTATTCTCAAACATTTTTGAAAGAGAATGAGAGAGAGAGAGAGAGAGAATTAAAGTGATAATATGAAAATGGCCATCAGTTAAATGCTTTGAAATGATTTTTTGGCTGATAGAACCCGTGAATCTCGGCTGTCACATCGAGTGTATTGTGTATTGACGGATTGGCACCTTCTGGAAATAGTTTATTAAATCGTTTTAAATGAAAATGAAAAAAAGTAATATTTAATAGTTTTGATAAATATTAGGGAAAAGTACAGTATGAAACAGGGGAAAAGATACCGAAAAATGAGAAAAAACGAGCATTTATATAAAGATAGTGATAGGTATGACACAAAAGGAAATATTCATGGGTATTACCCCTTATTATTGAGATAGTATAAGAATTCCATATAATTTTGGCCGAAAAAATGTATGTTGATGATGAAGAGCTCAATGAGCTGCCCTTTTACAGAATTCTTGTACTATATCAAGAAGGAAATTTTTATAAACACAACCGTTCTCACGTTTTTGAATTTCGATGAATGAAAATTAAAGCTTGCAATTACGTGAGTACGTGTATTCACATATACACAGCACAATTTGGACATAATTAGCATAAATTACTGTGATTTTTGAAAATCACTTTAAAGCAAAAAGTTGTTTGATTATCGTGCGCTTCAGATAAACATGTACATCACATGATATGTAAGGGTAGAAAAGGATAGAGAGATCGCATAGCCGTGCCAGATCAATCTCACCCCCGTGATTTTCGTGACGCCATTGTTGCTGGACAAACAGCAGTCCTAACAGCTACGTACTTATTGCTGTTATCTTCTTTTAATCCATATTTGGTTCTTAAACTGGCTAATAGCCGTTGACGAAAGCTTGATGAACTCAAGCAGAATACCACGAAGTTGATACTTTTGCCAAACACAACCAGAAATGATGTAACGACCCGAACTGTATACCTGCAACGATAAGATGTTGTAATGATGGAGTCTGAGATAGAAAATGAGATCATTTACCATTCATTTTTCCAATGACTATTATTTTTAATATCCGGCCATAATGTATTTATACATAAATTAACGGCAGAAGGAGCCTTAACATGAATTTCCATTATACTTCCTCTTCTAATGTCTCGGCTCACCTGTGTTATTGTGAATGATGTGACTACAGCGCATACCGTCACAGCTACTCGATGTTCTGTTTTCTGTTGAAGAATCTGAAAGATGTGATTTAATGTCAGATCCTTAAATGAAAATCTTTTTTTTTGTGTTCTCGGAAACATTTGTGAAAAGATAATTGGAAAGCTTGCTATACAAGACACGTTTCTAGTATCTATACAGATATTCGGACAACGACAATCACGCAAACATATTGTTTCAAGTAACATCTCAGTGTGTTAGTGAAAGAGAAAGAAACAAAAAAAACAATCATAGATAGCGTTGTTCATATAAAATACTTACTGTGAGTGGACGAATAGGAACCTGTCAAGACATTAAATTAAACATAAAAATAACATTTAAAAATTATTATTTTTCTTCTTTTTTTTTCTTTTTTGCAACATTTCTTTGTTAACAAGACAAGCGAGAAGACGAAGCAAAGCATTTGCTGAATTACCTGATCACTATGACGTCGGAAGAGTGTTCCAACACATGGCAGAGTGGGATTTCCTGGCTTCCGTAACCGTTCAGTAACTTTGCCCAAGGATGCATACATGAAGAAGGATCTGAAAGTGATGGTTAATCAGCGGTGAGATATCATATTGACATACCTGTTTTTCACATAATATAAGAGGAAAACATTTAAGATTATTAATAAAATTAATGGAATTATTAATACAAATATCGCGTGAGCAGCTCGTGCCCATCGAACATATCGTCGTAGAAACGGTGGAGTCCAATTGGTTCGATTTCCGTGCCAACTGAAATGTATGCAAAATAATATTTTTTTGTCGTGAAGAAATAGGATGTAATTACACTTCCAAATCCACATCTAAGCATGTGGATATCAATTGTGTTTGATTACAGATGGATTTGGTAACGCAATGGTGCGATACATGATCATAAAACGTTAACAGAGCACATGCTGACATTAACAATATTAATCCTAAACATAGATAATTGTTAGCTTTTTGCAAATAATCCATTTTCTCATACCTGATGCTAATCGTCGTCCTGAAGGTTTTGATAATTGGTGTAACGGCCATCGTACGCCTACTACTCGTTCAAAACTAACACCAACAACCAACCTAAAATTATATTTATAGATGAATAATCTAATTATAACATATCGAAAACTATTTGAGCTAAACCGAACACACAACCCTCTCACCATAACTTCATCACTGCCTTCTCATCAAACTTCATCGCAGCAGCAATTTCGCCGTAGACCCTCCTCCCCCTCTCTCTCTCTCTCAACCCTGTTTGATTCTTACCATAACGCGTTCGCTTATATGAATTTGGATGAGGAAACGAAATGCAGAATATTTAGTAAAATGTTAATATTAATTGAAGAACAACGTACCAAATAGCAACGGCTGATCCCCAGTTTGCGAAAGCAATCAGATGTACTTTGGATGGAAGATAGAACTGACGGAATGCCAAATTCAGTCCGATGACTTCAAAATTAGCCATTGAATGTGGTATAAAGAGGAGTAGAAAACAAATATCACACACTGCTAGACATGTCAGAAAGATGTTCGCCCTGAAAAGCCATATAGGGTTATAAGTCAGATAGATGTCTAATCTCTTACCTCGACATGAAATCATGGCTAAGCAAGACGGATATGGTTAAAGCATTTCCAACTAATCCAAATGCACATAGTGGAGGAAATAGTATTGTAAACAGGAATGTTTCTAATGATGATCCGGATAGGAGTAACTCCTCTTTCGGTAAGCAAATAGCTGATGAGTCCATGTACAGTTTGATAACAATATGGATGTGAGATGAGATTGCGTATATCTCACCACAGCTAGTTAGAAGACGATGTTTCTAGCTTTCAGATGAGTGATGATGATTGTAAATGAGGAAAGCTAGAAGAAGTGATGAAACAGCAAAAAGAAGAATCGGCTTATGTCCAAATTATTTTCTTTCCTTTTTCACAAAATACGAGAAAGATGATGATGGAAGTACTCGAGACAGAGAGAGACTGAGAGAAGATGACTATCGCTTGTGATGACAGCTTCGAATAGAAGACAAGTAAAAGTACAAAACAGTTAATTGTTCTCTTATGTCGTTTGAACGTTCTTCGCCTCTTCCTTTTCGCCTCTTGTCGTCCTTTTTCCTTTTTTTTTTCTTTTTTTGCTTCTGAAAATAAGACGAATGAAATCATTTTTTTTCTGCAATAATAATGAAAACGATTAAAATACAAAAATGAGAAGAAAAGGAAAAAAAAGTAAATTTTTGAAGAAAAAAAAAACAGAAACGTGAGAGATGATTGTTGATTCGCAGCTCTACGACGACGGAGACGGACGACGACGACGACGTCTGCACGTCTCAAACATCGACTACTGAATTAGGAACTATCATACATAGGGGTGTGTGAAGGAGAATATTTTATATTGAAAATGAATGACAAATTCATTTTTCAGCTTTTCCATAACTCATTTGCAATACAAAGTTTTATCAAATAAGCAATATTGAGAGAGAGAGAGAGAGAGAGAAATAATGAAAGAGAGAGAGATATTTTTTTTCTGAGAGAAATAAAACAAAAAAGTTTTTGAGATGCAAACGAAGGGAATGTGTTTGAAGCAAGAGGATGACGTCACCTATAATAGCTTAATCCTTACTGAATCAATGTAACCTGAGATGGAAACACGAACAAAAAGATAAAGCAAAAAAAAAGAAAAAAAAAGAAGAAAAAACCTTAAATGGTCATTGGAATGAAAGAAAAAAAATATAAAATTTCGTGAAAGATCGAATGAATCAGATGTTTCGTTCACTAAAACTTTGTTTTTATGAGAATTTGTTTGAAATCAGAAACAATTAGATCAGAATGGCTTTTCATTTGAAAGGAAGAAGAGGAAAAAATAATCCTTAATTAGTCAATAAGTAAGAGAGAAATTAGGAAGAGAAATAGAAAGAGAGAGAGATAAATAGCAATATATATGTAGAGAGAGAGGAAGATAGAGAGAGAATGAGTGAGAGGGAGGGGGATGCCCAGTTGAGAAAAAATGTAAAAATTTGTGAAAATACGCAGTCAATAAACTAGTATATGATAATATTTTCTTTTTTCCAAACTTTTAAATGTTCAATTGTTCAAAAATATTTAAATAACGTAATGGCTAGTATAGTTAAGCAATTGAAAATGGACATTTCGTTTCTTCATTTTGATCTTCAAGTAGTGAGTTCTAGTCAAATAGCCTAAGGCGAAAATCGGCCTAAAGTTGTCTGAATGAGAAACGAGTGAAAGAAATAAAGCAAAGCATCTTCATTAGCTTTGTAATAAAAATAATATTTTTCATGTTAAACAATGAAGAGAGAAAGAGAGGGAGGAAGAGAGTTGAAAAAAAAAATTTTTTTAGTCATCATCAACTCTTTTTCTTCATCATCACCATGATCTAAGAGAGAGAGTGTGTGAGAGAGAGGTGGAGGATAGAGAAAAAAAAAGTATACTTAATACCAAATGGAGAAAGTGAAAATTGGATGAGAAAAGCTTCTTGCATGACATCATAGGGTCAGTGGTCAGTGAAGAGGAAAAACCCACAGGGCAAAACTCTATTTACTAGAAAAGTGAATATAATTGAAATGAAAAATTTGTTTGAAAGAGAGAGAGAGGGAGCAAGAGGGAGAGAGAGAAAAGGACAAAAAAAAAAGATGAAAGAATATTTGTGCAGAAACAAAAATGAAATTTGAAACAACCGCTCTGTCGCTGTATATACACGTGAAATGAAGGTATGTGAGCGTTCACGTTAACGTGTCCGTGGTGGTATCTATCTTACTCAATTATGCAAATGAGAAATGAACAATGACGTGGGTTGAAAGGTGTTAACCTGACAAGTAAGATAGAGAGAGAGAGTGAGATATAGAGGGAGAAAGAGAGAGAGAGATATCCATATTGTCAATTCTTTTGTTATTTATATGAATAGTTTGTGTGAGTATTGAGCTTTAGAGAACATTTTATTATTTTTATAAAAAGATCGAAAAGAATTCTATAATTAACATATGAAATATATTTTAGAAGTTCTATATATAGATAATAGAAAGTAAGATAATTGATGTTTCACGAAAGGATCTCAAGATCTTATTCTAAGCTGAAGATGGGCTCAACATATCCTTTCTCATTCATTTCTACATCTCATATTCTCCTCTCTACCTCACTTGCTAGAGATCATTTCACTTGCTTCAAACTCTCTTAACTTACATCCTTGAAATTGAAGGAAAAATATTTTTTTTTTCTTCTCCGAAAAAAAGTGAGAATGAAAGATGATGAAGAAAATATTCTCTAACAAGCTAAAAACACATAAAATAACTTAAAGATAATTAATGAGGAACAAAATGCCCTCAGGGCAGCAGATTGAAAATTGGTGAAAAAGACAATTATGCGGAACTTTTGACAATAGCTTTTTATGATTTCTTTTATTCAAGAGCTTACATCGTATCTCCTCCCTCCATTTTTTTGATTCTCCTCCTCTCTTTCTCTTTATCTTTCTTTTTCTCTCTCTCTATATAGTTGACTATTCATCTCTTCCTCACACTTACTATCTCTCTCTATCTATCTCCCTCTCTCTCTCTGTTTTCTTAGCGTACTATATCTCTATAGTTTGCCCTCTCTTCACTTTGCGAGAGTTGAAAGGTCAGATGAGGCTGTTAATTCAGGAAAAATTAAAAGATATCGCTCAATCTATTTATAAATTTTCATTTCTCTTATTTATCGTTTCAAATTCGTCAATTCTGTGTCAGGCAGGTCAAAGCATTGTAAGCTGGACAAACGAAGCCTAAATAGATAAGGCTTTTAATGTAAATTAAAAGTGATTATCCACATCAGCAACAAAAACGAAAAATCACAAAAAACAAATGGAATCCCTCTAATGTCATGTCACCATTCAGTTACTCTTAGAACAATAAAGTTCTCAAAGGGCAATGCGCATAAAGGATTTTCCTAAAAATTTTCAAAAATTTGAATAAGCTGATTCAATAAGCTTCATTCTCTCATTTTCCCCTTTCACTTGTCGTTTCATTATGGAGAGGGAGGGTGGGAGGGAAGCGGAATGCTTAGTTGAACTTGGTGCAAGTAAAGGTTATATCATCTCATTTTGCTGAAAATTATGAAAAAAAAAAAAAGAATTTGTTGCAAACACAGAAAAGCCGAGTCTTTTGGAGAAACAAAATTTGGGATGAAAAGAATTGTGTTTGTAGACGAAGGAAAAAAAAGAGGGTAAAAACCCTTTACAAGGAAACTAGAGAGTTGAACTGAAACTCTATCACTTATGGAGCGATGAGGACAGGTAGCCAAAAGAGTGGCAAAGCGATAGAGCGATAGAGAGAGACTGAGAGCAACCTCTCATCCATAGAGAGGTAAGCTAATCAGATACAATATTTGAAGACAGAGCCAAAAAAGGGCACATTGAAATGAACCAAATGTATTCGTGAGAGAAAAATGTTGACATGTGCAAAAAAAAAAAAAAGTCTTCAAGCATTTCAATAAGCAATTAGTTGTCTATTTAGTCTTGGAACGAAAAATGAGAAGAAAATGGTGCTGTGTAGGAGGAATGGATGAGACGAACAACTAGTAATATGCTATTGGATGATGGATAATATCATTTTCGTGTGCAAAAAAAAAAAAGAATTTTTTCCCTCCTTCATATTGCTAATTATAATATTTACTTAACTATACACATAGTTTAGTTTCTATAAAGGTTTTTGAGGTATAGAGAGAGAGAAAGAGTATGAGGATGAAGAGTGAGATAAACCTCAATGGCTATTGGTCAGAGACTTCCAGCTGACAATTTTCAGCCATCGTTTTCTTTACCTTTCCTGCAAAACATGTGCATTGTATTGTTAGTCTAAGCATTAGAAACCAAAAATTGCCTTTTTTGGAATAAAAAATGTCTTCAGAATAGGAGCATTTTTTGTTTTGTTGTGCGCTCGATGAATGAAAAACTATTTCTTAAGGGAAATCATAGATGTCCCGTTTGCACTGTTATTCTGAAATATTTTGGAATCGACGAATGAACTTCTACTTTTGACTCAAAATATCACATGTTTATCACAAAAATAGAAATTTTTTTTTTTTCAGATGAAATATGGGATTTATGAAGAAGAATAGAATGGATTAGCATATTGAGGCACAACCATAAGATTGACGTACAACTACGTGGCAATTCATTCTTACTCGCTCAAGTAGATAGATGAACGGTTGTGCACTACGAGTGTTTGGAAGAGGAAGAAATTTTTTTTTCTTTTTCTTTGTTTCATTCTAGGAAACATAATGAAATGCGTTTATTTAGTTTTGGGAATAGAATGAAATGGAATGAATTGATGGACAGATACATTCATCTGAAGCATGTGGACGTCGTCAATGTCCACAACGTTCTATCGGACGATGAGGGTCTTAAGAAAATAGCCAGCGGCAAATCATTTTCCTAATAAAAGCTTAAGAAAGTCTAAAAATTTTGCCGACGGCCATTTGAAGTCTATAGTTATGATCACAATATATAATGAATAGAGAATGTTTTGTATTATGAAAATAAAATTCTTTTTTTTTCTTCTGTTCCACGAAGATGTATGGATAGAAGAGAGGAGATGGAATGATAGTGAAAGTAGAAGAGAGAGAGAGAGATATAGCATGGGGGAGGGATCATACCGGATAAGTAAAGTATGTGTGATGGGAAGTTAGGATAGATGTTTGAAGTACAGACGTTTTGACGATGTGACGATCAAATTCATTTATAAAATGGTTTGATAGGATTTTATAGTATAAAAAGATAAAGTATAGCCATCTGTGAGAGAAATTGCGAATAAGATGAAATACCAAGTATATCGAGGGAATTCAATTGGATATCCTTATTTGAAGATTAACAAAGACTTTACTCAAAGAGAGATACAAACTTGAAGAGAGTTAAAACAAGTGCCAAAGTATAATAGAAAGATGATAGTTTTTGTTGTGAAATCGAATAAATTGAATTATTGCTTTGAGGGGGGTGAGGCGAAGGAGGAGGATGGGGGAGGAAGATGAGACGAATGCTTCTTCTGCAACAGAAACACAAAAAAGGAAATGTACAACTGTTAATTCATCTTTTTTGTTATGATTTGCAACAAAATAACATTCAAGTGCATATACTTTGACAGAATTTTTGGAGTAATTACGGAAAGAAGTCTTCGTACATGTCCAATGAATTAGACTTTGAAGCTAAGAGAGAGAGAGAACTAGAGAGGGCCATTGCAAGAGGAGGGGGCGATTGCAAGAACATCCAGATCATAATTGATAAACGACGAAACAATGAGCTAATGCCAGAGAGATAGATAGAGGATATATAAAAGTCAAAGAGAAACAGCTTGTACAAGAGATTGTTTCCGACGTCACAACGTAGAGACAATACATGGATATGCTCAGTCTTTCTCTTTTCCAATCAAACAATTAGGAAATAAAACATTCTAAACACTTCATTTGCTCTATGTTTTATATTCTCGTCTCTCTTCCTCTCTCTCTATATTCATATGTTCTCCGATCATATTACTCTTTGACTGCTTACAACACTTTTTCATTAGCCACCTAAATAACTTTATTGTCACAGCTTAGCTGTTTGATTTCATTTTTTTAATGCGCGAATAAAATTACGGAACAAGCTTCAAAACCGTTTAAACAAGATTATTCTTTTCCTATCTTTTTTTGATCCAAAAACCAATATGTGAAGTGTTAAAGTTAAATTTTTTTGCTGCTTCTGCCCAAATACACAATAGAAATATCTTTTTTATGGAATTAAGCTAAATATCAACCTCTTGTTTGATAATGAACTTATCTCTTGGGGATTATGGGCATGCAAAGTTTGTAAATCAAAGCTCTTACATCCTTTTATTCTAGCAGAGGCATTCACAAAAAAAACTTTGAAACGAAAAGAAGATTGATCGATTCGATCAAAAAAACGGACCGAGATTGAACCAATTGAACTAGGAAAAGATAAGATTCAATTGTTATTTGTCTTGTTTAAGCTCAAAACGAAATTTTTTTTCACACGGTTATTTGCTGAGTTGAAAGGAAAGAGAAAAGTTTCAGAGTGATGAAGAGAAAACAACACAAAGAATAAGATATCTAGAGAGATTGAGAGAGAGAGAGTTACGAAAGAATGAAGTTTGAGAGAGAGAAAGAGTATGTTAGTTACGAATTAAAAAAAATAGAAAAAAATTAGCAACCGAACAGTGCGTCTAGCTGTTCAATAAGTAATCTCAAATGTTCACGTCAGTTCCACGCAGGTTGCGCGGGAAACCACAATATGATTTGAAACTTTTGAACCTGATGTTTGGAAGAATGTGTTCGAGAGAAAAACAGAAAAGCAGGAGTTATTTTTTGTTGTAAAACATAATGAATTCAATTATAAAAGACTTTAAAAGATGAAAAGCTCAATGTATTGAATATTGACTGTCCATTTGATGTGAAATGGACAGGCCATGAAACCAAAAATCTAGTTTTGGAGATGTAAGGGAATGGCAGACAGAGCAGGAGAAAAAAAAACTTAAAATAAACTTTTAAACTGATAGAGAGAGTGAGAAAGAGAGGGAGAGTGAGAGTTATGAGAAAACTAGAGTAGACAACAAAGAGATAGAGCGATAGAGAGGAAGAGAGAGAGAGAGAGAGAATGATGAACGAAAAAGGAGTTTGATAGGAATATGGTTGAAACTACATATGTAAATGTATTTACTATATTTATGTATAGTAAATAAACTATACTACTTATAAATAGTTATTCAAAATAATATTATGAAGCTGAAGGGTATTTACTTTTCCAAATCTCTCTCTCTCTCTCTTTCTCCATCTCTCACATTCTCTTTCCCTCTCTCTCTCTCTCTCTATCTGTTTTATTCCTTTCAACCTTCTAACAATATTCTGATGCAAATTCTCTTGAAAAAGTATTGGCTACCAGTAATGGAGAAGATGGCAGAATGATGAAGTATTTTACTTTACTAAGGCCAGCAGCCTCCCATGAAGATTTTTGGCGAAGCAGCGAAAAAAAACGTTTCGTACACAGCTTTGAATACAGCAAAAAAAATTAAGTTAAAAGCTCAGCGTAAAGATAAATCATCAATGGGCTTTGAAGGAGATTGAACTGAAGTCATATGGACTGGTCGGAGAGGTAGGCAGAAGGAAGGAAGGGTGACGGGGAGAAGGATGAAGGACAAGTGGGAATGAGATCGTGAGCATTTTAAAAGCAAAAAGTAAAAGTTTTATCTGTTTTAAAAGAATGTTTTTGTTGGAAGTTTCAATAAAAGTATAAGAAGTGAAGTCATAAATGACATGAAAAGCTTAAACAAAATATTTGACGATGTTGAAAAGGATAGTAGGATAAAGGATGGATAAGCAACCATCCAGCAGCCTATGATTGATTATGCGGAAAGGAGCAGGAGAGAAGGCGAGAAGAGAAGAACAAAAAACTTGAAACAGCATTACCAATTACGTTATGATGAACGTGAGAGGTTAACATAATTATTAATAAGATATGTTTCATTTATATAACTTTTCTTAGAATACTGCTTTGTATGTATGTATGTGCAAAGGGTTTTTTAACTATGCTCTGCTGCTATGCAAGACGTTAAAAGAATAATAGCCTGAGGCTATTATGGCGCATGCTGATAGAATAGCTAATAGAAGTTGGTTATTTTGTATTAAAATAAATAAAAAATGGAAACTTTAGTTTGAGGAATGTGATTAAAATGTTTTTTTTTTCTTTTTGTCGCTCATGCAACGTTTCGTTAATGCAATTTGTAAGGAAGACGCAACAAGAGATAACGTCATGGCACATGCAATGTTAAAAGGAAAAAATAATATTTTCATTTAAGCAAGTAAACTATACTCAAATAATATAAACTGAGGAAGCATATGTGAAATGCTATGAACTGAAGGAAATGAAAAAAATGAAAAAAAAATTAATTTTTTCTACACACAGACACACACACACACACATACAAACAGGTGGTTGAAACGGGTGCAAGTTGGCGCTGTCATTCATCCAAACAGACGCACATATTTGGAACTTTGAGCAGAGCATAGGTAAAGTAAGCTGGAGATTATGCTGCACAAGTCTTTCCTTGAAAAGAGAGAACAGCAGATGAAGACGTCAGTTTGGGTTTCTTTATCGTGTTGATACTCAATTCCTTTCTTCTCTCTTTCAATACCTATTCCTTATTCTCGTCAGCTTCTTCTTGAATCTTTCCTCCACCTCCTCCTCCTCATTTTCTCATCTTTTCACTCACTCGCCCATTCTCTCTCTCTCACTCTCTCCTCTCTCTGTTTCACTTCACCTCTTCATACTGTTACGAGGGAAAGGCAGGAGAAAGCACATGAGTACATGTGCGAATGGAGTGATAACAACCAAATGAAGAAGAAGAATGAATCATGACATCATCAGACAAACAAAGAATGCGGGATTAGACAGTTTCGAACAACAAGAACGATGAAGCTGCTCAGATGACAAAGCAAGGAAAACGATAAATATTCGAAATTTCTTTTTTGAACGAGAAATTTGTTAAAAACAGTTTTTTCATTCAATTAATCCTTAAAATTAAAAAAAAATCGAATTAGAACTCGTGTGACTGGCAGCCATTAATGGCATTTAATCGCGAATTAAATACAAAAAAAACCTTAAAACAATGGAAATCTCGAAAGTACCGAATTATAAAATGGCCATAAATGGTCAAATACGGATTTGCTTTGAACAAGAAGAGACGAAGATGAATAAGAAAGATGGAAAATGAAAAGAGGGGGGGGGACGAGCAGCCAAAAAATGAATGTTTTCACTCTCTAAAACTATACGTATAGTATGGAAATATATGAGAATTGTTTGTTTGTTTCTCAAAAATTTCGCCCTCCCTTATAGGAAAATTTTGTTTTTATAACTAAATTTCCTTTTTGAGACATACATTTCTTGACATAATTCCTTTTCGAAATTAGACGCCGATGTGCTAAACGGAGAAGAAGGGGGGGGGGGGGGGGGGGGGTTGAGGAAGGAATTTTTTAATTTTTTT
>CALQYR020007457.1:517177-528168 GCA_943334845.2 Auanema sp. JU1783 | reverse complement strand
GGGGGGGGGGGGGGGGGTTGAGGTTGAAGAAGGAATATTCTAATTTGTTTTTGACAGTTACACTTCACGTGGCTTCACGTGTAATGCTAATTATCGATTGGTTATAGAGAACTGTTGCGTATGGAACAGAAGGTTATCTACGTGAAGCTCGCACCTTCTTAATGATGTTGCATTTCAGTCGTCCTACTCAACCGGTGATGTGAAAATACCACAAAACAATCATATTCATATGAAGAATCAGTGTCCACGAGAATGCCATCTTCAGAACATGGAAACAGTATGAAACTTTTGACATGAAAAATGGCTTTTGAAATATTTATGATTTGTTCAGACGAAGTCGAAGTTCCGACCAGAGAATAGGCTATATCGGACGATTGGCCCATCATTCCTTCCATTAGAAAACCGAGCATACAGACTTCGATTGATTGCTTTGGAGAAGAAGTTTAAAGGCACAATATCAAAACAATGTAATTTACAGCAAAAATTTTGATATATTGTTGAATGAAAAAAAGAAAACTTGTTCCATTCAGTTTTATAAGAGACACAGAGAGGGAGAGAGAGATAGAGAGAGTAAGAAGGGACAAGGAGAAGGGAAAAAGAAACATAAAAAGATTAATGATTGAAATGACTCCTGTTCAGTGACGGAGGACAATAATTCACAACTCATTCCAAACGAGCTATGTTGATGAACATGTTAAAGGTCTGAAACTATGGAAATTCAAAATTTGATCAATCACATCAGAGTAGATGAGAATTGTTGAGGTTGAACACATGAGAGGGCATGTACATGAAAATTAAAAAAAGAAAATTTAATGGATAAATCGAGGAATGCTGTTGCTAAATGCTGCAAACAGTTTTTCAGAAGTTGTCCTTTAAGATAGATATAAAGCCTATTACGGAAAAGCTGTAAGTTTCAATCGAATTTGTCCGATGACACACAAGTCCAATTGTCCAGAAATGGCTGAGCATTGGACTGAAAATGGAAAAAAAAATAAATGATGTAAGAACGAAAATAGGAAACGACAGAGATATGTAAACGGTTAGAGAAAAACAAAATCACAAAATAGAAGGAGAATTACAGATGAACGAAGATGTTGAACAACCGCTGCTGTATACGCTTGTAGTGAATGAAATGATTCTCACGTGAAAATGCTTGATTCACGTGAGAATTAGCTTGAATAAACAAGTCATTGAATTCTTCAACGAGTATCATTGAAGGTTTTAAGTTGTAAACTTGAAAACATGGAAACAACCAATACGTGAAAGCTTGAAGTCAATGACTTAAGCGAAATTGGGGTACTGCAAGATGTAAGCAATATGAGTGGCCTGGCATCAAAAAACCGAAATAAACATCGGTTGTTGAGAAATATTGTCAAGGATTGTGAGTGTGAGAGCAAGGTTATTGGAAAAAAAGGTTTGCTGTTGATGTGTTGTCCAAGCTTTCGGAATATGAAATGCTTAGCGCGATGCTAAGAGGATGTACCAGTAGCATAATGAATCCCGGTTTTTCCCTATTTATTTAGCTATTTTGAGTTTTTGCTGAATTCTCCTACTTGTTTGAAGGTTGCACCACTCCACACCCTTGTTTCTCTTTTGCTCTCACCCTCTGACTCTTTCTGAATCATCTCCCATGCTTCTGATGAATTATTAGAGCAGTGCGAATTAAAAAAAAATTTATTGTAAAAATAACTTCATAGCTGAGTGAGAGAAAATATTACAAAAAAGAATTAGCTAAGAAGATGTTGTTGTTTGGGACATTCAGTTCTCGGCGTTCATGTACTTCTCAGCAAGAGCCTTAACCTTGGGGTCTGAAATTGAGAGCAGGTTAGACGAGTATCTCAAAGAATTAACATACTGGTGAAGAAACCGGTGAGGATTGGGAAGTGGGTCTTGAATTCTTCCTTGGAGGCATCAGAAAGCTTGTTGAATTCTTCGATTCTCTCCTTGGCGACCTTCTTGAGATCAGCGATGGTTGGCTTCTTTCCGGCGAGGTATTCGGTGTGGTACTTGCGGGCAGTGGCGATGACCTAAGAATTAAAAGTAATTTGGATTCCCCAGCTATTCAGAATGTTAAGAGCTTTACACTTGCAAAAGTTATAGAGAGGGCAAAGGTTTAAGTTGGAACACAAGAAGAACTCATTAAGTTGATAAAGGATGATTCAATCTGGATGAACACCTGTTGTATTAAATGCAAAGGTTAAAGTTTCGAGTTCTTTCAATGAACTTTCAAGATAAGTTCTTTTCTCTTTTTGAAGTCTTGCTCTCACGCTTGTTCAACTTTTTAGATATTAATTTGAATGTTGAGCTTTACTCACCTTGTTGACGAATTCTTGTCCTTCAGCTCCGAGCTTCTGAACCTTCTCGGCAACGATGGCTTGGAGCTTCTCGGCCTTAGCGTGGAGTTCAGGGGACTTTTCCTTAAGGGCAGCAAGGAATTCGTTTTCGTTCTTGAATTCTCCGTGTCTCTTGGCAAGCTCCTTAAGGATATCTCTCTCTTCTGGGGTGATGCTCTTGAGGTGGGTGGAAACTTCCTCTGGGATGAGAGCTAAAAAGGGAGAATTAGGGAGGGATGAAGGTATATAAGATCTTACATTTGAATTCCTCTGGAATGTCGTTGTAGCTTTCGATGGGGTAGCAGAAAGCAACGGCGGCCAAGACGGCGACGATAGCAAGTTGACGGAACATCCTGTAATTATTAAAAGTTTAATAAGGTAATGCTCACAAGAGTAGACAGAAATATAAGACACTGTTCAAGGAAGAAGAGAAGAAATGATCAGACAGTCTAGAATGCTCAGCTTCAGTCTCAATAAGGCATAGGGCTTCAGATCCAAATCCTTATCTGCAGACTGGTGGAAGAACAGAATTGGCATAATACCATTTCTAGACTGCTGCTCAGCTTCTTCTGCTCAGACGATTCTAGGCAGATTTGGTGTAGATGAAATGAACTGATGGTACCGCTGGTGACCGCGCGCATTTATACAGAATCCTGGGAAGGGGAGGAGCCAACCACTGAGGGACAACAGCAGGCGCTGGGCAGATGGATCACGAGGGATTCAATTGTCTCTTTTACTATCTTTTTAACTCTAATTCTCTTTGTTTTGCTCAATGTATGAGAGATAAAGACCACAAAATTCAAAGAAAGCACAGAGAAATTGGTCAGAAAAGACATAAAGATGGAGAGTAACAAAGAAACTGAAAAAGAGGGAAGCAGAAAAGATAAAAAGAGAGTTTTGAGAATATTTTGAAAAATCAAGAAGAGATAAGCTTTTCGTTTGAGATTGCAAAGCTTGATAGGTGCAGGTCAAGAGAGCTGTTGAGCTTGAGAGAGGCTCGAGAGTTGAATGTTAGGAAGATGGAGTGAAAATAAAAAAGTTCTAAAAGAGGCAAAGTTGAAGCTCTGTTACAGCATTTTGTAATTTTTCATAATCCCTCTGGTAAGCGATCTTTGAGAAATCGTGAGCGCAACAGAGCTTACAAAGACAGAAGGTTAAGAGAGAGAGAGTGGAGAAGAACAATGGAAATAACCTTGGAGTAAGAGAGAGAGAGAGATTGACAGAGAGAGGGTGATCATTGTAACCCTTCGTAAATCCATATTAACTATTCATTTACGGTCTTTAATTACTAATTATTCATTTGTCATTCCAGATTGATTACACGCAAATGATTCATCTCATAGTCGAAGAGAGAGAATAGTAAATTTGAGTAATTTTTCATTCTTCATGGAGCTATTTAGGGTTCTTTCTTCAAATCTCTTTGTTGTCGTTTATTCATTTGCATATGTCTCTTTGTTAATTCAGTCAATATTCATAAGAACAAAGATGCTTCTTCATTACCAAATGTTTCTTTTTGTGGTCAAAATGAGGAATAAAGAAGAGATAAATAGATATCTTTCATTGCAAATCCCTTCTCTCTATACCGTCAATTCTCTTTCTCTCTCTCTTTCTCTATCTCTTCCTCTCTCTAACCTATCATCCTTACCTTCCTTCTTCTTTTTTCTTCTTCCTTCTTTCCATTTATCTCTCTGTCTCTCTGTTTCTATATTTTTTCTTCCAAAACCATATGGCAATAAGACAAATGAGACGAATGCAAGAGATAAAGCTTAGACATGAAAACTTTTCACGAAGAGCTCATCTCTTTAACCTGAAAGTGCAGACAAGATTTCTTCTTGGCAACTCTTATCATAAGAAGTGTACGGATGATACTTTTCCACGTTTTTCCAGGAGGATATTTTGAGAATCAGCTTAGTCACTGTTTCTTTTGTAATATCAATATTTCAATTGATCCCAGGAGAATTGTTTTCCTCCTATTTATAAGATGTCATCGTCGGTTCGCCTTTCATGCTCTAGGGCTTTTCCATTCTCTTTTCATGTAATCAGTAATAAATCTCTCAACTAAGGATCTCAAAGTTAACATCGGTCGTTGTCTTCTTTAGTCTTTGCACAATTTATGCTTATGTCTTTATTTGGATTGACAAGATAAGAACGCTGATGAGTCTAAATGCCCAGCGACCATGCAAGTAATCTCTGAAGAGTTTTTCAAAAAGTCTTTAGAGGTTTAAGACCAGTATCGCAGTTTTTTCATCTTTAACGACGGAAGACAAATCCATTTGTTAGAAAACTGAACAAAAAAAAGTGAAAAAGAGAAGTTTTGGTTATGGGAAATGTTGACCATCTGGGTTGAGAGACAAGAAAAACAAACGTCTGATTAGAATGTCATGATGTGATGTGTTGAGAATGGAACAGAGAAGGTTCAATATGAATACTCAAACTTCTAAATATAGACAATAGTTCTATTAATTATATAAACTTTCAACTGTCAAATGATACTTCAGTTTACACAATTGACTCAAACATGTCCATGTAAATGGAATTTGGAATCGAATGATATTCTATCTGTCAGATCTAACTTCTCAATTGCTCTCATTGGTCATAATCTCTCTTCCCTTCAATCTGTTAGGGGTATTGGAAAGTTTTATTTTGTTTTCTTTCTCAAACAAACATACGCACACCACAAGCTGCTTGAAATTGTCTTGGACTATTCCATCGACATGGTTTGATGAGTCAATCAACTTCCCGTTCTCGACCAGCGAGCTCAATATGCCTTAACAATATTCGGAAGATCAGAAGAATCTTGTCCAAAGAAAAATTACAGCGAAAGATGTCCTCAACTTTTTTTAAACTAAGGCCATTAGCCCTTGATTCCACTTTTCATCTTTCTTTTTTTTCAATTTTATCTTCAATTTCATTGAGCTTGAAAGATGACTTCAACACATTTTAAAAAAGTAAAGGTCCGTATCAATTTCAGTTGCGGATACGGTAACAATGAGATTTGTTAATTTGGTGGATGGAAGATCATTCAATTTCTTTTCGGTTAGATCATGTGGCCCTTTCATCTGTTGAGTTGAGTCTATTCCCTTACCAAAAAAAAATTTAAAGAAAAGAATTACAGTAAGCAAGTGAAACATCTTGTTCCTCAAATGACACATGGGCTTGTTAAGAAAACAAAAAATGAACAGAAATCCTCTTTCTCTTATCCCGCTGTCTTTGCGTCGTTTTTTTCATGATTTTCTGATCTTTTGTTTTATCTTTTCTTTCCTCATAATCATTGTTAAGCTTTCTCTCCGTCAAGTTTCAATGGCCTGACCGTTTTCTGGAATATGGCGTGACCTCCTTGCTCTCATTTGTGCCGTCCAATGAGAAGGATATAGCTTTCGTCAAATTACCATTATATCCAGCTGTCTATCTATATCCATCATTTCTTCATATCGTTTTCCCCTCTTTTTCATGAAAATGAAACAAAACTTCTCTTTTCAACTAAAAATTAAAAAGAAAATGACAGTTGTCATACGCGCTTAATACCATTCGTTAACATCTTTTCCTATCCTTTTCTAGTCGAGGACATCAGGACAACTGTTATTCGAGAATTCTTCTTTGTGAGGAAGATTGAAGCAGCTGCAATACAAATATTTCGAGGTATCTTTTTCAGAATTTCAGATTGAAGTCAGATCTGCAAGCCTGATTAATTGCATTCGAGCTTAATCTCGAGTATTAGATGACTGCAAGTTCAACACCAACCGTTCCTCACGGAAGCCGACTCAAAAATAAAATTGTTTATTAGCATAAAACGTTCCGACTAAAACTAAAATTAGCTCAATATCACAGTATAGCTAAACACGTGTTAATTATCAGATTGAGATCAAACATGAATGATTTCGAAAACTCTTTTTGAGATCATGACTAGAAGATATCTCCTGGTCGGCGTTCAGGACTTAGCGATGGAGCACTCGCCGCGTTATCATGATTCAATCGAGATGCATTAAGTAATATTTCTGTAAATAAAGATCAATTTCACAAAACTTAGCAGAAAAAAAACCTTCTTGAGTGATTGTTGGGCTAAACAAATCGGCTCCCAGCAAACGCGATCCAGATGTTCTGAAAACATTTTAAATGAAACAAACAGATTGGTGTTTGATCGGTTACGAGAGAACTGTCACCGATTGTCCGGCATTAACAGAGGTGTTAGAAGCATTGTGAGCAGCACTGCCAATTTCTTTCTTTTCAGATTCAGGCATTTTCTTTTGGTTTGATCCCATTATACTCTCACGATCCTCCTCTGAAAAACAAAATTCACATAAAAATGAGACAAAGAGACGAAAAAAATAACCATACCGTACATAGAAAGATCTCCAGCTCGCTTTCTAAGAATATCCGCATGTGCCATTTCAGTTTCTTGGATTACAGCTGCTCTAGCGTAGAAGTCTTTACGATCAGCCTGGAAAAGAAAAAAAATGTAAACTGTGTTTTTTAAGGGAAATGATTCACTTCCTCCAATTTTCGATGTTTCTTCACCATCGTTGTTTGCCGCTTATGTTCTTTCGACAACTGTATTTGTTTCACGAACAGCAACGTGTACACGATGAACATAACACTGTCAAGGACGGAAAAGTGTATATCACTTGAAAAGATTAAAAACATACACCAAGTTTAAATAAATCACGAATATAATGCGAGTCGTGTGATCATGACGAAGTTTGGCAAAGAACCGGCTGACTGATTTCGCTACTTCTTTTTGACTCTTAGGTATATGTGCACGGAATGCTACCTTTTCGCCAAAAATATTGGTCGAAACAGAGCTCTGTAATTGTTAAAAGGAAAATTGATGCAAATAAATAGAACAAACGGACATCTCCAGTGATAAAGTCTTTTGCTTTTCCAAAAGCGTTAGATAGAGCACGTTTACTATTTTCCACCCATGCTGGCACAGTGAAGTCCTGTCCTAAGAAGGTATAAATGTATTTCTAAAAAAGCATAACACGTGTCTGTCATTTCAAATCTCTTTGTCTACCTCTTGATTAGTTGTTCGTGCTGCTGCGGCGGCAATCGTCAATGATAGAATTAATAGAACTGATAATTTCATGATAAAATGAGTTTTTCTAGAACTCTTACCAGCCTGGCAAAAAGCTGAAAAACTTACAAAAAACCGTTTCCTATACTTTCATTAACCATTTTTTGTTTTTGGCGCCAATACAGTTATCACTAGAGCATATACTTGTTCGTGAAAGAAACGAATAATGACCATACACCGAGTAAATGTCAACTAACGCTGAGCAGGATAAATCAACTAATTATTCAACTAATTTAACCGTTAGTCGACCAATTTTTTGAAATCTCCCAAGATGTTTAGTAATTTGGTTGAATATTACAATTCATTGATTTCTAGTCGAAAAGATTTCGGAGTCATGGAAATCAACCATTCCTCTCTTCTTTTGTTCTGAACTCTTCGCTGGGCCTTACTCGAGGAAAATAGCATGGTTCTACCAGTATAGTTTGTGGAGTCACATCAAGTTGCGACATATCCATTCACTGCCAAAGGATGTATAAGAAGAATCGTCCAGCAGTTCAACGAAAATAAAATTCCAAGAATCGTCAACAGATGATAGACTGGTGGACTTTATAGCTAAAACGTATTCTCCAGCTGATATAATGGAAAACGAAGCATTCCGCTATTTTGCTCAACAATGTTCTAGTGGATATGTGTTCCCAACTAGGAAAGTAATGAACCAGTTAGTTATGATTATACGTATCTTGCTCTAGTCTAGAGCAAGATGCGAAGTATTCTAAACTGGAATTATGATCGATTTCTTGAACATTGTGGTTTTTTAACTTTGATGTTCAATAATTGCTCTTACTCTCGTCAGGTTTTATCGGTTCCACTAGTGAATTGATATCAAGAAACATGCGAGAGAAGTTTGTTTCAACAGGTATGATTAACTTATTTAAACTCCGCGCGAAACGCGCTTTTTGTGATTTTTAAATATCATTTGAGAAGAACAGCATTTGAGAACACTTATATGCCACGATTCTATTATCTCCTATCAACACTTCTTTTGTCAAACCTTTTCTATCATTATGTTCAAGTTCAACTAAAGTTGTAGGTATGTGTGCGAATGATGACCATCATCATGTACTCATACTTCTTATATGGATGTTCTTCTATTAATCCTAACCTGCATTTCGATAAACAACAACCGATAGATCATGCATTCACATGGGCTATCGATGATTTTGGCCAATAAGTCTGATGATTCTGAATTCGATTAAATGTAAAATCGCTTTCTCACATTATTTTGTTTTTTTCGCTTCAGTTTATGATACAGCTGGTACGTTTAGAGTACCTTCCTTAAACTTAATGTCTTCAGATAAGACTAAGGTTGTAAATGTCTTCATAATTCATATTTTCGTTCATATAATTATCTGAAAACAAATAAACTGAAGCCTTCAAACGTTTCTGAAGTGAAGTGTATTGGCGTGTTTTGAGAATTATGTTGCCTTTTTGGAATGAAAATTTTTCATACGAGAAAGCGATTGTTCTTTCAAAGATTGAAACGTTCTGACATAGAAAATCGAATTAATTTTTAACCAAACTGAGTGTAATCGTCCTTCGCATTCGAAGTTGTGGCTGATAGTTCGTCTAACAATCACATCTTTTCTTTGATCTCTACTGATAGTTGTTGATTCAAAAAGAGACGATTTGAATAGAAATATGAGAAACAGGAAGGGAGAAGAGAAAGAGAGAGAAAGAGATAGAAGTCCCTAATTCTATGAAATTCGAACATGCTCAATTTTCAATTCGTTGGGCAGGTTTCGCAAAACTTAAAAAGGATCGAAATGACTTGTTATGATTTCAACCATTTTAATTCTTTTGTTTGATGTTTACTTTCATCCTTTCAGTTTGACTTCAACATTTGATCTGAAACTTCTTTGCACTTCTCATGGCTGGCGGATTCTCTGTAGTTATCATGTTACTTATATGTCGTCTATAACTGGTTTCAGATTCAAACTACGAAAACTTCGAGAGAGCCTCCTCAGCAATTACCATCAGTGTCCACTTACACTATCTTATTAACTCTCCAGGCATGTATTGGTGGCTTATTGTTCGGCTACGACACAGGAGTAGTTTCGAGGTATAGCAATGACCAGTCTGGTTCTAACTTCTCCGTATTACAGCGCAATGCTTTTTTTACCATCAAATAAGGGAATGAACCATCTTAGTACATCATGGCAAGAACTGATTGTAAGTATTACTCCAGGAATGGCTGGAATCGGAGCCTTGTTGGCAGGTTTTCCTACCACTTGAATGAACTAGAATATATAATCCATTTTAAGGTCCAACATCAGATAGATATGGTAGAAGAATGATAATTCTTCTTGCTTCTTCCATATTTTTTTTCGGAGCCTTGATATGTGCTGCCGCACCAGAACGGTATACACTATTGGCAGGCAGAATACTCCTTGGAATAGCGATCGGTGATTGCGAAAAAGATGAATTACAGAGTAATTAAATTTGTTTAAAGGTTTCGCTTCGATGATTATACCAGTTTTCATAAGTGAAGGCTCGCCTTCTCATATCCGTGGAACTTTAGTGACCGTTTACCAGGTTAATCTTCTATCTAATGTTATAAAAGCTATAACATCATTCAACATGCGAAAATCATCTCATCGCTTTGATTTCTAGTTTATGATAGCATTTGGATTTATTGTTGCCAATGCTTCTGCTGCTCTGTTCGCTCTTTATAAGCCCTATACAGTGGGATGGCGATTAATGTTCGGTTTAGCAGCTGTACCCAGTGCTTTACAAGTAATTTGTTTTGTAACATCACATATTAATTATGGGAACCATTTGAGTTTGTGGGATTTCTTTTCTTACCAGATACTCCGAGATATCTCGTTTCGAAGAATAGAAAAGAAGAAGCACGTGAAGTTTTAGCCAAAGTTTACAATGGTAATGAAGAGTGGATCAATTATGAAATGTCGGAGATGGAAATAATTAGACAAGAGGAAGAGGAGCATTTGCAACAGACCGGAGATTCTTCTGTTCTAACTCGGGTTCTGCAAACACCACATGTTCGTAAAGCGCTCATTCTGGGATGCAGCATGCAGATGTTTCAGCAACTTCTGGGGATTAACACTATACTGTAAACTATTTTGAAGCTAATTAACTCAAACATCTTTGATTGAAGATACTACACAGGAACGATCATCCAATCGGCGGGTGTCAAGGATAAAATTACAACAATATGGATATCTTGCGCCATTTCCGGTATCGAATAACTTCTGAAACTCAAATAAGTTTTGAAGTTAAGCGGTCCAAGCTGTAGGTACTATAGCGCCCATGAAGCTGATTGAAAAGCTTGGTCGTCGACCAATTCTTTTGACTTCTATGGCAGGAGTAGTCATAACCTTGTGCATGATGGGAGGATCTTTCCTATTATTGAACAAGGTTCAGTGTCATCTCAGATTATCTCTGTAATTATTCTTGATGAAGGATTCTCCACCTTTGAGTCCCGAAAACGCTTTCCGAGGAATAGACTGGAAAGATTTGAATAATAACTCGACACTATTGAAATGCAGTTCCTTTAGGTTTGAGAAAACAAAAAAAAAGGAAATTAAATATTGTTTTTTAAGCAATTGTGACTATTGTGTTACTTCAAG
>CALQYR020007457.1:262302-506683 GCA_943334845.2 Auanema sp. JU1783 | reverse complement strand
ATATATATATATATATATATATATATGCATATCTATTTATATTGTTTTCTATTTCTTTGAAATGTCTTTGTTTTCTTTTTCTTGTAGTCTCACCCACCAGCCAGTTTTCAAATTGTCTCTGTGAAGTATAAATCTCGCGTTTCATTCTGTTGGCGAGAATGTTTCATACGAGAAACATAATGCTCCTTCAATATTTATAAGAAATGCTTAATTTCCTCCTTTTTTTAAAATATTTTTCTGCTTATGCGATGTGTTTCTCATGAAATTCACTTGAAGTTTGCCTTACGGGAGCTGATTCTGCCATAAAAGGTCGAAAACCAGAAAAATTCCGAAAATGGATCCTTCAAGCTTGAATAGAAACTGAAAGCGCTAAAAAGTGTTTTTCATGTTCTCAAAGAGAAAAATTTACTTTCTCTGTGAAGATGAAAAAAGAAAACATTTGTTACGTTTCTTTCGTAAGACAAAAGGAACTAAGGGAGTTTCTAAAATCCAGCCTGCTGTTAAGAAGATGACTAATAAAGGCATTCTTATTGTTGTTTATGTATTATATGCTGTACATATGTTCTGGCAGTCATTTTTTTTGTTTTGTCTCTCTATCTCTCTCCTTCTCTTTCTCTTTTTCGCTTTTTTTTCTTTCATTTCTGGGCTTTCTTTTTTCTCTTCAACCACTTTCATCTTTCTTTCTCTTTTAGCATTCTATGCATCTGAGTTCAGTGTGCGGTAGCTGTCATCTTTCGCTCCTTCTGCATATCCCACGAGCTTTCTTCCTATAGTTGTGTTTTTTTTTTAGTATTCGCTCCTATTTTGGCTTATTATCCGTTTTTATGACTCTTTATAATATTTCGAAGGCAAACTAATGCTTTATTTTGCTCGAACACAATCTTCTTTTGTCTTTCTCCATAGTGCTTTCTTAATTTATCCAAGTTATCCATGAATTAACATTGACTTCTTCTTGTACGAAAATTTTCTATTTATGCTCTTACTCACTTAGGCTTAAGCTAATGAAAATGATTGAGAAGAGCTTCAGAAATTAAAATTACTTGAGACAAAATGACGTAGAGACTAATCGCCTTATGAGTAGGAACAATGGATCCTAAGAATTGAAAGCTGGAAACTTAACACTGTATCCTCTATCATCTTACTCTCTTGCATTCGCTCTCTCTCCATTCTCTTTCTTTTCCAGCATATTTTCTCATTTGTTGCTTCATACTATCTTGCCTTCCACTACTACTTCTGAACAGCGCCGTTTCGCTTTTATTTTCTTAAACTTATTTATGCTTTAACTTAAATAGTCATTTAGTACATGAAAATGTGTAAGCTAGACGTAATTTCTTAGTCTGTGCTATTCTTATTCATCGTTAGTCATTTCTGCCCCCAACGCTGTCACATTACTTATTTATCCTTTTATGGAAACCACTCTGCTCTTTTTTGACATCCAATTGCTTGTGTTACTTTTGACGCTGAATTAGAAAGCTTGCTTAGTTCAGATCATCCATTTAATTTCAGAAGCATTCACATATTCATTCTATCAATATATATTCCTCAATCCAATTTTTTTTTCTGTTCAAGCCAACCCCCATATTTGGGCTTTTTAGCTTGACAAAAAAAGTGACAGCACGTTTATAAATCGAAGAAACATATTGTCATCTGCATGGAAGTAGCCTATCTATTTAAGAACCCTCTTGTTTCTTCTCAAGAATATACATTTCTCACAAATTCATATTCAATATTTCACTTTCCGTACTCTTAGCCCAATAACGTTGATATGAGCTTGTACGAGAACGCTCTTCTTCCTCATACAAGTTATTTCTATATTTTCTATTGAAATTTCAATTCATCATTACATTTTTTTTGAATTTATCTCAAGCATACCACCATTGACAGCTGAATAAGTTTTGAAAAGCTAATGTCAGCTGATATTTTTATTTATGTTACTCGACGATATTGCTGCTTATCTTCATTTTTTTTCATTTCAAGCAATAATAGAGAAAAAAAATTATCTTAAAACGAAATACTTTCAGACTTCTGAAAATGCGGGTCAATGCGGCACGGGTTTGGGAAGATGCTGATTACATGAAAGTTAAGAATACATGTGATAATAATGTCGGATGGACCGAGGTAAGCTGATTTCTTTCGTTTCAAAGCATTACAACTTCATCTCTTCAAAGGTTTATAATAAAAAAAATGTCAAAGTATGGACGCAAACCATTCCAAATAGCACATTCCAAATGGTGAAAGTAAGTGGAATTTATTTTGAAAATATAGAATGACGCCAACTTCATTTCTAGTATGAGAAGCATGAAGAGCGGTTGCAATTTCCTCTCATGTTGTTATTATTTATTTCTGTTTTTTTCAGGCTTTTGCACAATTTGATGATGTGCCCTGTCACGTAGCTTTCGATGTTCTCCAAGATTCTGTTTATAGAGGAAAAGTATTTGGCTCTCACTTTAATCTTGAGAAAATTTTTTTTCTAAATTTCAGTGGGATAAATATATGGCTGCACAAAAAGATATTGGAATTATTAATCCAAACAATGACATTGGCTATTATGCTGGTAAACGTTAATGTAATTTGAAACATTCGTCTTGTTTTTCTTATTTTCAGTCAATTCCATTCCTCCTATAAGACCGAGAGATTTCGTTATGCAACGCTCATGGCTAGATATGGGTGATGAACAGCTGATTTGTAGTCATTCTGTCTGCCACGAAGTAGATTCTTTAACATGATTTCTAAGATACATAATGCATTTAGGATTTTCCTCCTAATAAGGCTTACATACGGGGAACAGTGCTTCTTTCGGGCTACTTCATACGCCGAGCTGGTGATGGCTGCCAAATAACATATATCAGCCACTCAGATCCAAAAGGCAAACTGCCAACTTGGCTTGTGAATAGAGTGACTAAGGTCATAACACCTAAAATGGTCAAAAAGTTACACAAAGCCTGCCTGGGCTATACAGAATGGAAGGAGCAGCATCAGCCTCATTGGAAACCATGGAGGTTCCCAGAGCAACAAGTACTAAACAAGTTATCTCAAAGTAAATCTAAAACCATATCTTTGCAGATTGATATGGCACGTATAGATTTAGTAAAATGCCAACCAAAGGAATATAATCAAGAAGTAATTGATGAATCCACAATATCCAGCGCTAAGGAAGTTAAGGAAGTTGATGATGACGACGGACTATGATGATGAGTGATCCTCTCTTAGATAGATCCCGTCGGAAAATCCTCCATCCGTATACCTTCGTTTTATGAATTGTTAGAGAAATGCAAAAAATATGAAATCTTTAATTCGTAATTTATTTTGAGCATATTTATGCTGTAAAACGCTTCTACAGATCTATGAAATTCTCAGTTCGCAGTAATAATGAAAACACAATTTGTGTGATTAATCTAGGTTAAATAAGCTCAAAGTTTGTTGTTCTTTCCATAAGCAAACTTGATGAACATTTTTCCTTCCTATATGTAGAATTTTCCAGAGAAGTTATCAATTGTTATGAATGATCTTACTTCTCCTTGTTAACACCTTTCCTTCATGTGATTTCTACGTCACTTTGACACTTGGTTATTCTTATTTCTTCATATCATTAATCGAATTGTTTCAAGAATAAAACTTCTATTTGTTTTCGTTAGTTAATTCAAATTCATAACTTTCATGATCTAACTAATCTTCTCTGAGTTTTCTTCTTCGTTGTTTGCTTTCCAAAATTTGAAAATATGATACTCTCCATTACTTGGGAGAATTGATGCAATTAGCCTAGGTGAGATGTCGGTTTGGATACGATGAAAAATCCATATTAGGTCTTTATGCTGTAGCTGCTCAAATATTGCTGAAAACAAAAGTTTTGAAAAAAAATTTTTCAAGAAAAATGTGATTGGAACACAGTTTTTCAACTTTTTATTAACGGGCTCAGTTCTTCCTTGTTGAAATACTATATTATGACTGATCATTCATTCTTGAGCTTCATCATGAAATCATTCCATTTGCTCTGATACTGTTTTATCACTAAAGCCTTGTTAAAGTCAGATGATAGGAAGATGGAAGTCCTCAGATAGAGTAGGTTGCACCAAACCTCGAAATACCACATCACAACGATGTATCTTCAGATGAGTCTCGCCAAAAAACCAAACTCACCCTGAGTATATCATTGCATATCTTATTTGATGAACAGTTTCATCACTCCGATGATAATTTTTCAAAAATACCTTCAACCCTTTCCGCACTTTAAAAGGCACATTGGCCTTCTGAGGGCTAAGTGGATAAGGCTTCATTGTTTGAAACATTCTGTCATATCAAGTCTTAACCTCTAAATCTGATCTAAGTTCCCCAGTTCTGTTCAAATACAGTAATTCTGATTTGTTTTCGGGCAATCTCTGGCTCAAAATTCCCGAGTGGTGTCTCGAACGGAAATGATAGACGGGCCCCGTCCTTTAACCCCTGCGTTGCATTCGCGCACAACACTTCTATCTTTGATTTAGTGCCAATATATTTTTTTATATTTACTTTCGAACATCATTAATTTTTTTTGGAAACTTTTTTTTGACATATTCTAATTGATATCAATTTCTAGATGGCTTTTGCTGGTAAGAACGCTTCTATGGCTGTTGCCAATGCTTTGAGACTCAGTGCTTCAAGAAATAGCAGCTCTGCCCCTAAAGTGACACTAATTCAAATGGAAGATCAATTATACCAAGATTTAGGTAGCTCTTCTTGGAGCATCTGGAGGAATTGGACAACCTCTCGGTCTTCTTCTCAAGCAAGACCCTCTGGTTAAGCACCTCGCTCTTTACGACGTTGTCGGAACCCCAGGAGTCGCCGCTGATCTTTCCCACATCGATTCAAACGCTAAGGTATTTTTCTGCTAGAAAACAATGCGTTCATACTAACTTTAGGTTACCGCACACACTGGACCAAATGAGCTTGCCGCTTGTGTTGAAGGAGCCGATGTCATCGTTATTCCAGCTGGAGTCCCCAGAAAGCCAGGAATGACTCGTGATGATCTCTTCAACACCAACGCCGGAATCGTCAGAGACTTGGTTTCTACCATCGCTAAGGTCGCCCCAAAGGTGAGAGTTTTTTTTTAATGAAAATACTCACTAAAATGTATGTTGTCAGGCCTTCATTGCTATCATTACCAACCCAATTAACTCCACAGTCCCAATTGCTGCTGAAGTTCTCAAGAAGGCTGGAGTTTATGATAAGCGCCGTGTATTCGGAGTAACCACCCTCGATGTTGTCCGCTCTCAAGCTTTCGTATCTGAACTTAAGGTAACTATGAGATAGATCTGTGTTTTTCATCTCTTTTCTCAGGGTCTTGATGCATCCGAGACAGTTGTCCCCGTTGTCGGAGGACATGCCGGAATCACTATCATCCCCCTTCTCTCTCAAACCACCCCTTCTGTCAAATTCAGCGAAGAAGAAATCAAGAAGCTCACTCCAAGAATTCAAGATGCCGGAACTGAGGTCGTCAACGCTAAGGCTGGAGCTGTAAGTCGTAACATAATTTCGGTGAAGCAGAGTTTTTTTTATAGGGATCTGCTACTCTCTCCATGGCTTTGGCCGGAGCTCGTTTTGCCAACTCCCTCGTCCGTGGGCTTAAGGGAGACAAGAACGTCCAATGTGCCTACGTCGCTTCTGATGCCGTAAAGGGTGTTGAATTCTTCTCTACCCCAATCGAACTCGGACCTAATGGAGTTGAAAAAATCTTGGGAGTTGGAAAGGTGAAACAATGATAAGATGATAAGCCCGAAACAATTTTCGTATTTAGGTCACTCCATACGAACAAAGTCTCATTGATGCTTCCGTTCCTGAATTGAACAAGAACATCGCTAAGGGAGTCAAGTTTGTCAACTAAGCAGTGTTTCTATATAGTAGAAAATAATTTATGAGCCAGTGTAGTTCTATAGCTTAGTTCTATAGATGTTATGAACTGATCGGTGATCCTTTTCTGTTTCGTATGGAACGTTTGTTCTCTTGCTTTTCCATAAAGATTTTTTTCTTGACGTTTTTTGAGAAACAGTGTCATCTTCGCTCCGATGTAATATTTGAAAAAAAAACTTGCAAATATGAGTGGGTTCTTCATAGGCATTTATGCTCCGCAAGTTAGTTTGTAGCCTTCCTCGATCAAGAACAGGTTGGAGAGGTTTAGCCAGCGGATCAGACGGGAAAGGAGTGAGTGTTGTATTCCATTTATCTTTCAGTGCTCCTTTTTAAGCCAAAAGATCCAAACGCAAAAGAAGTGTTGGGCGATGATATATTAAATGCAGTAAATGATATCGCGAATGAATTGCACTCAACGAACCCTGCTGCGAAAAAAGAGTTAGCTTTGGTGTCTTTCAGTTCATTCAGTTATTTTCCTTTTGTTCAGAGTCAAAAACACACTCATTTCCAAATTGATAGCAACAGAGAAAAGTACTTTCCACGATGCGACTGCTGCTCAAACCATTGATATGTTAGAAGACAGTGCTGTTGTGAACCTACTTAGCGATGTTGCTGCTGATGCACAAGCCCAGAGAGTTGCTAAGTAACTAACGATTAATTTATGTTTATACATTTTGAAAACGTTCAGACCAACTGCGGCACAAATCCGTCAGGATAAAAGAGGATTTGTGCTCTTACGCAAAGAAATTTTCTATCAGGCAATTCAAGTAAGAGCAGTTATATAACTTCCATTATAAACGATATATGAAGAGCGGATACAAAGCTGAAGAGGCACGCACGATTGCCGAAAAAGCTGTAACACAAGCTCAAGAAAGAGTTTTAGCTCAGCGTCAAGCGCAACGAGATGGAGCTAATGCCGTTCTCGAAGAGGAAGCCGAAGCAACTGGAAATCAGAGCGAAAAGGAGAAGAAATTGTTCGAACAAGCATATCAGCTAGCAGAGTTTACAATATAATTTTTTTTTTAATCAGTTGGATTGTTCCAGAAAAATGTTGTATCAAGATGATCTCTTTGACAATAACGGTGTTAAAAGAAAAATCGTCAGAGAGGATCCTTCTCTTCCATCACTTTTAAGTTCTTCTGAAAGGCTAGGTATCTGGAGCACGTTAGAAGGAACTCAAGATAGAACTCTCAGCTTCTGGACTGAGTGGGATAAAAATGCTGCTAGGTAGGTTTCTAAAAAGCGATTTGGAGACCTCTTTTTTTTATAGAACGATGAATAAATCTCTTGGGCCGGAAAATGACTTCGAGCAACAGATTGAGTGGACTACTTCTGGAAAACAGTGGCAGTACCCTATTGATAATGAATTTAAACTTGGAGCTGAAGCAAATGTAACTTTTGTTAAATCTCATATCTTCAATCGTATTATTAAGGTTCCATTCGTAGAGCATATTTTCTTAGAGCGTCACTTAAAAACTCTTGGAATTCCTAACAAAGGACCAGTTGCCCATTTCATGCACCTGGTATGTTTCAATTCAATTCAATAGCCTTCTTCATCATCTTTCTTAGGTTTGCGTTGGATTGTCGAAAAACCCATACATGACAGCAGAGAAGAAGATAGAACATTTGAAATGGTTCGCCAATTACTTCAGTAAAGAAAAGCAAGAGTTAGTTCATAAATTACACGAACAGGAACAAATAGCAGCTCAGAATGCTTGAAAAGGATTCTTATGTACATTTGTAGTATGCTCAGATAGTAGTTTTCCTTGTTATTGTTGTTTCTTGTTAAATAATAAAATAATTAACTCTTATTTTCAAATTCCCCTACTTTTTTCATAATTTCACAACCGGTTTCGATGTTTTCGAAATAAGTATTCACGTGAGATTTCCACGTAAGCTTCATAGACGCATTTTCATTTTGAGAATTTTCTACTGTATACACGGTCGGAAAATACAATGTCTCTCGCGTTTATAGGTATTGTTGTTGGAGCGGTGGCCATATATTTTCTTTGGCCCAAGGGAGAGGTGCGAAAGATTAGTCATTTTACGTAGCATATCTATTTTTAAGTGCAAGACTTCCAAATCTGAACGGAAAAGAAGTTCCCCTACTAAAAACATAGCTTCCCCAGTATCTGCTAACTTAGAGAATACTCAAAAATCTACGAGATCGACGAAGGTTAACGGAAACCAACTGACTATACTAATTTCGTTTGTTGAAGGATGATAATAGTGTTCAAAACTCCAGAATGAGAAAAGATCGCAGATCAAACTTATTTCAAACAGAATCCATTGTGAGTCGTTGGGTTTTTCTCTCAACATGCGTAGTGGTTTAGTCTCTTATTCCGAAAGTTATTCCGACTCCTCCTGAGAAACCAATCGTTGCCGTGATGGAATCATCAGTCTTAGAATCTAAGAAAGCGCCGAGCAACATGTCTTCGTCAGAACTACAATTGGTAATTTGAGGTTAAATATTTTCTGCAGAATGCGACATTTTACAGCCTCCAAGAAATGTCGAGATCTCCAGAATAAATTATGAGGATGACGCACCAACAGCTCGAGAAATTTCGACTCCTACATCAGAAGCGAGCATTCCTAAAACCGCAAACGAAATTTCGGAAACACCTCAGAAAACCAAGGTTCTTGACACCCTTTTCAGCTCTAAAGTCTACTGTTCCAGATACCTACTCTTGGAGGAGTCGAAATCAGCCCACTCGTCATTCCTAAAAAAGTGACTTCACAAAACAAACAGTACTGTTTATCAATAATTTCAGACTGAATTGGATGGTAATAGTACGAGAACAGCCAATCCTATGGAAGAGAAGGAAAACAAAATGCAAACGCCAAAGATGAGCACTCCACCAAAAAAAATTGAAACTCCAAGCAAACAAACCCAAAAAATTGAAAAACCAAAAGTGACCCCAACAAAATCTGATGTAAGAGCTCTCATACCTCTCAATAAAATTGTTACGATTATAGAAACCCTCAGTAGCAAAAGAAGAGCCGAAAAAGAGCAATGCGGCTAAGCCGACTCCAACTGTACCAGCTGCAGCTGCCCCTGCTACACCATCTAAGAACAGCAGCATTCGCAATGAAATCAAAAAGGCAGGCGAAAACGAGAAGTCAGGTCGAAAGGATAAAAAAGATAAATCCAGTCGTCAAGGTAATGCTTGAAATAACATATTTCTATAAATACTATTATAATCACAAACCATTATTGACAGATAAAAACGAGAAAAAGAGCAAAAAAGAAAAATCCTCAACAAACTCGGATAGAAAGAAAGGTAATCGCCAGTTTCATGAATAGTCGACTTTGCTTATTGTTCTCAAAACTCAGACAAGAAAAGCAAAAAGTCATCATCAAAACAACCTAAAAGTGGAGATGGAGCCTAGAAATCTTCTTGCTCTTGAAATTTCATAATAAACTTATTTTGGCGCCAATTATTTTATCACTGCAAGATACGTAAAGTTACGAGCCTAAATGGCTATATGCCATTACTTCTATTAATATTTCGTAATATATGAAATCCTCGTGACTTTATAATTAAGGACGAAGTGGAGAATTTTTTGGGAAAGATTTAACGATATATATGTGTTCTTATTTAATTTATTTCATATTTTTTCCAGAAATTTCATGGTCCCGGTTTTTAACCCGTATTCATCGTTTACTGGTGATTTCAATGAGAAACAATGTCGTCGTCCTCTTACTACTACTCAAGATACATATCGTTATACATCTGAAGAGAGGTAAGAGTTTTTTTCGTTTTCATTCTATGCTTCGGACGAGTTTTTTTCCTAAATTGGCAGCATATCATTACTCATCAACGAGACAATGAGTACATGAGGTTTTGCATAAGAACATTTCAAATATTGTCATATCTACTATCCCACTTCTTTCGTGTGTAATAGATTTTTGTCCTCTCTTCCTAACATATTTTTTATGCAGAAATCAGACTCATACGTCCTCAGCCTTGCCAGTTGTGTTTATAGAACGCATTGCTGAGGGTTTATTCATTTGTCGCCCATTTTTATCTTTAGCTTTTTTTGAGTTCTAAAACGCCCTTCTTTGGAGTCAATGGTTCTATAACTCTGTTGCTTATATTCTAATCCATGTTCTCGTAACTGAGGGTTGTCTACCAATTTCTTTTTGCATGAGTCTTGGCTTATGTGCCTGCTATCTTAAGCGCAAATCTCGCTCTTCTGCAGACCCAGCCACATTTCTTCGCCCATCGCCTCTTTAGCACTGTTAGTATTCATATTGTTGCCGCAGAATAAGGATAGTTAAGAGAAGGTGTAGATAAATAGAAAACATGAGATTTCTCTCATTTTCTTCGATTACACACGCATGTTATGTTTCCTAATTTGTTTTGATTCGAAAGCTATCGTTAAATTTCGCAGGTTGATCCACTTTAATTATCTAATTTAGGTTCATCCAATGTTTTGATATTCTATTAGTTGGTTTTTGGGGGTTTGGGTGTTGTATTGAGATTAGTTGGTGTCCATTCTTTGTTTGGGCAGTCAGTCTGGCTGCTCAAGGTTGTTAGAGGCGCGAGGCGTGCTAAATCATTCTCCTCGGACACATGCGATATAGCCTCATTCACGAACCAACCAGCCTTTCCAATATGATAGCGAATTCTGGCCGAATTCTTCTCGCTTTTCCTCGTGAAGTAATAATATAGATCTACACATTTAATATATTTCTATTTCTTTCTATCCATATCTATATATAAATATAATCCTTGATGGCTGCTTATGTTTTCATTATGCGTTTACTGGAGTTTAAATCTGTTCCGCTCAGATAAATACGGATCGTGGTTGTTAATTTGTGTTGCTGATTACCAAACGCTGTCATTGCTTTCAATGTCGGAAATGAGAGATCCAGCATCCTTATTTTCCCTTTCTTTTAGCGCTACTCTTTTGCCTTTTGCTTCTCTTCTCTTCCTCGGCGAATATTGTTGTAGAAGAGGGCTTTTTTTTATCATTGAACGGAATCAATACGTTCTGTCTGAAATATGATCCTTGTTTTACAGTTACGATTTGGGCTTTACAAATTCTTTCACAACCTTTTAAAATGTTATGTCAACATTTTCAAGTTTTGATAGTTGTTTCTTGCTCTCTGACATATTTGTGGTTCATAGTAGTTTTTATTTTTCTTTTTTTTTCGGAAGAAATATTTGAATCCCTTTGAAAGAATAGTATTTAATTCAAAATATAATGTGTCTATGTGTCTCCAGTCTTCGAAGTCTCCTCATCTCCTCCCTCGTCTGTTCGCGGGTTTTTTTACCTGGTCATTTACGTTCGCAATCTTATTGATTGTTTTGCATCGTACTGGACGACGACCACCACAATCTATTGTCCATGTTTCACATCTCTATCTGCATATGATTCTTAATTGAGTTATATGGATGATCTTTCAATTCTGTTACTGTTATAAGATTAAACAAACTTCTTTTTCAAGTTTGATGCAAACTTTATGCTAATGAATATTCGAAGAATAGCAGAGAGCATAATTAGTCAGATTTATCTGGAATTTCAACGATGGTTTCTATTCTTGAGAAATTCTAAAATAGCATCATGCTAAAATGAATTCTCGTAGATCCATGAGCAATCTCTGTTCTTTAACACTCGTTATTAATATGAATACTGCTCGCTTCGAGGCAGTTTTCTTTTTCACTCCATTAGGCGTTGTCTTTCGTTCGATATTCTTACTCAACAGCACACATGCTCATACAACTTGCACTTCTCAAGCAATTATTAGCCTTTTGCCATTCAATTATAATATCAACTTCAAAAAATATATGAGAAAGTAGTGTTTTATTGATTCTGCGTCATGATTATCGTTTATTGTTATACGTGGTATTTTATTGTTTTTGAACACCACACACTTCAAGCTGCCGAATTTCGGAGAAACGAAGAATCATGGTAAAGATGAGTGAATGTCGACTTTTTATTTCGACTTTTGTTTTATAGCTTTTGTTAGTAGTTCTCTATGTGCGAGCGTTTTTTTCTTAACGTATTGATTTTCTTCTGTGTTTTGCTTGTTTTCGTTTAATTGAGCTTTTGAGCTAGTAAGCTACATGTTTTCACCCACCTAAATTTTTGATCAATGGGCAATTTTTCTGTGCATTAAGGCTTTCTCTGTTCATCATAGGCGGAGAAGTGCTGCATATTCACCATCTCTCCTTGTCTGATCGACCAACATCTGTTAGTAATGTGTCTTTGGCACAACAGTGCCTAGCAAGCTAACACTTTCTTTATTTAACCAATATTGATTTTATATCCTGTTTTGCTTTTCTTCCTCGTATTGGTATGCTCGAAACGAGCATTCTCTTCTCGTTATATCTCTCACTTGATAACTTCATGGCTTTCATCAGTAACGGAAATTTCAAATCTGTCACTTGCATTAGGTTTCATAGGTAAAACACATATTATCATTGTATGTCAAATATCTGTCAGGTAACGTTCTCATCTTGCCGTCAGGGTGTCAAATTATCAGTAGGGTCATTGTGATAAGCATGTATCAATAAAACTGTTTGTGATACCTTTCCTGACTTCCCCCATTTTGCTTTCTTAGAGAAGATGTTGAAACTCGTAATTAGATTTGTGGATTAACAAAATTTCACAGAACGGTTGATGTTACTGTTTGAATGATGTCTCTTTACAAAGCAAATTTAGGTCATAATTTGTTGCCTACTTACAAAATCATACATGTTCACAATCTGACTTGTACGCATCATAATTGCTGGGAAATTTTCGATATATGACTCTGTCTGCAATCGGTCTGAATTTAGTATTGAAGTTCTTTCTTACTTTATAGTTTCTCTCTTCGTTTTCTATAGTTCTACACACTCATTTGATCATCTCTAATCGATGTTTTTTTTCAGAAAAATGCAGATGGGTGGGGCCACCATGGCCACACCGTCTCCATCATCTGCTAATGAGAGGGCATCCGTGATGCCACCATACCCGGAGGATGATATTGTATCGTAAGTTATTATAATTGACGGATGTTTTGTAATGGACTAGTTATACAGACAAATGACTCCAGAGGATCGCTTAAAAACCTCCCTCAATATTTGGAACAAGCAAGCGGAAGAGGCCAAGAAAAGGCAAGCAGTCAGTTATGACTATCAGCTCAGAGCTGAGAGAGAGGAACGCGAATTACTACGGCAGCGGTCAGCCACTTCTTATAAGCAACAACAATATTATTCATTGTTGCAGATATTGGAAGGATAAAGATAAGGAGAGAGAAAAAGCTAAGGATAATATCCAAATGGGTAATGGACCCCAGCAGAATAGTGGTGTGAGTATGCCTAATAGTTCTAGACCGGTGAGTTGTTTTTTTTACATTTCGGCTTCTTGACTCAAAAATATTCTTAAGATAACACAAACGGGTGAATCACGTAAACGGCGACATGATGGTGATGACCAGTACGGAAGAGAAGAGTTCCGTCAAGGCTTTGCTGAAATGAACCGTGAGTTCTGTTAGAATTTCATTTTTAACAGGTTTTTACGAGCAGGGTCAGGAAGGGGACAACCAGCTGTAGCTCCTCCACCAGAGCATGCCCGATGGTTAGCGTATCAGCAACAAATGCAACAACAGCAGCAACATCAACAGCAGCAACAAATGCAACATCAACAATATCAGCAGTCGATGATGATGCAGCAGCAACACCAAAGAAATCCTGCTATGGTTTGTAATAAATATAGTACCCTCAATTTTTATTCTGTTATTCCAGCATTCGGGAATGAATGGCCATCCTACTATGCCTGGTCTTAACAATGTTATCGGAGGAAGTAGCGGTCCTTTAAGCTCTAACTCGACTCCTATAAACGGTAATCCTACTTCGATAAATGGAGCCGGCGGACCCATGATGATGATGATGAACAACAGTCCCCACATGCAGCCATCTACTTCTAGTCCTCACACTATCCCTTCATCTTCCAGTGTTACTCAATGTTCTCCCGCTTGCCTTGATAACGTTAGTTAAAAAGTTGAAGGATTACTTAAGCATAGTATTATTTACAGGTATCTAGTCCTCATGTTTTGCCTTCTGGTAAGGATACTGATGACTTATCCAATTTGAACACAGATCAGATTAATTTGGATGCAGCAGTTGCTCAAATGGTAAGGACTCATTCTTGTTACCTTAATGTACGATATTTTAGACGGGGAGTGCTATAGCTGATTTGGGTAATGATGATTTGTTCGGTGATCTGATGTCAGCCCAGTGTACATTGATACCTGAACAAAAACCCTCAATATCTTCTCCTATGAGTAGTTTCGGAATAGGATCTGATACATCTGGACAAGGATCTCAACAAAATCAGCCATCTCGTTCCACTCCACAGCAACAGCTTCAGCAACCAGCTCCATCACAACCTATGCAGCCATCTCAAGTAGGATTTCCAAAAAATGTTCTGTTTTTACTTTTTCTATTTTCAGTCGACCACACAGCCTAGTAGAACTCAGAGTCACTCCATGGGGCAACAGCCGTTAAGCAATGGCTCTTGTAATTATGGCAATCCGCCAATTACACCTACAAACGGCTGTACAACCTCCATGTCTTTCGGTGGAAGTTCGATCGGTGCTCCTCTGTGTACGAGTACTCCTGTATCCACTTGTATGGCTGGTAGCTCTTCCCAGCAGCCACCTACACAAGTTTCCAATCCTGCACAAGCGTCAACCTCTCTTGAGCAGCAGCAACAAGAGAGCCAAATGCCTACCTCCCAGAGGAATCCAAACTATCCTCAGACTGGGGGAATGCCACCACCATTCATGGGAGTTCCGCAAGGGTATTCAATGTTTATGCATGAAACTTGAACACAAATTCGTTTAGGTATCCGGGTTATCAAGAAGGAATGCCTATGCCGGGTGGATCAATGATGGGACAGGTATTTTTTTAGCTTTCTTCTTTTTCAAAATGAGTTTGTTTAAGCCTCATCCTGGAATGTCGCAGCAACAGTTCATGATGATGAGAATGCAACAGCAAAGATGTGAGTTTTATTTGTTTTTGCGATCGTTTCAACTGTTTGTTACAGCTATGCAGCAACAAATGATGGCCCAACACATGCAGCAGCAACGGCAAGGTCAATACTTTGGTATGCATCCTATGAGTCGTCCAGATCCAAGGTTTTATTTTCTTAATTCTATTTTTGCAAGTTTGAATTTTAGGTATATGAACCCCATGATGGATCCTTCTATGATGCAAGGTAATCCCCGCATGGGAAGTATAGGCATGTCAATGCCGGTAAATCCCTCTATCACATCGCCGTCCTATCCGCAATACGTGTCAGCTCCAATGTATCCACAGTATCCTATGAACTAAATGATAGGCTAAATTATTGGGTGAGAGAAAGAGTCTCTGATCCCCCAAGAAAACTAATCCAACATTTGAAAAATTCAAAATTTTTTATAGAAAATGTCTTAAAAACAAAACATTTCTAAATATCAAAAAAAAAGAAGAAAATTTCTTTTTTTCCTCGTCCCCTGTCTGTTAAATATTCTCATTGCTTCTTTCTACCACCCAATATCCAAAAATGTTTAGAAGAATCTCTTTTTATCAAGATAATGTTAAACATGATCTGTTATGTATGTTCTCATCCAAAGTTTTGCCATCTGTGCTTGCTTGCCTCTTATTTTGCCTGCTTTCCTGAATCGTACACCAAATAGTCAAGAGTTTCGAAATCTCTAGAGGTGGTCGATTTCTGTAATTTTATAAATATTCAGCACCGTCGGGCGGTTTGCTAGTTGTTAAGTTTCCCTGACTTTCAGAAATTTTCCCTATTTTTCATCGTTGCTTAAATCCTGGTGATTACATAGTAGTCGGTGTATCCTTTCTAAACGTGGGTACAGAACTGCAATGAGCTTCTTCTTTTCATGTTGTAACCTTGACTGCTTGTTTTTTAGTTTTGTTTTATATTTTCCTGTCACTGTCAAGGGAATAATATGTAAATGAGACCTGTAAGTACAACACTTAGCTTCAGTTTCCATTCCTTTTCTTTGCAATCATTGTTTGAGTGTTTGCCTGTATGATAATTGGATACGTTTTCAAATTTGAAGAGATTTCTTCTGTTGTCATCTTTGACTAGAGTAATTAATCAACATATTTATTTCTCCATCTGTGCACATGCTCGAATGTGATATGTGATGTTATCGAATTCTACAATAACGAAATCAGATGTAATAACAATAATTATTTGGAATTTTTTGTCTTATATGGAGTATAAAACACATTAACCAAGTTATAATAAATGAAAATCTGTTGAAAATGAGCTGCTGCTGCGCTTTCGAAATTGAAAATGTAATAAAACAGTTAATCTGAGGTGCTTTTTTCGACAATGCACTGGCTTCAAAGTTCTCGGGGCTCCTAGGTGATCTCAATGACGTGATCTAATGTGGAGCGCCAACGTCATCGCTTACGTCAAGCACAACCGCTGTTTATGAAAAAGAAAAGAAAAGAATGAAACTGTTGATGGTTTCATTCGGGGCCGTAGATTGAGTGTTGAAGCGGTCGTTCAGTTGCGACCGCTAAAAGTGTTTCTGCACGTTCAAAGATATATCAGCTTAATCATTTATTGGGTTTAATAACTATAACAAACTGAGTACTAGGAGCAGACCGATGCTCTGTAAACTCAATTCATTCTGGAAGAACATTTATGGAAAAGATTCGAAGCTGCTCAGAGCTTTTAATGTTGGACAGAAGGGATAGAATAGTTGATCTTCGAACTCTACATGAAGTTTCTGAAAAACTAATGTTGAATAGTATTTTTTAAACTAATCGAGGAATTCAAGGCTTTCGCCTGTAGTTTGGAAACCGGTTGGTATCGGCTATTTGGTTTTGCACACACAGCTAACCGATGAGGATTTGGGTCAGTTTCACTCTTTTCCATTTAGCTGTTCTTCATTCTTATTTCTTTTTTAAAAGGCCTGCAACTTACTCGCTAATAAAAAAAACTGAGAATAATGATCGGCTTTTTTTCCATTTTCAAATTATTCGTTTTGCTTGCTCATATCCATGTTGGACAAATGGTGAGTGGTTAATAGCGCTCAGCTTATAAAGCTTTGTTTTTTTCCGTGTTTTCCTTCTTTTGATGACCTGCCACCTCCTGTTGTTCATACGGAATGTCTGAAGCCTGAGACGTAAGTTTACGCGTATAATGAGTCTGCAAGTTTCTTCCATAATTTCAATCTTATCCTCCACGTCTGAAGATTTCAGATGTCTATGTTTAAAAGATGGCTATAAATATTTTATGAAAGAAGAAAGCAGTCACAATGAAGACCTGTTAGATTGTTTCTCAAGACTTTCCACTAAGCTTACTCAAACACCTAAGCAGTATAGCTTTAAAGATATTTGAAGCTTATTGGAACAGTCAGAAACAATCTTCTGGAATTTTTAAGTTTTTTATTATATTTTCCAGAGCTTGTGCTCAAGGCTATTACTGTGGGCCATATGGATGTACGCGTGTGCGCAGAACGAGATTGCATGGTGTCCGAAATATGGGCGGAAGTAAGAGTTTGGTAAATTTTTTGAAATATAAAGCAAATAAATACAAAATATTTTCCTGAATACAGACAAACACAGCAGCAAGTGTCCCTACTTTCACAACATTTGGGGTATGTACCAGTTAATGGCTTTCTTTCTATTTCCTTGTAGGAAATAAACAAACTGATGTTTGGTTGTTGCCAAGATCATGAACTACCGGATGCGTGTTTGGAAAAATGTGGTTTCAATCACTTCGACAAGCACTCAGTATACATAAACAATGCTACATTCTCCTCTCAAACTGTATCGTTTCAGATAATTCAAATGGCTTTAGGTCAGAACAAGTGCCCTCTGATTGCTGTACCTGTGGTTCGACTATGCATTATACGGATTTGGCTAATGAACATTTCAGATTCATTCTTGTGCTTCGCAGGGAAGAGATCATTCAGAGTGTTGTACCCGATCGGGAGTTAGCAAAGATTGCATTTCATTTTGTCAGCCGTTTGTAAGAAAACGACGATTCGTTCAAAAACAGATGCACTGCTTAGATGAAGTTGAGCTCATGAAAGGTAACTAGTTCATATCAACTGGGAGAATACATCCATAATCTCACCTAGCGTGCTTCTATACGGATATCGTCCATGAAATAAGAAAAGACATGAAAAGAGAGATGGAAGACTCTTGGAGGAAGGATGCTTATCTAAGATTGTAGTACCAATGTTGTGAATATATGTTTAATAAACTATTTATCTGGAGCCCTTTGGTGTAGCTAATTGACAGTTCCATGTAGCAATATTAGAAAGGAAGAGAGTTAAGTGTTAGCTGGAAATCCTGTTCAGTAGATACAACCTGAACAAACATATTTTGAAACATTTCAAAATAGCTTCATTGCTTATACGTTTTGGGTATGAAGTGCATAATTTGTATTCTGGAAGGTTTCACTACTTCATATGAAAGCCTTATATAATTTAGATATAAACATCATTTGTTCTTTTTCATTTCATCCAAACATGGGCTAATGTTTCTTTCAACTTCTACTCTACCGTCCGGTCCTATTGTCACTTTCACTCGTCGCCATCTGAATATCCTTGAATAACGTATACCTGGATAGACGCTGCCTTTGCCTTCACCCAACTTGTCTCGCTTCGCTTTTTCCTCAATCTCTCCATAAAGCTCTTTCCAGATTCACTTTGTATCCATTCTTCACTTTCTTATTCCTTCAACTTAGCTAGATAATTATGGTCATATGTACTTAATAAATTTTAAGCTGCTAGTCCGCCCATAGCCATCCAGTATATAAGACACTGTAATTTTACTACCAAAAAGCTCGCGCCATCTACCAAATCGTTCAAGTATATCTTTTGACCATTCTATTGTCAAAACCTTCTAGTTCATGATGATGAAGGTTCGTTACTTGTCCCTTCTAGCTCTATTGCCGGTAACATTCAGTGTATGTTTACTCACACAGAAATCAATTATAAGATAACTTTAGTGCGCTACTTCGGGAGTTTGTGGAGGAGGAGGTTATTGTTCTGCTCCACCTGCAGCTCCCTGTCATCCACAGACATGCCAACCTGGCTACTCTTGCGGTCAATATGGATGTGCTAGGAACAGAGCTCGCTCATCATTGACACAGAAAGTCGTAAGTGAAAGACTCCCTTTCTCTCTTACACTCATATAAATCTGAATCCACATGATGATAAACTATTTGAAACATATTTACTTAATGTCAGCTTTAAGGATGGAATTTTCATCAGTGATTTACCAGAAGGTTCTTTACAATCTGGCATTGCTTCAACTGAAAAACCTCAGCCAAAAGTTAAAGCAGCAGGCCCAACCAACATATTCGGAATGAGACGCGGCGCCTCGTCTGGTAGAACAGACGTGGAAACTCCTAACCCATCTGAGGAAACCGTTAATGCTTCTCAAACAAAACCTGATAATGCTACGATTTCTCAAATGACTGTAAGTGTAGAACGAAATCTCCGTCATCAGTACCCTTTAAATGCAACAATGACTCAATTATAGAATCCAAACTTCATTTTCCGTCAATGCTGTGAACAACGAGGGTTACCAGATGCTTGCTTAAGCAAATGTCATTTCAACACATACACTAAAGATTCCGTAAGTTTATAAAGTTATTTTCTGTCATAAGTTGCGTAACAACCAGATTCTCTTTTTGAACTAATCTTTTTGATTGTCACAAAGCACAGTTAGCCTGTCTAGTTTGAGGTAACCGCCTATTAAATCGACTAGCAAGCCTCGGGCTATTAAGTCAAGCATTAAGTGAGAGTAAAGCGCCAAATTGCGTAAAAAATAGAGGTGGTTGTATAAGAGATAAAATAGAGAATAAGAAATATTCTTACGCAAGTGTGAGTCAACCGGTTCACATACGCTGCAAAAATTTATATAAACAAAAAAAACTTCGCGCAGTGGTAAAATAGCGTCGATTTTAGCTCCAAGCAATGTATTTCAAAACTGACGCCTGCCCATTGGAAGCTGCAGCCGACATGCAGTTTTGCGCTGCTCAAGGAAGAGACCACACACAGGTAAAGAGGGGGTAGCTGTCGAAGTTGAGATACTATTTCTACAGTGTTGTCTTCGTAATGGTGTGACCACAACATTGGCTGGTCAAAAATGCTTAACTTTCTGTGATCAAAGACCAGATAGGTTGTTTATGAAAACCGTGATAACATGGACAACATTGTGACTTTCTAGAATAACAAAGTTGGATTATTCATACGTGCCATGCTATGATCGTTTCGAAAACATCAAGCGATGTTTCTACAACGAAATCAAAGAAAAGGCTGAGCAGCAGTTTGGACTACAACGAAGGAAATAGTAGTTAGAAGGTTTAATCTGTAAATACAAGTTCTACATAGCGACTTTCATTCAACTAATTATTACGATTTATGTGAATAACTATGTCTATTAATACTTTGGATAAGAAACTTCTATTCACTCGGATGGATCACCTTTTTTGAATTTGTACAATATTTCCAGAATAAAAACTATTAAACTTCTATACAAACAGACTCGAGCAGGTACAAAAAAAAAGAAAAAACAACTCGTGACGTGATAACGGAGGATACATTGAATATAACCAGTTCTCAATGTGTATTTCATACTAAGAAGTTTCGGACGTTCGCCCACCTTGTGAGCCACAAACAGTAAAAGTTAAGATGAAATTAAAAATCCTATCGCCGCCTGGGTTATTCGGATAAATGTCTTCAAAACTCTCATATCACAATAATCACAACCCTTGTAAAGTGAAAACAATCAACGCGCTAGCATATGGCAAGAATGTGCATCTTCCATTGGGCATTATGTACATTTAACTTAAATTGTAACGACTAGTCTTGGAGGAGGAAAACTGATAAGATATTCAACTCCGTCTGTTACTATCAGGCTGAGTACCAGAATTGCGCAGTACTACGAACACGAAATAGAGTGTCAGTAGTACTAATAAACCAATTGCAGTTCTATCACATAACTGAGGGAAGAAATATACATAAGCCCATATTAAAGCGCATTGAACTGTAATATAACATTTGTCAAGAAAAGTTGGATAAAATAAACCTCCAAATATCAAGATTAGATAGTCACCAATACAAAACCTGGAGTTTTGCGACCAGAAAACAGGAGTAGGACCAGAATCAGTCATATCATTGGGCATGATAGACCGCAAATGACGATTATAAAAACTGAATCAAAACCATTAGGAATTCATTAAGATTTCAGAGAAAAACCTTTCATACTGCCTAGCGAAGAAGGTGTTACTACCTGATGGCCGAATAGTCGGTTCTATATCTCGTAGAGAATTGTTCATCCAAGCTACCATTGATGGTGGCACAGAAGTGAACCTGTGCAAGTACAAATCATAGATCGCTCTAGCCAATGTAACTGAAAGAAGGTTTTGAGGATTAGGAGAAAAAGAATGATCACTATTGTTTCGTCGCCGGGCGGAACCATAAGCGTTTGGCGTTTGCGGATTCGGAGGGGTTTGAGCTTCCTGAGTTGCTTGATTCTACAATCATTCAATTGTATGGATGTGTTTTAGGCAATAGTACCTGTTGATTCCTTCTTGAAAAAGGAGTGTCGCTAATATTACAATGAATAATGCAACCATCATGTGCGCCATAAGACTCCAAAGTTCTAACATCATCTCTCAGAAGATTTCCTTGAAAAATAAGTCGAACTATCTTGTTATCAGAAATAGCTGACGAGAAATTTGATCTGAAAATTAGAAAATAGTTTGGAGCTTTGTGAATGAAGCTTACTGTACAAACTGGGCGATAGTTGCATTAAGACTAGTAGTTATATCTCTGAATGAATCGTCTAAAAACTTCAGACGAATCTTAACAAGCTCTTCCATATTTTGTTGATCATTTTGTTCTTCGATCGCGACATCTACAGACTCAGATAATGGTGGAGGTGCAGTACCGACAGTGAATGAATTCGTTTGCGATGCTGTTTCCTCAGAAGTGCTACCTTCAGCTAGCGGCGTAGTCGTTTGTGAGTCAGTTGTTCCTTCATCTCCTAAATAACACTGTAGAGAACGATTTTTCCAAGTTCGATACCATTTTCTGTTTCTTCGTCTTCTGAACCATCAGGTATTACAGTACTATCTTCACCTAGAGAAAATGAAATTTCAAGCTCCGATTCATTATCATCAACAGTTTCCGTTTCCTCAACTGTCCCAGTAGTTATTACGCTATCAACAGTCACTGGAGGAGCATTCTCTCGAGTGAAAAGAGAAGCAGAAACCCTCACTCTAGGTAGCTTAAATAACACTTTATGAACGTAATGAAAATTTGATATTACCCGGATGACCCCACTTCTAGAGGGAACCAGAAGATTCATATTTACATTTTGCAGATCGCTGAAATCGAGTTCAGTTCGTGCTTCAATAGCTTGAACGCTAACACGTTGTTCAGCTCCATCTCTGAAATATAATTATAAATGATTGCAAAAAATATATCCTTACCCTCGGCCTAATACAGCAATAGCCGCCGCAGCCGCAACTTGAGTGTCATGAGCTTGATCACCATTGGATATTACATCCGTTGGAGGTAAGTCGATTTCATATAATGTTAAAGGGTCTTCATGGAACATTTGATGGCTTAAAGAAACATATAAAAACCTTTTAGAACAGGAAAATCTACTTTGGTCTCTGAGGTGTTTCACTCCTACCCACAGTTCCGGGAGATCGAATGACCACATTCGTGTCACTAACTCTCAACCAATTTCCGTCGCTTCCTTGACGATTTTGAACTCGAGCTAAATGTAAAGATTGCACAGAACATCTTGTAATGTTCAAACCTCGAACGCCTGATATCAATCTCGAATAGGATTCTGTAGCCCGGAAAACATTTGACAAGTGTAGAACCTGTGAACAGAGGTTTTGAACGCACTAATCCTTAAAGCATACCTCAACAACCCTTCGATTCTGCAACGTGTGCATTTCGACCAAAAAGACTTCATAGTCTAATGGTCTACGCCCTGTCAGTTTCCATGCGAGATAAATTAGTAAAAAAATAAGCGAGTATCCCACGAGATATACGCCAAAAGTGAGTATCTTTAAGACAAGGAATTTAAGAAGGAGAGGGAAGAGTTTCGTACCTCTTGGCCAATGCTCGCAATCGACAAGGAGTATGATGAGTCTAGTTCAGACATTAGTCCATGAAAACAACTGTAAAGACAATATGTTTTAATTACATTGAAAGATGAAAGATATTTAATGGTTTTCGCCATTAATAAGGAATAAGAAGAAAGCATTTGTTAATTTAATTTATCAAAGATATCGATTGACAATGAGACCAATAGACCACGGACAACAAGATTAACAAAATTGTGGCATACAAATATATTAGAATGATTAACAAAAAGAGTTGCAGATCAAAATTAACGTCTATCCCTGTTTGGACTTCCCTGTCTTCTGTCACGATCATAATTGAAGTTGCTTAAGGTATTATTCAGAGTTAGGCATATGACAAAACAAAAACATACCGGCGTTGGCCCATTCCGGCTCCTGGCATGGAAATGGCTACATCAATGAAATCTCCTACTTCGAATTTACACATTTGAAGCTTAAAAATAAGAAAAAAATTAAAAAAAAAAAAGAAAATGACTCACAGTTTTCCCATCATCGATTCCTCGTTGACCATTAGTTGTAATTCCGATGGTTCTCATATAAAAACGGGGATAGTTCTTGTCAGGGGTAACTGTAGGATATGTTTTTGAAGCAAAATTACACGATTGCCTTACCTATTGCGAAATCAAAGTTAGTTCCTCTACGTCTAGCTTCAGGATTAACCTCTTTAATGAGAGAAGTCAGCTCCCGCAATGTACAATCCATCCTGTAATCGATAATAAAGGTATTGTTAAGTGACGTAGTACAAACCAAGTATACATTTGGAGTTCATTAGCTGGTGTTCCACCTCTTCCGTAATCTTGAAGTGAGTTATGTCTTCCATTGGCACAGAAAACACGGAGTAACAGAGGGCAAATCTAATTTTGATATAATTTCACGAACGAGAATGCGAACATTTGCTCACCTTTTCCCTATCAATAGGTTTCTCGTTATTAACGCTAACTTGCGATACGACAGTTGACATCTGCAATAATTTGACGTGAAAACAAAGTTAAAAAACAATCAAAAGTTTGAATACTTTTCGAAAAATTAGAAAATGAAGCGAGCGTATCAAACAACTGCATGTCGATAGCCGCAGCATTTTATTAACAACGGAGCACGCTGAATTCGCAATGGGTCACGTGCCATTCCTGGATTTTTGATTCGAAGCTCGACTGCTGTTGTATTAAGCATAATGGGGAGTGCTGTAGCTTTTGTTATTTTCGGAAAAGATGTAAGTTTGGAGTGTTTGAATTCTTCTTATCATTTTATTTAAAGAACAATCGATTATATAGCGCTGTTAATGATAAATGGCAGAAATTTCTGTACGACATAGAGCTGTTTGTAATGTGTTCCATGGATATAATAGATGAGAAAGCACAAAAAGCAAATGAAAAATATCTTGGAAGCTTATTTAATGATCAGAAATACAAGGTTCAACGATGTAAATGACGAAATTCATTTTAAAATGCGTGGTTTCAGTCCTTTGGTTTCATTTCCAATACCAATTTGAAGATGATTCTTGTTCTTGAAGTACAGAACAACAGCATAAAAGACCAGGATATCAGAGCTATATTCCAAAAATTCCATTCCCAGTATTGTAATGCTATATCGAATCCTTTCTATACATTCGGTACAGAGATTAAGTCAAAGTAAGGCAGTTCGATGAAGCTTAACATTCAACATCGCACTTTCAGGTATTTGGACGATGCAGCTTCTTCCATATTTGTGAATAATACAGTTTCTTAAATTCATATATTTTCATAAACTTAATTTATTAATGAAATATTGTTTCGTCAATCGTCTTCTGTTTGGTTTTTCATCCAAGCTATTTGAAATTCTCGACGTATTACCAATTTCGCCCACCATATAGAAATGGAAAATGAAGGATTCAGTGGAGTGGTCAGAATATCTAACATCAGCGATTTCATAGCTCCTAACTTAGTATGAACAGCTGTGTAGAATCTATAATACTCTATGATTCAGAACTGTATTATTCCCTTAGAAACTACAAAAACAGAAGTAAAAAGTGAATCGCTTGTTGGCATTCGTAAAAAAACCGACACCGAGGGAAAACCAAAAGAGAAAAAGGTGAAAAAATAATTAATTCTCTGTGGAATTCACATTTAAGACGATCAAAATATCCCTCAATGATTGTTTGGCTTGTAATGGATGTATCACAACAGCCGAAACAGTGCTTGTAGAAGAGCAATCATTAACTAAGTTTGTAATCCAACATGAAGTGTAGTCAAATCATCATTTTCCAGAGTTCTAGAAACAGTCAAGGATTTCCAACTCTGTATTGCTACGGTTTGCCCTCAGACTGTTTCATCAATTGCTGTGAAACGACAATTGGAGCCCTCACAAGTTGCCATGATGATCTCTGCTTATTTCTTTAATCTAGGTTCCAAATTTAAATGAAATCACCGTTATATACATTCCGCTTAGGTTTCAAATATGTTCTCGATTCCTCTTTTGGACGTTTATTTGCTCATAAAGCCCTCAGAGAAGAATTTTCGAAGTCTACAACTAGACCAATGTTGTCCTCAGCTTGTCCAGGATTCGTCTGTTACGCCGAAAAGACTCATGGAAATCTACTTACTCCCCTAATTAGTAAAGTTCGGTAGGTATTGAGGATGGAAAACGTCTCTCATGAACTTCTAGGTCACCCCAAGCTATTCAAGGAGCCCTGGTAAAAGACTTTCTTTCACGAAAACTGAAAGTTGCACCTGAAAATATATATCATGTGACGGTCATGCCATGTTTCGACAAAAAACTTGAAGCCTCTCGAGCAGATTTTAACGTCCCTGGCACTTCATGCCGGGAAACTGATTGTGTCCTCAGCACTGGTATATCCTATTGTACTTCTGAAGCAAATTCTTGTTGCAGCTGAATTAGAAAATGCCCTTCCAGCTGAATTTGATCCTGTGACAACTACAGATGAAGGATGGCTTGGTGCATTTCCCTCAGGTTTCTCTTGCTCTCTTCCTTTGCATAAGCTCATTTCAGGCCATTTGGTGAGCTCTTACGGAGGAACTTCTGGTGGCTATAGCGAATTAATAATTGATAGTTTTGCCAATAAGTGTACGGGGCCGATTAAGGAAACTCTTGTGTAATGTTATTCTTGTTGTCATTGAATCTATTTTTGCTTGAAACAGGATGAAGAATCTAAGGGTGTTCGAAATTCCGGTTGAAGAGAAGAAAATCCAAGTTGCTCAGTGTTATGGTTTTCGAAACATTCAAAATGTTGTTAGAAAATTGAAAACTGGCAAGTGTCCATACGACTTTATTGAAGTGATGGCTTGTCCTAGTGGTTAGTTGTTCTCTTTTCATCACCTCACTCTCTCTCTATCCTTCAATTCAGGCTGTGGTAATGGCGGAGGACAAATCAGGGCTGAAACAGCTGAAGAACGGGAATTATTGTTGAGAAAGGTTGAAGGAGCTTATAGCAGCATAAAGGATGATTTTGATTTCAATTATGAGTGAGTCGTTGGATTGACTAATGCGGGATACATATCGTTTTGTAGGAACACCATAGCTGAATGGTCAGAGCTCAATCCCAATTATGAGCAACTTCTATATACGGATTATCATATAATCGACGCGAATATCACGCAGAAACTCGAGTGGTAAATTGAAAATTCCATTGTGTTACTTGAAAACTGAACAAGTTTGAATAGATTTTTATACATTTTTTAATAAAAATATAATTGAACATCAACAATTGCTCTGTTGGTACACATGATACAAATGGAGTTTTTTGTCAAAAGACGTAACTAGAAGCACATATGAGGAAATAAGTCTAATAGCTACAAGTCAATTTTGAAGGAAAATCAAATTAATTAACCCAAAAAGAGGATCTTGAACCTGTAATTGCTCACGAGTATGTGAAAATCGGAAAACAAAAATGACGATTGGCACATTGATAGACTGACATAATTATATAATCCATATAATATTATATTAAGAGCACCTGAACAAGTGCCGAGCATATATAAAAATATATTTCATCATACCGGGAAAGATAAAATAACGTCTTTCTTTAACAGACAAGACATGATAGGCAATACGGGGATGTCAACTGAAAGTTTCTGGCAACAAATTTTAGAGATGCAAGAGAACTAAAAAAATTAAACCACAAATTCAGGAAGAGGGTTTGAATCGGCAAAGCATGCATTAAATAAGCGAAATAAATTATTTATCTTACAAACGTCACGAACTCTCTGCTTGTTCGAATCGTGACAACTGCCTTCTATGGTAAAGGTTCCACATAATTGGATGGAATTAAGCCCGTCTTCCCGTTTAGAGTTCCCACTAACCAGCCTTCTTCTTTCGATTCATAAACTGAAAACAATGGAATCTTGAGTTGCAAAACTGAGAGACAACTTACCATTTGTGATAATTTGACCTGGCTGAAAACACAGCTCAGATTCATGGTCCGGGGTACAAGCGTACAACGTTTTCACCCTCCGGCTGAAAAAGAAAAAGAATCCCTCAAGAAGTACATTTCGAAGTTTTCCTTTCTCTCCTCATAAGACCTCTCTGTGTTATATGTGTATTTTGACCCAATTTTTCAAATTTTCCAACACATAAACATGCAATTAATTCCCAAATTTCTCACGTGCTAGTAAAGGGTGAATCTTGTAAACGAAAACCGTCGTAAAGCCGCACTTATCTCAAGTTTGTCTTTTTTTGTTGCGAGATTGATTGTAATTAATGAACGAAAGGTTGTCAGACTATATGGAGAAGTCATGCGAGACACGCAAATCATTGAAATCTACTTATAGGGAGGAACAGAGAAATGGAAAGGAACAGAGCAGAAGGAAGAGCTTCACTATCTCAGAAAGGGTAAGAGAAAACGAATTATTGAGTTGAAAAAACAAACCTTGGTTGCATACTAGGATTAACAAATGAAGAATACATGGGAGTAGCTCGAGCTTGCAACATGGTGTCCAATTGTGATACCCCTAGAGGTACAGTAGGAACGCGATGTACACTGAAACTGCACAGCCAAAGGTACTATTATAGGATAGATGAGAGGCAGAAGCATTCGTAAGAGCTTTTAGTTCCAAAAAAATTTGGAACTGGACAATCAATGGATGCATGCGTTAGATAGACAACACGATACAAGGGTGAAGGAGACGATAAGACATTCAGCATTCACATTTTACTTTCATCGCAACCAAACTTTAACAAACAAACTTTACACAGCCTTTCAAAAAATAAAAACAAAAACAATGCAATGGAAAAGACAATTTCTCGTGTTCATCCTCTTTTACTTGAATGGACAAACAGCGAAAATGTTTCGGCCATTTAAATTTGACGGTCACGAATCACATGTTTTGCTTGGCGCAACTCATGGACAGCATTTACCAAGCACGAAAACCCAATCATTGACTCCAATAAAAACTTACTCAACACTAGTCAAAACATTTGCTCCAGAATTTCGTTTTTTAAGCTTGTGCTCAATACCAAAACAAAGAACATTAATGTCAGAACTTAGTTAAACATTTCATATTAGAAAAAAAGATCGTGCCATTCCCAAATCCAATTCAAAATATTTAAGCCGCAATGAAATCTCACCTTTCACATGCTAACGGATTATATGAAGGCGCGTACGAGGAACTCATTTTGGCTGAAAAGTTTAATTAAATTTGAAAGTTAGTGTAAACATACCTTTTGGCTCGCCTAAAACAGTTTTAGAAGAAGATGTGCTACTGGTTTTTGGACTTTCAGATCCATTACTATTCACCGAATTCAAAGAATCAGAACTATCATCCCGAGTTTTCGGAACACTACGTTGAGCATTGGATATAGCTGACGCTATTTGAGCTGATGTCCCAGATGTGCTGGCAGCACAATATGGAAGAATAGCCTTTTTCGCTGGAAAAAAGATATGAAGTTCGAAACGAACTAACAGATAGGACTAACCATCGCTGGGGACGGAATCATACGCCGGGACAACACTGGCAGATGTTTGGGGCACGGTATGCTTTACTGTAGCCGTCCGAACTTGGATAGCTGGAGAGCCAGTGGCAACTGGTCGTGTTCTACCAACACTATTAGATATGGATAAAGAAGAAGATGCGGTTCTACCGTTATCAAAACGAGATCTGTAAGATTTCAAGAATGTTTAATGACTTCACAAAGAAACACTCACATATTAGTTACAGGATGACTTTGTTCATGCTGAACCTGCCTATGGTCTGGCTTAGGCGGACAAGGCTGCCCAATAGTTTTAGGCGGTTCAGTGTCAAAAATCACTTCACAGTTCGCTATTAAGACTTCCACAACTACATTACAAAATTTGATATCCATAATAGCTGCCATAGTCTCTTCTTTTGGACGTAATAAGGTTGGTCCGAAACATACACCCAAATTTCCAACAGTCATCAAGTTTTCATCACATTTATCTGCTACCCTGAAAGATCAACAAGAGTTTTAATTTAAACGCAAGATAAACAAACCGTTTTAAATGACGAATTACGATTTCAAGCATTTTTTTATGATTTTGTGGTAATTGATACACATAATAATGAATATGATCTATACGTGTTTTCTTGTCATCCATCTTTGCAGCATTGATGAATAAGTTATGCAAATCGAATGTCATTAGGGGTTCCGGAAGATTCCTAAAGACCATTTTTCTTTATTCCTGCCCCACTCGACATACTACTAACCTTAAATACGTCTTCACAGCACTACTGATAGTTTTGGTCTCCCACTCCGATTCATCCCGTAAATTCAACTTCTCGCCGCTAGATTTCCGCTTATCTAATCCAAGTTGCATCAATTTTTGCACTTTGGAGGTGACTCCACAATTCCGATATAATCCCTGTTCACGAATACCTAAATATATTATTCAAACATAGAATATGGAATAAACGCAGAGTACCTCGATCTTCCAGAGAGGACAGACAGGCCTGAACGAAGTCGAATCCATTTTCATCCAGCTGGGCTAAAATTAGAATATTTAAGAAAGCCATCTATGATAACAGGAAGGAATGTTTGCCCTCATCATCTCTCGAAATATTTTTAACAGTTTCTCTCGCTTAAAGAACACTAAAATGAACCATGGAAGCCTTCGACGACAAATCCTGGTAGAAATGCCGAAGCTTTGTGGAAACGAGAGAGTCCATTCGCAATATTATAAGTATTAGAGGCTGTTGATTGATTATGAGCATCACCCCACGAGGAGGAACGACCTTTTTGAGATAATGGAACTACACCAACAGTAGGCATAGTTTGTATGATCTGAATGACAAACACTCCAAAAAAAAAGAAAGATGCGAGCATAGCATAAGAGAAATTTGGTAAAATATCAAAGAGCAGCAATGAATGAATAAAGTAGGAAGGTACATGCATTCGAATGAAATGGATGAGTTTCAGAAGATGAACATAATTTTTGATGAGCTGTTTTGCAGACGCTTCATAATCTGTTATGAATTGCTTGGATGAAACCATGTTTTTCGATGGATACAAACACAACTGAAGTGTTCTACCGATCGAAGGAGCAGGTTCAAATTTAGCTTTACTTGAGTAAAAATAGACGAACTACGATAAACGAAGCCTAAGGACAACAATCAATGAGAATAGTTATTCGCGGCAGTCTGCTTTAATGAGGCTTCTCCAACGCAGAAAGCCAAATGTGGATGAGCTTAGTTATTCGAATCATTAAGCAAAAAGATTGGAGGAAGTTTCCTAAACTTAAAGCTTTCAAACAACCAAAGAGAAGTCTTTTTCATGTCAGAATTACCCTGGAAGCAATTGAAGGTTATGAATCTTTTAGCAAACTCGATAACACATTCAACTAAAGGAAATATATCCCCTTCATTTGATTTCGAAGTATGAGAAAAGGGAATTGCTGAGAAGACTGAGTCCAATCCAAAAACTAGGTCCCAGAGCTACATAGGGATGATGTCATCTGGATCAGCTCCGCCTACTTTTACACGCGCATACATTGGCTAACTAGAGTAGACGCTTGGAAGTCGAAGAGATAGGAAGAAAGACTAGGAAAATTGGTAACAAAATCGAGTAAAACCTAACACAATAACATCCATAACACTATAATGCATTTAGAAACTTTCGTTATGAATGTTTGTTCTCAGAAAGAACTGAACTAATGAGAAGAAGTTAAATACATATATATATGAGCTGCGTCCAATATACATGATTACGGCATATCCATTCAGCCCTGCTTTTTTTGAAATAGAACAGATCAGGAACAAAATTTCGGAATGTACAAAAGCTAATTGTAAAATGAGGAAATGAGAAAGCCGAAAAACGGAAAAGCAAAGAATATTGAGTTCATTTTTCGATTGAAAAGAGTGATGAACGTGTGTGTAAGCTTGACCTCTTGTCACAAATAAAATATATTGAGATTCTTCTTTTCATCTAATTGTGGGACGTGCGATTTTCGAAAAAGAACTACGCTCTCAGTATCAGCAGGAAGCCGACCATAAAGGGAATGGAATATGGAAAAATGTGCTCACAAATTAAGAAACTTCAATGAGCATGAAATGAGATGTTTCTAGAGAGCTGGGTATCTGGAAGGACCAAATGCTATCAAAAGACATCTTGAAATTCGCGAAGGCGCACCAAAGAATTCACTGTCATTCTATTTCATAGCCTGTCGCATAAAATAAGAAGGCAGCGTAGAGAGCATGGCACTTGTAGAGCCTAATGGCTATTCTCAGTATTTTAACGAGTTAATTCGATAAATATAATATTAGTAATCATAAAGAGAATACATCAAGCTCTGTGAAGACAAGAAAGCATAGACCACAGCCCACTATTCCTCAGGGAGGATATCAGGGAGAAAAAGTGACACGGAAGATATGCTGCAACTTCATACAACAATCCTTATTATCTAACGAAAAAAAAAGAAGAAAAATCGGGGTGAACTTTAGTATTAGCATATTGTTCATCGAAAATCGAATGATCAGCCGAATAACACGGAAGCAATTCTGAACATCATCAGAAAAAAATAGTAAAATGCAGAGTATGTGTTCTAGAAATATGCGAGACGATTATGGTGATGATTGCCGAATAGAAAGATGCAAATACATGTACACAAAAACGCAGAAGCCCTGGTCGAAGCGCAAATTCGATTGAGCCAGGAGGCCGTCGCGCAGTACTTTCATGTCAGTGAGATGCACATGTTCGGTTCGTGCCATGTATGAACTCATAAAAAACAAGATGATATTAAGTGTATTTTTATACTCATGTATTATAGGAAGCAGGCTGAGTTTACACAACAAACGTCTCTCCTTGAGCAGGATGCATGAATGCGTATTTTAACAGTTTAGAAGAGATGTTTCACTAAGTGAAGAACTTAATGTTAATATATTAACAAGTCTAAACAACATAGGAATAGAATATTCCAAGAGATAGACGATCTGAAGATTCTCACTGGACATACTAAGAAGCGAGGAATCTAAGTGAAGGGGCTTTGGACTGAACGCGACTAAGCCTATTTTTTCGTCAATGTGCATAAGAGAAGGTGAAAAATCACGTCACACACTTTTAGTGTTTTAGGCTCAGAAATATATTTCCAGGAATGATAAAGAATTCTCAGGCTCAGACAAAATTGCCTGACACACTGGATTGGGCTAAACTTGTGCCACGAAACGTGGAGTGTATTACTCGAACAGAACATAAAAAAAAGAAAAGAGGAGCAACCTAGGGCGCTTGACATTTAAGGTTCTATTTCGAAGTTAAGCAAACAGAGAGTCGAAAAATTGATTCTGAGTGAAGCCATAAAAGTCCAATTAAGGCATTACTTCTGAGAAAAACTGTGGCACAAAAATAAAGATGGAGACATATTCGAATCGAATATTCTGACATGAGCGGAAATCCATGCACTAACCACAATTTCCGATGTGCGAAACACAAAATAAAGACAGAAAATCAGAAGATGTCCATTAAACAAATTGAACTGACGAGTCTGACGACAGACTCACAAGAGTTCCAAATCTTCATGACTTTCAGAGGAATCTGAGAATGACATTCCAAAACAATTCCACAAAGCTATACTGCCATATGAAAAGATGCCTTCAATAGAAGGGAATAAGAGAAAAACAATGGATTCGGAATGAGTAAATTTTTCGATGCTTCGAAACAGAAAGTCAAATGAGAAAGAGAATTAGAGTAGTTCATTTGAAGCGTGTAATTCGAGATTCTTCAAAACTTCGAAAATATAGCTTTTCAATGATAAAACATTCAAAACCCTGTCATTCAACAGGACGTCTACTCTTAACCCTAATGGATAACCCATAACAACAAGTCACCTAATCTCGAAAAAAGGGATTAGCAAAAAGTCAGTTTGAAAAATAGACTCTTACAGAAACTATAGAAAAAGAAACATCCATGAAATTTCTATTGCACACTGAGTTTGCAACGAGAATATACCTCCGCTGATATTATGAATAAGATGAAACATACTTGCTAAACCACTGCATGAAGGGCCTGTACCAGGAGAATAAACCTGCAAAAAAATAATTTATTTCTTTTTTTCAATTAGCTTTCATACTGTTTGTTTTCCATCCATAGCATCAAGCCATTGCCTCCTATCCTCTTCAGAAAGAGCTTGGAACGTCATAGGCTCAGGCCTCTCGTCAGCAGTAATGTCAAAGCAGAATCTGGAATCGGATACCATTACAGTATAAATAAAAAGTAAAAACCTTTTGTCTATACTATCTGAGGATCGGCGAACACATTCTTTCAATTTGAAAGCGATAGACTGACCAAGAGCTCCTTTCATATCCTATAACCAGGTCAATTGACGTCGAGAGTGGTTTCAATATAAGCAATAAGAACCAATAATTGCGGATCAGTATTGGAAATTACGACCCGTCTGGTCACAAACACAAAACAAAACGAGAAATAAGCTGTTAACGCTTACTGTTTTCACACTGCTGTTAGCAGGTATAATTGTGAATATTCTAGTTTCTCTTTGAAATACACAGTAATACTTGGTCCATTTACCGAGCACATCCCTGCCTATGGTTTCTGCAAAAATTAATATAGGAAATGTCATCATAAAAATTTTGAATTACTGGGAATCTTGCTTTTCTCCTGCATGTACAAATACCCTTGTTTGATATTGGGAGTGGGAGAGGAAGTAGATGAGGAAGGAGATGCAGAAGCTTGGCCCTATATACTTTTCGATTAAAACTAACGATATAATAAAAACATACCACAACTTTAGTGTGCGTTTTCAGCATTTTATCTTTTAAACCTTCTGCTTCAATGATAGTGGCTTTGTAACTTTCCTTCGTCTAAAATAATAGTAAATTATCATCCTATCTCATTCATCAAAAACCTTTTGAACTCTCATCTGGACACCATCCAAGAATGGCTTAAAATCTTCATGAATAACATGCCCTTAAGAAATTTGATACAGTCAGCTTTACAGTTACAAAACACATACCGACGTGGTAGAACGTGAGCCAGGAATACAGAAAGGAACTAAGTGTCTCTACAACTTCGAACTTCATTCTTTCCTGCATATTTAGAATGATTATTCCAACTCATGAATTGAGGCATACCTGCACTGATTGAATTTCCGCTACATATTGAAGGGAAGCTTTACAAAACTGGTGTTGTTGCATGTCAAGTTGGGCATCAGCATCACGGAAATCATTTTTGCGAACCTACAAGAACATTTATGATTGTTATCATAGATATTTCGCGTACCGTGCTGAGATGGAGGTGCTTCTCCAAACTTTGGTAAAACTTGGCACTCTCTTTCTCATATTTTCTCTTCTCCTCATGTAAACATCGACCTATAGCTTCTGTGCGAAATCTGAAAATCAAAGTAGATTTGTACATCATATAAATGCAAACTAATGGTAACTCACTTTCGCAACGGTTCTAAATAATGAGATTCTGCTTCATTTAATATTTTGGTTCTCTCCTCTTCCACCTGTACAATAAGTTTAGCGAATTCTGTGAGACAAGTAACTGAAAAAAAACGATTCTGAAACTAGAAAAAAAAAGAAAAGGACTTACAAATCACTCTTTCATCATCAGTTTGATTGTTACCAACTGTTTCAATTTTAAAATCAGTTAAAGATTTTGAAAATGCCCTTTGAGCGTTTGAAAGTTCTGAAAAAAACGATGTGAAATAGCAGCTTGTATTTGCTGAAATGGGAAAATTCGAGAGAGATTCGTTAAATGGTTATGAAGCTTTTGTTTTTCGTGCATTACAAGTTCAGCTGGAGGTATAGGTTAAACTCGTAGTTCATACTAAAAGTTTGCATTTTCCTTGAATACAAACTGGACCATGCGTAAGGCAATGAGAGAACACATCGAATTAGAAGACATTAAGCCAAATTAAACAAAACGCAGGCGATGTTATTTGAGTATGTAAATAGAGTTCAAAAAAATTCTTTTTCAGGATGATTTTTCTATTTCACTTATGCTATCAACGTTTCGAGATGACGTCAAACATCTATTGTCTAGCAATAAAGTTAAACTGACTGCCTACATCAATAACGAACATAATAAGCTAAAACAGTCATTTCATCCATATCTTGATCGAGTGCAATAATCGTTCTACGATGATTACTTAATTATGTGGAAATTACGAGTGCTCAGTTCCAAAATTCCAGCAAGAGCTAAGAACGCAATATAAACAATTGGGGATGATGAAAAAAAAATTGAACTCTTCGGCATTGATTGCATCTACAAAAAGTGTTCTAAACTGTTGGCAGTTTCGATAACGTCATCAAGAAGAGTTACTGCACTTCGAGATTATAACCAGACGTAAACGTTTGATACGCCACACAAGAGAAGAAAAAGCAAAAATGGTGATAAAAGCTTATGATCACGGACATATGGAACAGACTTGATGAGACATTGCACAGTAAATGCTGAGCAAAAACGATCATTTCAATATTAGGCCAGATGAATAATCGATATGAAAAAGTATTGCGCAGGATAGTGAAAAATAAAACAATAAATGAATGAAACTCACTTCTAGTACATGTTATTAGTTCTCTGCATTGATGTTCAATATTTTTCATACTTTTGTAAGCCTCATCTAGTGCCATTTCATGTTCATATAGATTCTGTCGGAACCATGGACTGTCCGATATACAATCAGAAAATTCCAACGGTTTCAGCCCCATTGCTAATTATTGAAGTTAAATCTGAAAAAAAACCATATTATGAACAAATGTAAGAAACAAGAAAATTTCTTGAATAGCATCATGCCTTTTTTCAGGGAAAAATAATTGATAGCAAAGCAAGCTAGGGAATTTTTTGAAGCAAAGATGATACGGCAGATAATCTATATTATAGTGTGCATCGTTCACATTTCTGACGTTTCTCGTTCAGATTCGTTTCATTCTATGAAACTATCAAGAAATCTTCTCAATAAACACAACAGATAAGTTCATATTTCGCTATTCAAATCTTATTCTATTTATCGCATTACTTCTTAGTGTTATCAATACTGAACATCTGAATAAACAAACGCTTCTGAATCACAAGCAATGCCGGGAAAGGAAAACAAAAACAACGAACATAAAAATCAGAAAAAAATGATTTTTCCCATTAAAAGTTCATATTTCTGAAGACGGATGTTCTATACCAAATGATACTCACAGGCAATATAATTACTCCGAAAACAATGATAAGATAGAAGCTGTGAAAGATATTGTCAAAGTGGGCTAGAAGCGTGATTAATAGCCAAATGGAATTGTATTCATCATTTTTTTCACAATCAAGACGTCTTTCAAAACCCTCAACAATGATAAATTTAAGAAATCTTGAGTAGGCGTTGCTAGAAAAAAAACTAACAAAAAAACACCAAATAAGTTAACTTAAACAAGGAGACAGCAATAAAATATTCTCATAGAAAAAACGTATTACATTGATCGCGCGACGATCAAATCAATAGATGTATAGTATACGTTAGTAACCTCAAGTTTTATACAGAAAAAAACAAACAGTTCACACTAACCTTAACGATATACTAAGTTGTGGAAATGATGAGCACGAATTCGTTTCTTAAGTGCAGAGGATTGAGTTCACTCAGCAGTAATGTAATGACATACAGATGGGACTGTCTTCCAGTTTTGAAAAGCCTAAAAAATCGGAAATTCGGAACAGTTAAACAAACAGAGAATAAAATATTCTAAGGCAGATATACGAGAAGGTATTATAAAATCATTGTTAATATAACGAACATCAAAGGGAATGGTGAGAACGACTAACCGAAAAACACATGAAATCATTTACGCGAGAGGATGGCATTCTTTCAATGAAAAAAAAAGTTTAGAAAAACAAAAAGAATCGACCGCATGTGCGTTATTTAAAACAAAAAAATGAGTGACGCATAGTCGTCCACGTAAGTCGTGGATGTTTTCACGTATGCAAATAATACACTGATGCGCAGCTTTCAAACGTGGCGTTGTTTACAATCAAATTATTCTAATTTCAATGAAGCGGGAAAATGAAAAAAGAGATTCGTAATGAATTGCATACAGAAAAATATCCCTGCCAAACACTCAAGAGTAAAAATGTAACGGCGCAATTTATGGAAAAAATATTGTGAAAACACACTATCATGATTCGTGGAAAAATATGTGTCAGGAAAAGTTCTACACACATCAATAAGCTGAGAAATCCAAATAGTTTCAAAGCGGAAATCGTCTTCAGTACAGCTTCACATAGAAAAAGAGGCAAAGGAAGGAAGAAAGATAGTGATGATAACGAATATTAAGCACTAAAGAATAAAGTAGATTGTAATTATTACATCTGGAGCGTTTTTTGTGAGCATATCATATGAAATTTCAAATTACAAGGCGTGAAAAGTCGATTTGAAAACCTGTCAAATGGCATGAGATTAGGTAAAAAAGAGAAAGTTGTAACATCTTTCGAAGGTGATACTCAGAAGACTATCAACTGGGTGATTCACAGATCTTTGAAACTTCTACTAATCGATTTTTTAATTTTGAACAACTACTGATGTCATCCCACATACGGGATGATTCGAGAGGGAACATTAGAAACATCATGTTAAAGAAATATTGATGGATGATACATTACAAAGTTATTTTATGGACACAGAAAATATTAAAAAGCCAATTGTCATCAATGTGTGGTCAAATAATGCTCTTAAATGTTGAAAGTGATAACAAGATAGATGGTTTCATGGGATTTAGATTGAGCAAGATCAGACAAACAGAACAAACAGAAAATGAGTGCAGGAATATTTGATTTTTCTACAAATCAAAGAAAATTAAAGAAGAACGTCAATTCTTCCAAAGCTGCACAACGTTCAAAGTGCTAAATTGAATCATCTATAGCTGAGTGTTACATCAAAGCTTAGTAAAACATAATAAAATACAGTCGAAGAAAAAGAAAACAGAATAAAAGTCTTAAAAAAACCCGATTAAGCTAGCTGAATCGTAGACAAAAACCAAGCTGAAGCCTTTGATTCAAGTATTATTGCGGCCCCGGGCAATAAAATGTAAATATTCTGAAGAAATATGCAAGAAGAAGATATGTGCAAAAGATACATTCGAAACAGCAACGTCGATGTGGAGAAAAGGTGAAAAATGGTAAAAATTCCCAATGAAAACAAAGAAAAGACTCAGACAACATTTGAAATGACGATTTTCCTTGCCAACTTCATGAAGATCGACATTCGAGGTAGTCAAGAATGAGGTGAAGTTCTCAATTTCACATATCACTCCAAACCTAATACTGCGGCAAATAAAGAGAAAAGTAGGAATAAAACTAAATACGAGAGAAATAGTCTAAGAGGCATACTGAAGTAGAGGGAGGCTGTGAACGAGAAAACCGACAAGTCGATGAATGTTGGAAGAAAAGGAAGGAGACACTGGCTGGAAAGGAAAAAATAAAAGAGAGGCCAGCTATTCAGTCAGCCGGCCAAAGGGTGGAGAGCGATGAGGAGAATGAGACCCTGAATAATCCTTCCATCTTCCTCAATCTCCTATATATATTTTAGCCTTCGAAAGAACGGCTAACAGGAGAGCAGAGGTAAGACCTAGGGAAACGAGAACATCGAAGGAAAGAGACAGTCAGATGACCTTGTGCCGACATTGGAAATCCTTCTTCCTTCCATCTCTCTCGGGTGTTCTCGGTTCTCCTTAAGTTGAGTCGAAGTCCCTTGCTTCGTCGATATCTATCCTTGTATTTCTGTGCTATCCAAGGAACAGAGGACAGATCGTTGTCTGTGGGTGTTCATGTCGTTTCCTTATATGCAAATGAGATAGCTGAGATAGACAACACGTTAATTAACCTAATTCATTCTTATTTCATCAATTTCTCCAGGGAAAAACTGTATAGGCATAATAGGGAAGCACATATGTCTAAATATGGTTCCATATCGAAAGTTAATGATAAACTAAAACATTGTGCACAATAAAATGAATAAGAGTATGACAAATTGCATCAGTATTCAACTACAGCGCTGAAGAGTGAATGAGCTGAACGAAAGCAGATGAGCTTTCGTTCTCTCCCGCTTTTCTTCTTTTACTCTCTTCATATCAAATGCTCTTATATTGTAACTAGATTGCTCTTTCTCCACCAGTCTTTCTTTTTTTAATGTATTCAGCTGTCGAGCGCAGAAGTAGTTTTTTTGAATTCTATGGGCAAAAGTAGGAAAAAGACGAAGGCCACTGCAAGGCGGAGAGGAAAAAGGAGAAGCCCACACGAAATGTAGCCGCCGGCGGCCGTCTGACAGAAAAATTGACGAGAGCCGGATAAGGAATGGTTCAGCAAAAATACGAAAGAAAAAAAAGTAAGAAGTGTGTAAAGGAAACCCAACAAGATACATTATGCGAAGAGGAGAATCAATTTAATTTGACGTGCGTGACCTATGTCGGACTGAGGGAAGTGAGGAAAAATGAATACAACCGGTCTGCGCGCGCTTGAGGATTAAAATAAAAAGACCACATTGTTCACGTGAGCTTTTACGTAAAACGGAAACATTGAACTTATAATGACATTGATACTTTCTAAATATTAAAATGAAACAATTTAAGCATATCATTAGAAAAATCGGAAGCTTATTTCGAAATTCAAATTATGATATATTTGTATTGTAGCAGACTTCAAACAGTTGCTTAAATGGACACCATACAGATAATGAAATATTGGATTTGTTTAAGCGCGATTTGGACGAAAAGAGTTGAATTTAGGAATGAAAGTTTATATAGAAAAAAGAAATGTCAATGAGATAGAGAAAGATTGTATGTGAATGAGTATCTGAAACATTGATAGTTTTTCTGAAACTTTGGAACATTTGAAATTTTCCCATCGACCCATCGTATCTATATAGATTTCAGAGCAAACTCAAAGCTATTTACTTCCTTTTTGCTATTTTCTCTTTTAAGAAAGAAATTACAATCAGTAATGAGAAGTAGTTGTAACATAGAACTTGTCTTCATGCTCGATTGAGCTGTAATTATAAATCTGGATAATATGTTGGTGGGATTATAATGAAAATAGAAAGTGATCAACTTGTGTACATCTATAATCAGAACTACAATCTGATTGAAGTAATTATGGTGTAATAAAAAATACTTTTGGAAATATGCTAATAGCCGATGAAACAAGAATTATGCAAGCAATGTGCATATAATGCAGAAACAAAAACAGAGCTACGGGATGAGAGCTGACTTGATAAAGAGAAACGGGTGAAAGCTGGATTCTAATGACGGCAACAGCATCAGGTTACAAACTTAATTTTTCGCGCCAAAAGCATTTCGTAGAAACTGGGCACAATCAATAGGATAATTCGATTGGCATGGCCCTACATGGTCCCAACCACGGTTAACATCTTCTAATAATTTTCTCTTAATTTGTCCTAGCATTAGTTGTTACTATGAATTTATATGAATATATCCTGATTGCTCAAGAGTGAGGCTGGATTTAAAGAAGTTCTAAAGTCAGTAGGATGTGCTTGAATGTTTTTTTGGTAAGGCTGCACCAATAAAGATATATAAAGAGTTAAAAACAGCTTAGTTGAACAATAAATGAACGACTTAAAACATCACAAAACGCATTGAAAGAGATCAGTGCTGGAAAAGCTGACGCACCAGTCCTATTCATAAATTCGAACATCGATGGCAACTACTTCACTTGAGAAAATCTATTCCAGTTTTCTTATTCTTCTTTTTTTTTCCATATAACGTCTTCCGGCAAAGAAATAGCAATGAAAAAGTGAGAAAAACAAGCAAATGGCCCAATTTTGGATTCCAAGAGCAGTGACGGACGTTGGCAGAAGATAGAGGAAGATACTAAAAGGGGAGATCGACATCGTCACAAAGAGTGAAAGATAGAGACAGGAAAAGCAAAGTAAAGTAAAGAGGGAATAAGAAAAAAAGACGAAAAGAAGGAGAGGAGGGACCAGCTTTTGTGTCTTATCTACAAGCTGGAATAAGGCTTGGAAAAGCTTGGCTTTTCACGAGTTTTGCGATTAACAGATTGTAATATGAAAATAAAGAAAAAAGTTTGAGAAGAATTGAAAATTCATATATTTTACTGATTAGACTCTTATTTAAATATCACTCCTTCCAACAACCTTTATAAGCTGAGTTCTAACAACAGAATGCTCAAGACAAAGATAATCAGATAAAAGATGATTGCTTCTGTCGCTAGCTCTCAAGGATATTTGATTTGAATTCCGAGTTAAGCCAATATCTTCTGTACCATAAATAGATGACAATTAAGGGAAATACTCAAGCAACAAAATGAAGAAGTTCTCTAAAGGCAAACGAGGGAAAATGATTGCAAACTTTCTAACACATCCATGTGATCACATGAAGGAAGTTTCTTTGTATAGAGGAGCTCTCAAATAGTCTAAACAACAATCAATAATTGGATAAAATTCGTGTACAGTAGCAGATTGCAATACATTGAGCGAACAGAAGGGAGAAATAAGGCATGAAGAGAGAGAGAGGGAGATGAGAGAGGAGAAAGGGGATTGAGAGAAAGAAAGCAGATATTTGGACATGCCCTAGTAGGAAGCAGTACCTTCATCCATTCAACAGATGCATAAAAAATGAAAGAAAAAAAGAAGAAAGACAGTCAGAATGGTTCAAAAGTATTTCTATTGTAAGAGAAACATCTTCACGGTCACAGGAAATAATTTGGTTGAGGAGGAAGACAAGTAAAATTGGCATTTGGTGAAAGAGTAGTTATGTCAGTAGCATTGATTATGAACGAAATTGTATAGAGAATATAATGGATTTAGATGAATAAGTCGTCAGTGAGGAGCAGATTCGAACCCCTCTCTCTCTCTTCCTTTCTTATTCCCGTCTCTTTACTTGCTTGAAAAATATCAGGCAAAATAACACTTTTGAAGTTTGTTTTTGCAAATACGATAAATTTGTAAGTGATAGAAGTCGCTGACGGTTAACTAGAATTACTTATATGGGAAGATCAAACGATGAAAGCAACGTTTACCATCAGCAGGAAAAGCATCGATTTGAAAACCTCATCAACAACTAATGCCATAAAGTGATTGCAATGGATGAGAAAGCTTCAGCAATTCTCGGCTTTAATAAAAAAAATTGTCAGGTTACGAATATCAAGACAACGTTGAAGATAATAATCCATTTAAAGTGAAGATTGAGGAAATGACGTTAGAAGGAAATGGCCACAAAGTGGAAAGAAAAATCGAAGAGGCAAGCTGTGGCAGAGATGGCCGGCCATTCGGATTGAACTGTCAACCATGATGTAGGCAATTTATAAACAAAGCCGCACCCGCCCCATCAGTTGTTCATGACTAAAAGAAGAGAAAAAGACTATAAAACAAAGTTTTTTCGGCCTATTCTCAAGCCTTATGTGCTAAAGAGAGAGGCAATGTTGGATAACTGTAGTCGTTGAGTTACAAGCATCCCTCGGCTTCGCGTTTGCTTCTCTTTATACGCGCATGGGTGTGTGCATGAGTTTTTAGTCGTGAAAAACAGTGAACGAACAAAAACAACGTGATGTTTCTACTATTCTACTGGTTGAGCTGACAGACGAAGAAACCCACAAAGAGATAGTGGAATGAGAGGGAAGAGACTGAGAGAATGAAGAGAGGGGAAAACAGAGCTAGCATACCCTTCGGCAGTTTATTCAATAAGGCTTGAGCTTTAACTTGTTCGAATGAGAAGCACATGAGACACATTGACAGAAATCATCTGAATTTTTCGTCAATAAATTGAAATGTAGACTTGGAAACATCAAAAATACGAACAACAGCTCAGAGTTTCGGACAAAAATCAAATTATAAGTTACATGAGCTGAAAAAGAGCATGTAGATTGAGAGAGGGGGGAGAGAATGATGAGATAAAAATAAAAGAGATGGAATGCAAGAAAAAGAAAAAGAGTTTAAACCAACTAAAGGAGGGGAAGAGCACTTGCAAAGCTTTGCCCTAATTACGAAAAAGGAATGATGTATGATGAACGCACGCAAAACAGGAAACATTTGAATAAAAGTAGCTTTGTATTGGGACCGTTCAGTCGAAAGAATTGGAGAAGTTGCCTGATTTATGGGAAAAGCTGTACTCGTCTACGTTGTTCTTGTTGTCGACGACGTTGGCTTGCGCCATGCTGAGCCGTGCTCGAGCTCTGTGTGCATGCTGGAAGAAGAGAAAGAGTCTACTCTCGTCATCTCTCTCTCTTTTCTCTATCTCTCTATTTTGATACTGGAAAAAAAGAAATGAAGGAGACTGGGTTGGCTTTGGGCGTGCGGATAGAAGCTTGAAATGGCTAGTCAACTGGCTCTAGGGTCATACTGGGACATAGGAAGGAAGGGATAGATAAAGAGAGAAAGAGGGAAAGGGATAGGGAGAGTGAATGATTGAAGAGGAAGGAAGAGACAGACAGATGAGGGAGGTCCAAAAGAAGAGGGTAAAGGGCTCAGGCCATGGGTCTGCATGCAACTCTAGTCATGCTTTTTCTGTTCTCTTTTAAACCCACAATCTCTGTTTCCTTCTACACTCTATGTTCAGTATCTTTCTAAAGGATAGACAAGGGGATGCCAAATAAGGAGAGTATGCGAATTACTGTTTGGGCCTGAGCTTGGAAGCTTTGAGATGGATGGGCTGCAGCTTTATATAGAGGATTGATAGCTGAAGAGAGGAATAGAGCGGAATGGAAAAGCGAGAGTAAGTAGAGAACGAATCTGATTCGTGCCTTGCCCCACCCAAGTCGACGTCGCGTCTTCTTCTCTCCTCTAACTCTTCTTCTTTCTACACATACGTAGAGACGACACAACAGAAAAAGAAAAAGAAAGGGGGTGAGAGCCGGAGTGCCAGCCTATGGGCCTGAGAGATCGATCGCTCGCGCAAAAATGAAAGAAGAACAGCTCCCTCTGCTTTCGCTTGGTGTCGTTGTCTCTCCTGTTTCCTACTAGTTTTTGAAACAGTTCCTTGACATTTTCTCCAATGTGAGCAGCCACAGATTGCAGCTTCATATCTAACACATTTATTTCGCCCATATAAACATGAGAAAATAATTTTCGTTCATTCTGTATATAAGTTTTATTCAAAACTTCGTGTGTCTTCTGATTTCATAGACTGAAAAGTCGAAGAGTGTCATTCACTTTGTGGCTTTATCACACGTCACGGATAACTCATGGATATGAAGTAATCTGTCTAGTTCAGGAAAAATTTCTCTGCTTCTACAGAGCCGTCAAAAACGAATAACATCATAGTTTTTTTTAAACAGCCGGCTAACCAAATGACAGCCAGAGATGCCTACGGAATAGAGTTTCTTCTTGTTTCTCAACACCCACTCTCCTTTCTCTGCAAAAATCTTCTCTATCTATCTCTCTCTCTTTGTCTCTTTTTCTCTCTTTATCTTTCCCTTCTTCCTTAGTAAGAAGGGTAGCCAACAAGCACATCCAAAGACAAATTTGGCATATGGCTCAAAACGGAGATTTGGGAATTAGTGTATCTCGGATGTCGCACAGACAGCAGAAGGATGTTTCACACAGATGTGCAAAGGGAGCAAGTGGATCGTAATGGAAAGCCTAATTTAGTCATAAAGTCTCACTCATGATTTCCCTAAATGGAGTGAAGGAAACAGAATATACTTTCAAAGGAAGAAAAGAAAAGCCTACGGTTGAGTAATAAAAACCTAGGATCACAGGAAAATGGCCGAGAACGAGAGAGGGTAATAGGATAGGCTTTGAGCGTTTGTATGCTTGATGTACCATAGAACGGCCTGTGCAGACACACCTCATATTCTTACACTGAGAAAAGTTGCAGACCTTGTTCTTCATCAAATTATTATTGAAATAGAGATTGACATTTTCAATAAATGTGGTCAGCCAGTGCAGAAAGGAACAAGGAAACGAAAAGAATTCCGAAAATGAAATGCTCCATCAACGAAGATCTGATCATTTTAAAAGACGGCAATCAAATGCAAAGGTCAGGAATACATTGCGGAAGCAGAAAAACTAAATATCTAGATAAGCATGTAGGATGTAACCAAATCGCGAGCCTTTCAGTCTTGGCATTATAAAAGCTGTCTTGAAGCTATCTCTTTAGCCCCAAGGGAACTGAAAATGCTCTAAGAACTGCATTTTTCATCACTGAACTTCCAGCTATGAGTCATAGAGGGACTTATGATATCAAAGAAGATCAACAAGAAGCAAACTTCGTAATAAGGAATGAAGAAGAACAACACACTTATCCAAGTACTAGTGATGTTTCAACTTATCAATCGAAGAAATTCATGAAAATATACTATTTATTTCGGATTAGAACCCGAACTTTGTATACAAAAAACGGCAAAAAAAGAAAAAAAACAAAGGCAACACTGCATAGTTCCCGAGCATAATCACAGAAAACAATATCACAAGAAATCAGAAAGATTCAACTTAAGAACCTAGGCAATGTACAACGTAAAACTGAAACCTATATTATAACCCGAAGCTTAATTTATAACAGAATATAACCTATTAATGGTAATAAAACGTTGTCTACGTTCACAACAAACGCTTCTAGAAGAGTTAAAACAACAGACACAAAGGAAATATAAACAAACGATAGCACTTCTGAATCTATGAAATGTATTGAAGCCTCGAAAAACGCGATCATTCCTAAACACATAGCCAGAGATCCTTCTATAGTTTTTTGTCTTCTGCAATAATGAAATCAGATGCTTAATTAACGGTGGTCCAACCCTGGCCATTTATTACGACCGAGTGAACTTCCGACGATTGCAGCTAAGCTATCTCCCACTCCCACTGCAGCTACTCCTAAAAACTTTTTATAAAGAAGCATTGTGGTATGTTTGAAACCTGCTAAATGATACATCATCGGCTTTTCATCATTCGGAGATAAGAATAATGGCAGAAATACACCAAGCAGAAGATAAATAGGCGTAAGAAGTAGATTAGAATCTTGAGCATCCTTAAATATAAGAAGAGAATGATTCAGTGTTTCTCCCCATGGAGGAACATTGTAATATCTCAGAACCTAAAAATATTTACTAAAATTAGAGTTACGAACAAAGAACAAACTTCGACTATAATGAATATACAAAGAGAAAGCCAACCAGCAAGCCAAACAAAATCTTTATCAAGGAAAAGCCCGGATAAATAAATTAGCGAGACAGTGAGATGAAAGAACTTTCTGAAACAAGAATATCAAGAGAGTGAGTAAGAGTTGACTAACCTATGAATAGTAGAACTCTTTCCACGCATAGTAACAACGGTGGCGAATATGACTGATGCTAAAACATTAACAAAGAAGAACGTCAATAGACACTTTCTGAAAAAGAGTACATCTTATTTAAAATTCTTAACCAAATTCAAAACATTAAAATAACATACCGAGCTAAATTGGGTTCAAACACGATATCAATAAATAACGCCGGCAGTTGCAAAATATTTTTCTTCATGCAAAAAGAGTAAACTAACATAGCTGAGGCAACAACAAGAGCAAGACAACCTAAATAATAAAAGTTTCCTAATTATGAATTCTTAAATTTACCATTAATAAGAACAGGTCTCCTCTTCATGCTAGCTGAGCCGACAACAAATATTGTTGTGGCTACCACAGCTATTTGAGCAAGTGGGCCATATGAAGTCATCTTTCTAGAGTCATTAACTAAACGAGTAAACAATTTTTTAAATTAATATCAAATTATAACGGACATAATACAGAGATATGACTCGAAAATTAACGTACTTGACTCAATTACACAATCACCAAGAGCTTGGAAAAAGTTCAACAGCTTCATATTCAAGCGACGTTATGCGTACATTTGTGTACAGTAACCCGAAAAGCAGAAAGAACTTCCCACTGAAAAATGAATAATTAAAAAGACATTATTCAAGCTTGCACTTCATTCAAACAAGGTTGTAATCAATTGACACGTTATCATAAACAGAACGAACACCTGCGTACATAACCAGCGCCTTTTTATGAAGACGAACTAACTTACCTTTTTTGGGAAAAAAACCTAATGTGATCCAATTCGCACAGCACAATCAACCGGTTCGATGTGTAAATTATTGTGAAAAGGAGAATGTGCGTCCCGTGGGATAACGTGAACCGTTGACGTACGCGCCAAGTGAAATTTGAATATTAAAATTGCGAGTTAAACAACAAACGAAAGATCTTCGGACAAATTCGTTTTTGTTTAAATTTAGGGGGCTGAGGCATTTTCTTTTTTTTTCCAGAAAGAAAGAATGCTTTTGTTGACTATTTGTTTTCGAGAAACTGAATCTGAAAGTATCTTCAGAGCGTGTATACCTCCTTGTTTATATTGTTCATAAACAGTGATGCTTCATCATTGTCACATAAACATGATATTTTGGAAAATTAATCTTCATAATATTTTATTTTCATTTCAAGATATTTGTGAGTGTGAAAGTTAGTAGAAATCTGTCTTGTGTGTGTGTGTGGATTTGAAAATATGGTGGATTGTTGGGTGTTCAGTATGTGTCACATATGTTTTCTTGTCGGTATTCTTCCATTTGTATTTCTTTTCTTGATCAACTTTCTTCTTCCTCGATTTTTCTTCTAACAAAGGACAAAAGAAAGAGGGGAATAGTAAAACAAAGAAGCAAATGGTTAAGAAAATGATTCATTTCTCATACTCTGATTCAGGTATGATTAACAGAATTGATGTCAAATTATTTCTTTTGGGTCAACTGTTTCTGACAAATTCAGATTCATAAAAGATTTTGTAATGTAATATCATCCGGCAGCTTGGACTGTAACAACACGGATTAACGCCCAATTACATAACTTGCTTCACAAGTGCGCAAGAAGATCTTACGCAAAGAAGAGATTCGCTTATGTAATAAAACTCTTTGTAACATGAAGTTAGTCGGCTACTCAGAGAAAATGAGTATTTTTTTCTGTTGAAGATAGATGATTCGTTTCGTTGTGATGGTCAACGATGCGCCTTGCTGACAAAGGAAAGACGAAGCGATGAGGTTTTACGACGACACAGCCCAGCGGTCGGCGCGTGAGAGTTTGATAGAAGGTTTAGACATATAAATAGGTTTGTAGATTGTGTAAAATTGAGAGAGTTATAGACGTAAAACTTGAGAGAGAGAAAGAGAAGTAGAAGAAAGAAAAGATTCGGCTGCTCGATAATGTACAGTCATAAATCAGGCATACGCTCGGCATCCGCAACATTCGAGTTGATGTCCTCTTCTCCTCTCCTCGCCTAACACATATCCTCTCCTTCAGCTAGGTTATACGATTAATCCATGTGCAGTTGTTCAAAAAATAAGTTGCGAAGACAATGAGGAAATGAAAGAAACTTGATTTTACTTCGGCAACTGCAAAGAGCGAAAACTATCTGTGATTGAAAGCTCAAACCGTTCATAAACGATTGCTGGACATGTCATCAAGTAGCATCTAATAGACGAATAATCTGAAAATTGAATGAAACATTGATAAGTACCTTGGTATAATACGAACTTCAGTTGTATTATTTCTGCAGCAAATATCCAGTTCTGTTTTTTTTTGGTGTTTCATCGAAATAACTTTCGAATGATGAAAATAGTATAAATTTTATCTTTAAACTATTCCACCTGTAACAGCGAGCTTATACCAGAGTAGAGATAATCTCACGGATACAGGCTGAAAAGTATAAAGATACTGAGAATAGACGTCAATATTCAGATAGATGATGGGTATGGGTAGTGTGTCTGCATGTGTATGTTTGCAAGGAAATGGTCAGTGCGGAGACATATTACAGGTGAATGTGAATATATAAGGACATAATAAGACAATTTCTCGTTATCTTATCAAACTCTTTTTGACGAAACCTCAAAAGGTACGATCAGAAAGCAATTAAACTGCTTCAAACAAACCCATCCAATCGAAGTAAATGCTATGAATAGATAGAAGCAGATCATTTGCTGTTTGTGATCTGATTTTAATGAAAATAAAAAGAAAAATAAAGACTGGCAGCTGAAGACTTGAAAAACTTGAAAATGACGGAGAAATTTCAAAAAAGAATTGAAATTATTTAGCAATCAATAGATAAAAATCCAACGATTGCTCCAATCAGTAAACAAAGTCATTTATCTATCGATGGACCTATTTTACAGTTAAAATTCGACTCGCAAAGCTACGAATTGCCAGAGACAAAGAAAAGACGAGAGTAGAAAAAAAAGATCACAAAAACATTATTCTTTTTCATATTTAATATGTGAACAAATACATACACACACACACATGTAGATATACATACACACAAACCCTTTACCTGGTATGAAAGGCATTGAACAGCTATAGGATTCTCAACTGCTACTACTACTGCTACTGCCACCATGAGAGTAGTAGTACACAGCTTGAATAACGCAAGTGCACATGATGCAAGCTAGATGAATAGTCATTTTGTATGCATAGCGATAGAAAAATTTTTAATTTCAGTAATATCCTGCTTCGGTAGAGGCTCAAATACGTCGACAGTTTGCCAGAATGGGCTCTGATGGTTCTGTGACTGAAGGCTTTGTAGCTCCGCCCATCTGAAAGGACCATTTGTTCTCTCCACCCATAGAGGTTGTAGTGTTATTCTCTCTCTCATTCTTCTTCTCACACTCTCTATGTGTATCTTCAATCACCTCTTTTTCGGTATAAATATATATATAATATATATAATATATATAAATAAAATATATAATATATGTATATAATAGTGTAATAAGAAAAAGAGAAGATAAGAGATCACGGAATAAGACACTGTCAAAAGATAGAAGATAGGATAAGACAAATCTAAAGAAACAACAGTGTGAAGGCACGTGTCAAGTTATTTTTCAAAATCTCTTTCATCCTTTCCTCATCATCATCAAAAACGTTTTTTTTTCTCTTTGCCATCTTGTCTGGCTTGCAATGTGAGCATTTGATTACAATATTGATACATCTAATCTTATACGATACACTGTAAGCAAACGAAAGAAAACATACAAGAATATAGCTCTCACTTTCAATGACATCATCATCATTAGAGTCTTTTTCATCAAGTTCAGTCTTACTTACGCATTCTTTACAGTTCATCTGCCAGCTGACAAATGAAATTGTCCAATCCGATTTTTCACTTTTTGGCAAATGTTTCACCTGTACCCATGTGAGGAGGAATAGGCGGGAAATTTCAAGTTGTATCGAAATGAGAATTTTTGATTTTGAAACTTGCCAGTTCAAAGGATGCAGATTGATGTTTAGATGTGAGAAAGATTGCAAAAACCCCAAGAAACAGAATAAACAAGTTTTTTTTTATATTTGCAACATTTTCAGTTGTAAATGAGAATATCGGAGAGGAAGGTAATGGAAGTAATTAGAATAAACACGAAAACTGATAGTGAGCCAGTTAATAGAAAGGCACTACTAGATGGGAGGGGAGGGGATGTGACCGTCCTGGTAATGAACATAAAAAAAAGTCCGATTCTCATGACATCAAAAACATATAAAAATATATTTATGTAAGAGATAGATAGATAAGAGGAACGAAGAGGTAGACGCAATGAAGTACAAAAGAAATATATATATCATATATGGATGGAGAGGGCAGCATATATAAGAAGTTAAAGAACAGGAAGAACAGAACTAAACAGTATGGCACGTGTTTTATTGCTGTTGATAGATCCCAGAAGAAGAATTGCTATCCATTCACTTTTTGCAATTGCCTAGACTATAGAAGAAACAATATGAATTGTATAAAAGAACAACAAAACGATAACGTGAGTATCTTTTCGCACCAAGTTCAAATCTTTATCGAACAAATCGATGAGAGAGCCATACGCAATGTTCAGATGTTATGAAAGACATGAGATTTATTGAGAAATTAGGATGTTATCTCTTGAACTCTCATGTTCATATAGATAATGAAGAGATGTTTTTAAAACTGAACAGGATGAATGATATGACAGCCTGAGATCTCTGATATATTGCATGAACATAACCGATACAACGTTATGTTGACTATCAAAGGTAATGTGAATGATCTTGTCATCAACGGAAACACCTCTGGGGTTTGAACGCCATAAAAATCTGGTTGATGGGCGTGCATCAGCTATGAAAAAAAGATAAACCCAACTCCTAGAGATATTTAGGCGACATATGGATGAATCCCTAACATAATTTTCTTGTTTTAAGCTGCAGAATGAAATGTTGTAGTGTTCTGAACAAGCTACCGTAACCCAAAGTGATATGTTGAAAAGATGTTTGGACTAGACGATGGAAGATAGATTCAGGAAACGACACGAACAGTTGTTATATTTCTAGATTCACATCTGATCCTCTTGTTCATCTCTTCATCCAGTCAGTAATATGATCTTTACCGTATGCTTTATCAGCTATTTAGTATTGAAGAAAGTTAAAGCGACTACGAGACAACAATGAGTAATAGTCCGATCTCTCACAATAACTTCAAAGTTGTTTTTTTAAACTGTTATTAGCATGCTGATGCACTCTTTTAACATTTGGGAGGCTTTCAAAGGTCAGCACTAGCATAGCAATCACCAAAGAGGGCTATACATCACATTGCAATGATGTAATATGAAAAAAAAGGGAATACACTAAGTCTAACAAGGGTGACAGAGACAGATTTGAACAACTTATTATAAGTATTACATTGAGTATAAAAGAATATGGAATATACAGAGCAGGCAGGTCGGAGCCGCCATGCTAACTGAGATAAAGAAAACGGAATAGGTTGTAAACAAACCAGCGATAGTCATAAATCTCTGTGCTTAACTCTAAGTGAAGCAACCGAAAGAAGACATCTATCAACGCTAGACCACAACCAGCCAACTTCAATCTCTCAACGACTGTTAAAATTCTAGATAGATGGAGCTAAGACCTGGGTTTGAAGGGATTTAAGAAAACTAAAATCCTATTTTATGTTCTTCTCTGTTTTCCCTAATTCTTTAGTCTTTTCGAATGTTGCGGGTCATTCTTCATTTTATCCTCAAAAAAAGCAATAAAGAAATCTCTTAACAAATGTTCTGATTAAATAGCGTGATTGCTGTGTTTGTTGTGAGCTACCCCCATCTCATCATTTATCCTGCTAATCCATTTGATTGAACATTGATTCAGTTGTTGGACTCGATGATGCTTTCAACACAATGTGATGATAGGAACAGATATAGCTTACTAGTCTTAATCGCCTTCTGGCTCTCGTCCATCTTCGTTTCGCTTCAGAAGTATTGGCCCAACCCGTTTGGCTGTTACACAACTTTGTGACGACGTCGGGATTAACGAAAGGATCAAATCCATCATTCTCTGCTCGACCTCTGTCACCTAACCAAAAGCTGGTGATATTTTCTGGTTCGAGGTGGCAACATCAAAACTAGGAACTATAAACCTCAGTGGATGTGAATTGAAAATAAAAATCGGAGGTAAAAGATTAACGGAACGGGAACGAAGTACTTCAAATGAGGTTTGATGGACATTGAAGAAATAAAAACTATGAAAGAGGAAGCGAGAAGGAAATACCTATAATATAAAAATGAATATGAGTATATAATTGAATTTCTACACCGACAACAAACGGACAAAAAAAAGCATGAAAATTTGAAAAGTTTGAGAGGAAAATTCGACTTCCGCGAGATAAAGTAAAGTTTTGCCAACAGCAATGGTTTCAGTGAATGCGGAAGTTGATTAACTGTAACGCAATAATAGAAACTTTAAACTTAAAAAAAGGAAATCAACTTTCAACAATTGGCATTAGATGCACCAGAATTCACATCAAAAGAACCGATAGGGAATGTGTTAGAGAAGCTGAACACGAAAAAATGTTAAAATTAATTTTGAAATCAGAAAAGTCAACCGCATCACTGAAGCAATCAATTGAAAATGAAAAACGCAAACTGCGCATGCTTGTTTCAGAAAAAAAAATGAAACTGCGCCACTATGGTAGATGATACATGCAGCACATACGAAATTAAAATAAAATTAGTCAGCAAAATCTATTTTAGGATTACACTAATGAGGAAATTGATTTTTCGCATGTTTCACACATATCAAACGTTAGCCTGCAGGTATGTTCTTGTCTTGCTCGCTTGCTTAATCCTCGGCTCTTATGAATTAGAGAACTTCAAAAGGAAAGGCCTTACTAGTTGAAATATTAATTCAGCATTCTTCCTTTAATGGCATAATGAACTATAACCCTTGCTTTTCCATATTCTGCCGACGTCCATCAAACTGCTTTCTACAGTCATGACCAGATGTGAGCTCAGCAGCCGACGATGACCAGATTGTGCTGTAACCTCGGGAGAGATTCCTAATCTGACACACGAACTTGTATGGAATACTGTAACCTTTGGAAATGCCGACGGTAGAAGTATCGTCAAAAGGAGTTAGCATGAGAACCATGATGACTTGAGAAGCGGAACGGAAAAGTTAGAAAAAGAAAATTCAGGAGAGAAGAGAGGCTAAATAGGAATTGAATGTAATGATTAAGTGAGAAAAAAAATTCATTGAAATTCATTTCGAAAAAAAATCAAAGTTCTTTGACGTTGAAACGGACGGTTTGAATATAAAAAAAAACGGAACAATGCAAGGCATGTAAGGTCAGGAGTTGGCTGAATTCAGAAAAACGAAGGATAGCACACCATCAATGACATGAGCCATATAAGGATTTAGAAGTTTGGTTTTGACTTCGATAAGAATCGTCCTTGATAAGAATACATTTGTTTCTGATATGTTAGTGAAAGAGGGAAGTATATATTGAATGACTAATGATTATGATCTGTTTTGGTGATCAATCCTCTTCAGGACTTCAATAGTCCATTGCATTTAGCTCCAGCAGAGACTAGCTGGACCACCGTTGTTTCAATCCCGAATCTTATCTTATCTCTCTATTCTCATAATCTCTTAGTCTTCATATTAAAATACATAATATCTATCATCTCTTCTTCTCTAATTCTCCATTTCTTCTTCATTTCTCAACGCAACCTATCACCAGCCATCATCTACAGTAATCGATCCCATTTGTCACACTAATAATATACCTGAACTATCTCTGTTTTTTTTCTCTCTCTCTACGTTTTGTACCACCTATTTATCTCACTTTTTCAATCTGATTAGTTATTTTGGCTACATAACAATCAATGTGAACCCATGTTCAAGTAATGTTGTTGTTTCTTCGATCCTCATCTGATTTTATAGACAAACCATGATTGAAGCACACATGTTCATTCAAGTCTTCCAGCTTTTTCTCTTAACCATCTTCTTAGTCTCTCACTCATACAGTAGAAAAGATTTCATATTCTACAAAACCTCCTTCATGCAACTGACTTCGTAAAACTTCTTTTTTGAATCGTTCGATAGAACCAGACAATTATCTCTCATGCCGGCAGGTTCATTTCAAGCTTGGGTCGTCCCCAGACACATCCTATTTTCTTTTCACGAAAGAATAACATTACGAAATGGTCTTCTGTATTTTGCAAATATGGATGTGCTGCCTTCTTCCTCCTCCAGACTCCTACTACTTGTTCATACAGAAATTACCATTTGTCGATATACGGTATCATTAGAATTAATGAAAAATTTGATGCTATTAATCATTTCACTAAGTCTTTTTCTCATATGGTTAAGTTCAAAGCATACTTACAACTGCCAGACGAGCAGTATCATACTGAACATTCCAATCTATCTGTGTCCATCTTTTCGATCCATCTTCTGTGTCTATCTGGCTGTCTGTCTTTCTTATTCTGCTCCTTCCTTCAACCCTCCCATTTTCCTCGTTCATAAAATATAAAATCTTTTTTTTATCTTCACTAAACTAATAATTAATTTAACTTTTTTTTCCTTTGTTCCGATCATACCGGTTGTCCAGTTCATGAGACAAAGGTCGTTGAAGCTTACAGTCGCGCCTACCTCTCAACTTTTTGATTTTCTGAGGTGAAACAGAATGGAAAAAAACTACCGGGGGGAAGATAATGAAAAACTGATGAAGCTCAAAACTGATCGGAACTCCAAACAAACAACTCATCTTCCTCTCTGTCTCTTTTCCTCTCTTAAGCATATACTCATGACTATACCTCTCGAATGCATGCTGCACCTACTTCTCTGTTAGCATGTTTCTAGAATGAAACTACCTCTTTCACTTTTTTTCTTGCTGTAGTCCATTTCTCCCCGAACCTTGGGAGAGAAGGGAAAAGTGATTTTCTTCAATTCAACTGCATCTTATGGCTCGAGTGTATCTTCGTCAAATCCATCATAATCATTATGTATTTCGAAAGAAAAGCCTATGTTATGTGGATAAAACTAAGCAGAATAGTTGTCCGTTGTTCCAAATGAATCTTTTTTTCTCTCGATTCTCCTTTATTTTTTAAATCTTTTCATATTCTCGACTGTTCCTGTTTACACACGGCTCAATGAACACGACGTCACGACGTCTAACTACCGTAATCTAAGAAGAGATTCAAATTCTGAAAAACCTCAGAATTTAACATTCAATAAAGACATTACGATTTTACTCGAAGTTTTTATCTATTTTCTTTTTTGTTAATTTCACTCACAATTCTATTGATGATGGTGAGAATGCGTCGTCTGATAGAATCACACGATTGACGTTGATTATTCATAAGCATAACTGATTATCCATCTCATTTACATTGAAATTCCCATCTGATCTCTGAGCAGCGATTCCATTTCTAATCAGATGATATGCCTGGACGTTTTTACAATGAATTCTCTTTAAGGTCATAAATTGGCACGTCAATAAACACTTGTTATTGAGCTTCTTCCATCTAGCCTTCCATGTCTGAAGTGCATGATAAATGTTGGAGCGACTATTCCCTCAGGATTGTTTCAGAAGATATTCTGTTGTTTTACGGGAAAATCAGCTTCTATTGCCTTTTGCCAAAATGCTCTCACTTTAATCCCAAAAATAAATCTTCTGCCTTCTTCACCAATTTTTCCATCGCAGTTCTTGAACTTTTGTGAAGAAAATTGTAGTATTGCATTCTCCTTCTGCTACTTCTACTGGTACTGCTGCTGCTGCTTCAGCTTTTCCTTAACTTTGTCTTCGCAACACCAAAACTTTCTTTGCTGCGTGAATGTTTCTTCGTGCCTTTCAGAAGCTTTTGACAGCATAATCAATTTGTTGCTCAGCACAGACATTTTTTTGTGTTCATCTCTTCCATTGCTGTCTTAACAGTGACAACCAAAGTTGGCACGTGGATTTATTATGATAACTTGGCACATCTGTTATAGTTACGTTCATCTTTCTCAACTGATGATCGAAAAGATAAATAGTAAAAGGACAGGTTGTCATTTGTAGAACAAATGATTATTCTATTATCTTCATATACTCGTCGTCTGCCGGACTGTCGTCTGATTAAATGATTTACAGCAGTCCGACCTCATCTCATCCGTGAAAAATATCATCCTCGTCTACATCATCATCATCATTATCATTAACCATTTTCTTCGTTGACCATTATCTTCTCTCTGTCCCTCCCTTCCTTTATCTCTCCCTCTCTCTCTCATTCCCATTTTTTCTATTCGTACGTCTGTCTTATCCATTAGAGGTACTTCATTATCATCCGACCTTTTGACCTTTGTATTGGACAATGATTTAAAGCCTCATTCCGGGTATTTCCTCTTCATCATGTTTTTCGGAAGCTCACATTAGCTCGCTGTAAAGGAACATAAATAATTTGTGAACTTATTATATCTACATATATATAATGCATCTTGTTGACTGCCAGACGGATACACCAATTTCATGCGAAAAAAAATTATTGGAAAGTGCAGATCTGAAATGAGATAAGTCACTGCTCTCAATCCAAATTTGGCATGCAGCAATCAAATAATGCATTTCCTCCTCGTGTATTCGTTCCCACAGCAATCAACGAATTATTATGAGCTGCATCACATTTCCTCTTTATTCTGATGTAATTAATCATGAATTTCAAGAAATGTTAGAAGTATGTTCTCTTGATAGATGACCTTTCATTCAACTATTTCAATTGGCATCGCTTTTGATTTCCATTATGTTATCTTCTCGTTGTTAATGATGATGCTGGCCGTCTTCTTGCTTTTCATGCCCGATTTTCCATTCCAAGCATACTTCTCGTTATGGTCTCTCGTGCCGTCGAGCTTCATCGCTACGTTGATCAACTTCATCAGATTCTTTTTTCATTTGTTTCAACATTTTTTTGATTCTTCAAAGCTTAGAATCTGGATTTCACCTGATTCGTCTCTCTGTTCTGCTACAGTACTCTCAACGCAGATGGAGACTTGAGCGACTAATGAAATGACCTCTTTATACCTTTGAAGGAAGAATGAATTCATTTTTGAATTGTGCTGAAGACAATGAAATCAAAATTATAAAAATCAATTGTTCAGTCATTATTTCTCTTTTGCAACATAATTAATCGTTGGAACTTTAGGCTAGCCTAGAAGTTCATGAACCTTTCTGCTGCAAATGCTCATCTTCTCAATTTGCTCCATTTCGTTTCCTCCATAATTCATTTGAAATACATGATACTTTCATATGCTTATTGATTGTCTCGAAAACATGAAAAGCATGAGTCAGTTCCTTTTTTAGATAGTATACCAAAGGTTGCCGCCACCGGTTCCGCCTACTGACCAGCCATTGGCTAGAACCGCCTCTCGACTCCTCAAGCACCGCCCCTTGGCTGAGCGCCCACGTTCGGTCCCTCTTCCATCTTCCCTCCTGTCAAACAGTTGTGATTTATTGGTCCCGGCAACCGGCAGCTGATAACTGCGGACGGAAGCTCAGTTTTTTTGATCCATTTACGGTGCAGTATTGTTAATAGCTTGTTCCGGATTAATAACTTTACCATAAATGGTATTATACGTCAAAGAAGATCCTATGAAAATGAGCTGTACTGATTCATATGCTGCAGCATACTATCCCACAGCTGATTGGCCAGCACCATATACATTTGGCTATGATAGGACGAGGTTTGTTTATTATATCTCATTGATTTCGTTTTGCATACTTCACTTCGTGTTTCGCTTCCGTCGCCCTGTAGACACGGGTCGATCGCGAGTGTTATCAAGCAAATTGTTTCTCCAATGTTAAGCACCAGTTCATGAATATCATTCTCTTCTTTATAGTGCTCGTGATAATGGAATTGTCGCTTCCGCAACTGCCTCAACTCCTCCCATGTATACAACATTAGGACCCCCTTCAACATCAGTAGATATATGGAATGCTCCAGCACCAGCACATTTCAATCCACAACCTACTCAAAGTACATATAAATGGATGCACACAAAACGGGCTCACAAACCAGGTTTGTATCATACTCTTGCAACTAGATATATCATTATTCAAATCGTTCATCATTTCTTCTTATTTCCTTCTTTTTTCTATTTCTGTTAACTTTTCAAAACAAATGTTTGAGACTCGATCTTGAGGAAGCATTTGCTTCTTCAGTCACCTGACTGAAGTAACTTGCTTTCTTATTTTTTTTTCTCACCATCAGCTCAAGTGAAAATTCTTACTTCAGTAGTCGTTATGATGTTGAAATGAACTCTCGTTCTGCTTTGAATCTCATTCGTCTTTGAGATCCCGGAACATGAGAAACTGATTGATCACTCAGACTTCACGAAGCTTTTTATACAATCCGTGTGGTCATATGCTAATCAATAATTCTATAATTAGCTATTCACTATTTCTATCCTAACACTCTTTCCTCTCTTTATAAGTTACTAACACACAACAGCCATCCATATTTTGTTAGAAAGCAATCGTTGAATAACCAAACATCCAACTTTGTTCCTCCATATTTCTCTGTTGCATCTCTTACCGTACTCTTCTCCAGCTATTAAAATTCACTTGACATGTCGCAAAAAAAGTCTCTTTTTGAAGAAAAAAAAGCCTCAGTTTGTGATATGAAGAGGTGCGATTCAATAATCAATACCTTCTAGCTGTTATTGATAAAATTCTGCTATAATGGCCATATGCCATTGATGTTGTCAAAAGATTTTGATTGATTATCTTTATTCAGTTGATTCTATTCAACTGAAGAAGTTCGTCTTCCGTAAGTCCTGCACACTCACATACGTAGTAATGGCCTTTGTTGGAGCACGACACCTCCAGACATGTCGGCTCTTTTTGAAACAAAAAATCTTTTTTATTCTGTCTCTTTATTCTTACGTATTACAGTATTTAGTGAAAAATAGAAGTCTTGAAGGTAATCGAGTTGTTTCGAAGATTCAAAACGACAAGGACATTTTGGTCTTTGCCCAGCGATTCATTTGAAAACATTTCATACCGTAATCATTACTATATCATATATTTAACTTTTGGAATCTCTAATCAACAAATTATAATCAGTTTTCCTCTATTGAACTTTGCTCAACTAACTTCGCACATGGCGAGAACAACTATGGAAGTGTAGAAAGAACACTCTGTTCATGTACGTGCTAATTCATCTTTCTCAAGTTCAAGACATACAACAAAGAAATAAAACTTGAAGCTTCTGACACTTAGCATAGTATTTTTGGAGCAACTTCAGCTGTATGGCAAAAGCCTGTGTGAGAGCGAGAGCCTGACATCAGCGAAAGAAGGTTTGTGGTGTGTCAATCAAACAATCCTTCACCTTTTCTCTTATATTTTCTCTCCAATCTCTCTAATTTTACTAACATCTAGTTAGTGTATGTCTTCTAAATTTCCGAAATGATATGAAGACCAAGTCTACGATTACGGTAGTTTTGAAAAGAGTGCACTAACATTCTATTCGATGTTTGGGAAGAGGAAGACTCGTTTGTCATCAATGGTAGATTCCTCTCATAGCTTTAAGTTTTAACAATTTCCATTTTTGCTCTTCCTATACTTTTAAAAACAATTTGCACGAAAGGGCAACCCAATTAGAATGATATATAATGATTTGAGTTAACATATGTCTTTCAGTTCCAAAGAAGAAAGTCATCGACGAGAATGGAACGAACAGAACAAACTTCTCTACACATCAACTAACAGAATTAGAAAAAGAGTTTCACACCGCCAAGTATGTAAATCGAACACGCAGGACGGAAATTGCTAACAATTTGAAATTAAATGAAGCACAGGTAACTTATTAACCGAATCATCATATCATATAGATATTCTATTTAGGTTAAAATATGGTTCCAAAACCGCCGGATGAAGCAAAAAAAAAGAGAAAAAGAACAAGCTTTCCTGGCTCGCAATGTTCATTGTTTGGAAAACTCACCCCCATCAGATACGATATATGAAGAGCGTATGCACGTATGAACATTATATTTTTATGAAATACAAAATGTTACTGAAGTTAAACAGTGAGTTCAATCTACTTTGAACATTTATGTTAGTCTGTTCCTTTTCTCCTTTGTACTTTTTCTCCTCCGTATTTCACTGAACTTTCTCCCCTTACTTTTCTTTTCTTTCCTATAAGAACATTCAGCTATTGAATGGACAAAATAAAATCAGAAAAAAGTTGATAACTGTCCATAATTGGTCTGATAATAATTAAGAACGACATAGCCAATTGAACGACAGTTTAACCCAACTATCTCTTCTCTCTTCATCTTTTGCTTCTGTCATAGCCGTCTTTGTCGTTTTGTCTTCGTCATCCTTATGCGACAACGTCGCTTTCTACCGTATCCCAAAAATGGACTTACGTATCCATGCCCCTTTCCAGCTGCCTGTCTGACTGTCTGTCAAATTTTTGTTCTATTTCCGTTTTTTTCGTACAAAAAAGTCTCTGTACGAAATAACAAACTTCCTTTTCATTTAGTATTTCATCGAAACCAAAAGACAACTCAAAGACGACTTAGCTTGACGGAGATTTGAGATGAGAAATAGAAAGTATTCTCTTCCTCCCTTCCCCCATTCTCGAACAACCAAAACATAGTTGAAAGAGAGAGAAAGAGTAAGAAGAACTAGGAAGTGAATGTCAAGTGAATATGATGAAAATGTATTTAATCAATTACAACAAAAAAGAAGATTTTAATTCGGGTAACTATTTGTGGGAGCAAGTGATGATGATGTGTCTCTTCAGAATTATAACTTCAAAGCCTGTTTAACGCATATCTCTCTATGTTCTCGAACTCAACCTTTCGCATGTACCTTTTCTGCCTTCCTCCCCAGCTTCTCTATATCCCCCTCCCTCCAACTTCTTCCATAAAAACAATAGAAAACTAAATGAATGGTTGCAATCTCAATGTCAATTTTCTATAACATTATATCTATGAAAATCTCTATTGAATTGATCAAAGTTGCTCAAATATTGCATCTCTCTCTCTCACTCTCTCTCTCTCTCTCTCTCTCTCTCTTCATATGTTTAGTATTCACAGACAAGAATATTCGAAATTCGCATGAAGTTCGCTTGAAAAACCTCTTATTTCATATATAATTTCTATTTTTAATTGTATTATTATTGTGATCATCATATATAAATCATTTTCAAATCAACACTGTGTATATAGGTGGATGTCGATTGATAGCTTGTATGTGTGTGTGTGCAACAGATGTAACAATCTAAAAAACAAACACAGAAACATTCGTTTCAATTGATTGAGAAACTCTCAGAAACAGAGAGAGACAGAGAGATCGAGAGAGACAGAGAGAGAGAGAGTGAGAGAAACTTTAAAAAAAGTTTGTAATTAATAGACCATCTCATCAATCAGGATGAACATCAGCACATGTTCAATTGAACAATTAGTTTTTTTGTTTTATTTTTTTAAAAAGAAAAAGCAATTTGCCTAATCAATCATATAGTGCTAGAAGCAACAATTAGGATAGTTGTTCTATACTACGAATACTACCTATGTATGAATGTCCTTTTGAACGGAGAGTATGACATCTATTTTTGTAATACAAAAGGTAAGCCGCGTACGAAATAGAAGAAAGAACAGTACGGTAATCTCTTCTCAAAGAGATGTAATAGATATCTCATGTGTTAAACGTCTGAGTAAATGACTCGATCATGAATAGATGAATATCATGAAGTAATTTGATCCTATATAGTTGTAGTAGAATGAATGGATTAAAGGGTAATGACCGATTTGATTACTTGGATATGCTTAATAAACGGTTTGTTTAAGTAAATAGGACCGGTCAGTACATGGAGCGTTACGCATAGTTCCCATCTTAACCAGCTCAAACAATCAAGTAAGTCATCCGTAATATGAGATCACAGTTATTCAAAGGGATCAGGTCATATTTATGAAAGTTGATTTCAAGCTCTACACACTCATTTGCATTGTCTACAATCCGTAAACAACAAAGCTGTTCATCCTATGACAAGCTTCATTAGTAATGTCATATAGAATTCATATACAAGTGCGACATCATGCCCGCTTTATAGTTATCACCTTAGTCTATTAGAATAATCTCTTTGTTGTCCTCATCCCGACATCATTATTCTCAATTCTCTTAGTGCACATCCTCATCCACTGATCCGTCTAAGTCTCGTTCGGTTTGACAGTTGAGAGAAGACTAGTAGAACGGAGACAGTCGCCTAAGAGAGCAAAAGATACGAGTAGAGCAAGGCAGCTGGTTCAGTATTCAACGGCGGTACTTCTTTGAAGTACAGTGATGAGGTTGACAGTATTGTGTAGTAATGAAGTAAGGGTATAAAGAAAATCAAAGGGGATAATAATGAAAAGATAATGGGTAGTTAAGAGACAGAGCCTAATCAACATCAACATCATCATTAGATGAAGGAGAAACTACATTTTGCCGACATCACAATCAGTGAGATGCGCCTTACGTTCCCGCATTATCACACCTTCCTGTTTCAACCCTCGAGTCCATTAATAGGGAATAAGTCCAATAAGAATAAAAAAAATGAAATAAAGAATACCTCCGTTAGCTGTTGATCCGTGATGAACGCTGAATGCATTTGCTCTGTGCAACTAAGTCGTCCCGTTGACGCCAACTTTGCAAATGAAAAGTCGCTTTCCCATCAAATTCCCACGTATTTCACGTAGTATGATGACGTATGCTAATCATTCCTTCATCCTCCTTTAATACACAATTTGAATTCAAAATCATTTTCAAGACATCGATTTATAGAAAGCATGACAATGACAGGATATTTCATATTCAGTTGATTTTTGAAGCAAAAAAAATATTTCAAAGCCAATTTCCGCTCTCGGTCAGCTGTCAGACTTTTTCGTTAATAATACAATTATAATAAGCTATTGACTATCTCGAAAGGTCGGGAAAGGCTGAGAGCGGTCAAGTTGATGGCGAAATTGGTATAATTATACCTTGTAGTTAATGAGCTGAGTAAGGAATATGATTATGAAAGGCAAGCGATTTATTTCTAACATCCTAATAAGGAATAAGAAACTGGAAATAGAAAAAAAAACAAATAGCTTGATAAGGGTGAGAAATCTGTGTATACGTAAATGGTATGTTAGTATGGGCATTTCAATTCATAAGACATCATCGATCAGTTACAGTAAGTTGTATTTCCATATTCAGTATTTTCAAATCGCTCTGGGGATATACATATTTGAATTTGAGCGAGTGTTGTTGACCTGATAACAAACAGCTGCGGAATCTGTTCGCATGTTTAATATCGTTTATTGAAGTTATATAATTAACATCTTGTAGTATAACTTTACCGAACACAATGAGCTAATGATCTCCTTGTGCATTACGTAAAGGAAGCTTTGCGACTGTTTACATAACTGAGGTAATCGTCGAATCTCTTTATCTCTATGTTATTGAGATCCTATAAAGGTATTTTATGTACACTGCTTTGTTTTTTTTTTGAGAGAGAAAGAAAAATAAGCAAAGACAAAAGAATCGCCGTCTTGAAGGACAACAGAGCAGAAGACGGATCACCTGACAGAATGAGATTCCTGTGCTGTATGAGCCAAATCTTTGGATTCTCTAGTAATTGATGTAATATCTTTCTATCTATATGAAGACCTTTTGAGGAAGTCATTATAAGGATATGAGAGATCTTAGACAATTAAAGACATGTATGCGTCATCAGGGAGACGAGATTTCCAAAAGACAAAAGCGTGTGACTTGTCTTCGTTGTCGTTGGCATCACACAGATCTCTTTTATTCCAGCTGGGCACAGATTCCGCATCAAAGGCATCCGCTCGCCGATGAAACGGTCATCAGATTAGGCAACATGCTCTTCAATTGACAAGCTTATGATGAATTACATTTTGGTTATTTGCATAAACAGAAATATTACTTGTGAAAGTATTCTTACATGACCATAAAAGGGTTATTCGAGATTTATGATAATTAAGAAATGACTGTGAGAAATAAAACATTAGATAAGCTAGTTAGATGAAAGGATAGAGTATGTAGTCGAAAACGGTCGGAAATCGGATGGCACTAGAATAACGAACCTCTGAAAGACTATTACGAGATGGACAAGCTAAATGAATATGATGGATGGAAGTTATCAGAAGCAGGAGAGCATTCTCTGTCTGCTCCTCTAGTCATTCTCTCTGACTATTGTGCAGTGTTTCAGTAGCTTTTAGCTATTTCACTTCTCTATTTCTCATCGTGTATGTATGTCAACTGATAATCCTTGGCTACGGCTTTCTGTCTTTTTCTACTTTAGACTTCATTGACTTGACTGAAAAGCAGCAGCTGGAATCATCATCATTCATTCTTCCTGGCAAACTCGTCATTTGGGGACCGACAAGCAGAGACCACCAAAGTATTTCAGATATTTGAAGAAGTTTTTCTTTTCCTTAATTAGTTCAATGTGGTCAATCGGTTGTGCCATTAGAGAAGAAACGTGATATCTACAGTACAACAAGGTGGATGAGAGCTTTAGTATGATTGAACGAAGAATATGTATCTTCTCTCATCCTCCATCTAATATATTTTTTTTTCATCTTCTTACAAGAAAAAAAAAGTTTGTTGAGAAGCATGCGGTGCAGAAGAGTTTTAAACGAAATGCTGTGAGAAGCTGAGAAAAGACAGAAGCTACTTCATCAAATCATCTTGTCAAATTCTTATAATATCATTTGTTGTGACTAGAAGACATCATATGTGATGATACTTTATCGATCATTGATAATGGATAAGAAGACAGTTTTTCGAAGTTTCAAATGATGGATTGCATCACAATTGACGGCTTGACTAGATTTAAATGGAAATTTTAAACCCAAATTAGATAATCATCATTATGTTTTCTGAAGAGGAAAAGCCAGACTATAAAATGGAAGTAGAAATGGCAATAGACGAGCTTCATCCAATTCGCATTCACGAAAACCTTTGGCAAACGGATTCGATTCAATTTTCAAAGAAGTTATCTGAAATATCGATATTTTTCATTTCAATCTCTTCTTATTGAAACTAACTCGATGGTTTTGATAAGCAGTGACAGCAATAAAAGAAGTTTCTTCAAAATAAAAAGTTTTTCTACCGAGAACAACATCATGTCTGACAACATGAATTCGAGGTCGATAACGATGCATAGAGTTGACAATTATCTTCAAGTTAAATGCTGTATGATTGATTTGAATCGGAAAGCTCACATAGCCATTGTTATCCATTTGATTGTTTGTTAATTTGATTTTATCAAAAGAAGTTACGCCCTTCATCCAGTGAGCTCCAGTTGCTGGACTATCTGGATGAACGAATGTTCGACAAGGCAATTCAGCTTCACCTTAAGTACCAGATAATTCTTAAGGTCTTTCGGAAACTTAACTCACCTGGTCCAGTAGCTGTCCATTTGCTCTGATGGAATGAATAACGATATCTCTTGCTATCGAGAGATTCCAAATCTACCATCAGTGAGTAAGATCCCTTTGGATCCAAGCCTGTGATGGAAACGGCCAAAGTAGGAAACATCCGTCTGTAAACAATTTCTTTGAAAACGTTTTACCACAAACCGTTATTTTAAAGGCGACTATTGGTCTTCCTCGAGAAAAATGTTTTAGGAAGCACAACCGCTCTATAAAAAAAACAGAAGAATGAAAATGAAAATGAACAAGATTCTTGTTCGATTTTCATTGTTCAATCTTCATTTGGAGCGCGGTCGTGCTTCTTGTCAACAGGGAAATACAGACACATCCACTCTCGAATAAAACGTTCAGTTCGAAGATGGAGATGGTTTGCAATTACAAAATCGTACTCATAATATCAACAAACCTTCCACTTTTAGTCACTATCATCTCTGTTCCTAGAGCATGAAACTTTCTCCATAGCAGGCTACCCTCAAGCGCTACTTGGACACTATCGTTAGAAGGTTTTGGTTCTGATATGATTTCCTTTTTTGATGATCCTGCCGCATTAGAGAGAAGATATTCTATTGAAAACTTCTTCATCACAAGCACGCGATCAAATCCTCAAAGAAATTCATAATTCAAGTAAGAACGCAGGAGCGATGAGAAGAGAAAAAAGAAACAATATCGAGCTACTAAAAGATACTGGAGCTAATTTAAAACTTCGCACACAGTCTTCTTGATGACATCGAAATCAGATGCTGTCAACGTGATAGACAACCGTACTCCGATTGAAATCGTCTGTAGCATTAAACATCGTGGAAATTGAGTGATATTCCCGTGTCGAAACAAAATTTGTGAGAGCTTCTTCATCGTCATCGTTATTGTTGCCAGATGAGTCTACCACCAGATGTCTACACTCATCAGATTCACATCTATAAGCACGAAAAACATCGACCACCGACATACAGTAGTTTACTTGTGCATAAGACAGTGCTACTACTAGCTTTACCTATCAAGGTGCCTAGATTAATATTAAAGTGAATTGAGCTCTGTATCTAGCTAGACCGTACGTTGAACACCTACACTGAGTACGGCGACAGTCTTTCATGCATACACTGGCCTTAACACGTTTATACTGCCTAAATGCAGATTTTTATAAAACAAACATATCTTGGATATTAGTCGTTTTCCTGTGCTCGCCATGTTCAAATCATTATCCTAAGTACGGCAAAAGTTTATGATAATGATGGCTGTACTTGCGTCAACCGTTTACTCCAATTTCTTCTAACGAGTTTTAAAAAATTTTTATGAAAAAAGTGTTTTGATAATTGTCATTTTCCCGTGCTTCGCCTTGTTTAAAACATCAACTGAGTACGGGGACAGTATTTAATAATCATGGCTATACTTGCGGTCAATCGTACCTGCATTCCAATAAGCCTTTTAAAAAATTATTATAAACCACGAGTATTTTGATTATTTGTCATTTTCCCGTGCTTCGCCATGTTCAAAACATCAACTGAGTACGGGGACAGTATTTAATAAACGTGTTTATACTTGTCACAACAGCTTCCAGTATTCCATGTCATCTTTTAAAAAGTTATTATAAACCAAAAGTATTTTGATTATTTGTCATTTTCCCGTGCTCCGCCATATTCAAATCATTCATCATCACATCTGGATTGGAACATCACTTAAGGAGTAACGCAGATCTACTTTTCCATTGAATACAATCATCATCTTGATTATAATTGATTGAAACCAACATTTTTATTAAATTTACAGTCTTTTACTGCTCAACCACATAGCATCATTTCATATTCAATGATGCTTCCTCCTCCTTTATTCTTATCCAAAATACCAAAGAATGACGAGATCAAATGTACATATTAAACATAACCCTTGGACATGTCTTGGACAGAAGAAGGAATAAGAAAAGTTTTTTCTAGATATACATTACTGAAATTTCAATGGAATTCAAAACTATTAGGAGTATCTCCATGACCTGAAGGTATCATATCTCATAGCATCTCCTCTTCAACCGCAGGGAGTAACCCTAAGAACTCTCATATTTCCTTTATTTGGCTTTTATGGACGAACAACCTTTTTAATAACCTTCAATTTCTTTAACTTATACTCTTTTCTATGTACGCATTCAACTCACGAAATGGACTTCCGTAAGCATTTTGATTCATTTCATTAACCTATAATCTCCATCTACTCAGATATCCATCGGTTTCTACAGTTGGGCCAGCTCAAAATTTGAGGAATGTGTATAAATGCCGTAGCTATAATCATGGAGCCACAATGCCCATTCATGGTCTTCAGAAAATTCTTACAGTTCGAAACATATTCTACCTTCTCTCATAGCATATTCCAGACTAGGAGTAACAACCGAGTATTGTGGGGTGCCTTGATGATATTGACAATTGGAGCTACTGTATACTTTACTGTCGTTATGGTCAACGAGTATAGCCATTATGAGACAACCACTCACATCAGTGTCTTACAAGTAATTAGTTATACATATCGCTGAGTATCGAAAAACAATTAGAATAATAGTTTGCTGATGCCATCCATTCATATATGTCCCAAGAATCCGGAATACTTTGATTATAAGACTGTGTATCAAGGTATTACTGTTAGTCTGTTGCATATTGACCGTTTTTATTTCCAGATATGAACGATCGAGTAGGAAACTTGACGAAGGAACAGCAAAAGAATTTACTGAAATACTTTGTGGCCGGGTCTGGCCTTCAGAATTCGGGGTTAGAATCCTTATCTAAACAACAAATTCGTGAAGCCGGAGAGCAGTACCTCTTATGGTTAGGAAACAGAACGCTCATAGAGCTGTTCGACTTTGTGTTCAATAAACATGGAGTTAAATGTGAAAACGTTGGTGTTTCTTAATCTTTCATTTTTTTATATTCTGTTGCAGATTCTGAAGAAGTGTATAATGAGTGGAGTGGAGTTCGACTGCTGTAAAGCGTTCAGACCTCACTATGTGATTCTACGAGGCAGGTTTCTTTTCATGCTTGTTATTACGAATACTACGAATAATCATAGATGCATACGGCTTGATCCCATAGAGCAGAAAGGAACTAGTGAATCGGATAAGCTACGCTTAGAGTTCATACAACCTGACAGCAAGCTGATCTCTAGAGAATCGCAAGTAAATAACATTATGAATTCTTCTCACAAATGTTGAATTGTTTTTAAGCGACAATTTGTTTTTTATATGGGTGATATATACCCGGAAATATATTTCATTCCAAGGTTTTATCATAACATCATTGCGTTTGGAGAGTTGGAGATGAGGGCTCGTCTTGTACAGATGCTTCATCGCAATGAAACGTGTATATCATCTTCCATTTCACGAGGTTCATATTGCTTCTTATATGCTCGCACTGTTTCTTATAGGAAGATCGACGTGTTTCCTCAACAACTGGATATTGGAGAACTTGGTTGAACCTCTCAACTGTACGTTACCATACTTAGACACGTTGTATGTTTCAAGAGGCTTGTCTGTGTGCCATCCATCTCAGATCATTGAAATCTATGATAATCTTATGGTAGCTACTAACGTCAGACACAGAGTAAGCAGAACCAATCATTGATGGTTCAGTATAAAAGTTTCAGTGCAATCTGAATTGCGATCGCTGGGATTACATCTATAGATATTCCGAGAAGAATGCCATTCAGAGGGAAGATAACTATGTGATGGATATCTTCTTCACAGATTTAATGGTATAATTAGAATTTCATTAATTGAATAATCTCTTTGTTTCAAGTATGAAGTATACTCAGAGATTAAAATGGTTACGTTTACAGGTTTTGTTTCACAAGTAAAGCTTTGTTATAGTTAAGGAAGGAACTGAATGTAATTCATTTTCAGATAGGCGGGCAAGCTGTGCTGTTCATTGGAACTTCCGTTATTTCACTTATTTTTATTGTTGAGTTCATGCTCAATAGTTTATATAATTATATACGCAAGAAGATGAGGAAGTGAGGAAGTGTTGTTAACATACAACTGCTGGTTCAAGCTTCTTACAAGACGGTTGCAATCCTTGTGAGCATCACTAATTCAAGCATATCATCAATTGTTTTCTGTTTGCATCCTAATTATTGTGTTATTGTATCAATAACCATATTTATATTATTTGAGCTACTGATTCTTTGTTTAGTAGATTATAAGAGCAATGAATGCTATGAGTCAGTCTGATGTGTGTTGTTCAACGTCTCAAAATAATTTCAAAGTCAAACAAGTTCATTGATTATAGAGAATGAAAGTTCATGAAATGATTATTAGAACATGACTATGTGTATCTGATAGTAATAACGATAATAATAATTGAAATAATCAAAATGTGTTGAATAGAAAGTATGAGATCATGCTGTGCATGTAAACAGGAATGATGACCGTATCAATCAAAACGTCAAAAGTATATTCAGAGTATCAAGTGAGCTTTTATATTTTATATACCTATAGTTAACAGTCATAGTAATGATTATGCAGTTACTGTATTTGTAAATCTTTGATATAGTTGAGTAAAATAATCAAAGAAGACCAGACATAGAAATAGAATACACGTTATTCCAGTAAATAAGGTTAACAGTATACGATCCAGTACACTTGCTAAGAATTCCCATTCCATTGAGCATCTGAATGAAAACAAAAAAAAATTTGGAAAAAAAAAATTATTTTCACCTTCGATGCATTTTCTGTCTTTTCACATTTCGAGCCTGCGAAGAATTGCTCAAGTGAAGTGAACGGTTCTCTTTGTCTTTATTCCGTACCTTAAGTGAAACAAATAACCAGCTATACGAAGGAATACAAAATGAAAGTTGGAACAACCGCACAATGCGTTCAAACAAATAAAAAATGAACTCAGTGATTGGTATGCTAATTAGATGAATCAATCAATATTTCTTACCTGTGTAGTGTACTGCTTGGTAATGTTAGCTAATCGAACCGTGTAATCGAAAGAGTTAGTATCACTTGATTCCGAACAAAATGATCCGAAGAATGCACGAGGCCTAGGGGGTAATTGCTAAAACGAAAAGGAGGTTCACGGGAGGTGTTTCTGAATAAAACTTACAGAAACTGGATCAAGACTCTCTAACAAGAATGGATCCATCATAGAGGTACGTTGTCCCGTTTCGATTCCAAACTCTTCCCATAATTCTAGTAGAGCTGATGGAACATCAAGTATGATAGCTGTAAATGCTTATGAAGTCAAAGAAAGTGGATTTCACAACAACATACAGTTGACATATCGGTTATGGATGAGTCGTCGAACCCAAGTTGGTATAGGCTTATTGACATGCTTCTGATTATGAATAGCTGAAATAAGAAATAAATGAATTGAAGAGGTGGAGAGAGATGGAGAATGACAAAACCTAAAACGATGGTTGCCATTAAAGTTCCAACGACAATTACCAGAATGACACCAATATAATACCAACCTAAAATAATATAAAAATCATCATAAAGAGAATTCGTTTTACTCATTAATGGCACATACGTGCTTGTGGATGGCATTTGATTACAAACCATTAACATCATAATGGACATGGTTAGAAGTGTGTTTATACCCAGATATCTGAATGTTTAATATTTATATTTTTTTATTGGCTCAGATAAAAAAGAGAAATAAAATAAAGTAATGAAACGAACAGCTTTTCATCGCGTTCACTCGACGATGACGTTGGTGTGAAAAATCCTGTGACAGCTACAATTGTTATAATAGAAGTTGGAATAACCTAGAAGACACAAAAAAGCATAGTTAGCCCCATCATTCAAAGATTCTTTTTTTTTACCAAATTAATGATATAGTATAATGGTTTACGTCGGATGACCATATGTGCATACAACATCACCCAAGGATCTTTGCAACACTTGTAATTTTGCTGAAAACACGAATATCTTTAGCTATATGGAAATACGATAGGATATTACTTCGATTCGATGGAAATCAAAGCTCACTACTTCCCATTCATCGTTTCTAGCCATATTCTGTAGGTTGACTCCTGGCCGCATTGGCCAATAATCAATTGTGGCTTTATCCCTTGTCCAGCTAGAGATGATGAAGCTGCAGTTCTGAGAATCGTATGGGAACCATTGCACCTTCAATTGTCTATTATTTTGCCATTCACAATAATATCAGTACATTCATATGACAGGACAGTTTGTAAATTGCTGGGAACATTAGTTGAACTCGTGCTCCGGAGGAGTCATTGGCCCAATATCCTGTCTCCACAATGGCATTCATGATTGATTCAGTTTGTTTTTGTTCCAAAGTTTCACTGGAAATTTCTTCTCTTCCACCATCACGACCAGAAGTAGTGAGCTAACCTGTTGTAGAGATAAGTATCTGGTATCCATAATTGGTCATGAGGAACGATTGTCTTGTTTATTAAACCATAATCATGAGGATCCCAATCCAAGAACTCATCAAACCAATTCTATGATGAGATGAGTTGAGAGAATGGAACGATGCGGAAGTTTGTTTTTGAAAGAAATCGATAGTTCAAAAGGCAATTATGGAAAATTTGCTATTCGAGAATAAAAAAGGTTTTAGAAGTTGAAGAGAGAAATATGTTTTCAAAGTACAAGTTACCTGAACCATCCACACATTCACAACAATACTTTGCTTATGCTCGTCCTCAAAAGCCATATATTTTTATAAAAAACTATTCTGTTATACACTTACGATATCGAGAATTTGATATAAGCTCATACTGACGTTAATACGTGTTGGAAGCAGATGATTTCTCTGTATTGAAGATGATTATGATGAGTCATATTGTGCTCGTACCTTGGGGTGAACAGTTTTCTCATAGAATTCAGGATCTAATAGATCTTCGACAAGACGTCTTTGATCGTTGAAGAATAAGCCGGAATTAAGTTTCTCTAAATATTCCTCTCTTTCCTTCACCAGATGGTCATAGAATGAAGCGTTAAAAAAAATTCCATCACGCTCATCTGTAAGGCAAAAATACAATTCATCACAAGAAATTCTAATGAGGTAAAGAGAACCTAAACTTCGTCTAAGCTGATTGCGATAAACATCTTCAGCAGCCGGTATATGCTCAGAACTATGTCTTTTATTCCATTGTAACCAGTCATCATACGTACCCGTAGTTTCTGATAAGCTATACAAGTACAGATGTGTATTAATCCGCAGATAGATTTTAACACTAACCTAACCCGTTTGCCCATTTTCTCTTGGCAAGTCGTTGTAATCCATACCGACGTTATTATAAATAGAAACATTTTAATCTAAAAAATCAAGGACCTCATAACAGATAAAGATGGCTTAAGATTTAATGTCAGGTGAGAGACACGTATATAAGTTGAGTGTTGGAACAATCATTTTATGAGAGCTGCAAATGAGGACAGTTTGCTTCATAGTTCAAGAAGTGTTATTCGACTTTGTAATTGGTATTATGATATAGTCTCAAAAAAGAAGGCCTCAATAAACCCATGAAGACGGCATTAGATTGAATGTGAGGTGAGAAACACGTATACGAGTTGAGTGTTAGAAGAATCATTTCAAGTGAGCTGCAAACGAGGAAAGTTTGCTTCTTAGTTCAAGAAGTGTTATTCGACTTTGTAATTGGTCTTATGATATAGTCTCAAAAAGGGATGGACCCAGAAAACCAAGGGGTATGGCGTAAGATTTAATGTCAGGTGAGAAACACGTATACGAGTTGAGTGTTGGAAGAATCGTTTTATGAGAGCTGCAAATGAGGACAGTTTGCTTCATAGTTCAAGAAGTGTTATTCGACTTTGTAATTGGTATTATGATATAGTCTTAAAAAAAAGGCCTCAGAAACCAATCAAGATGGCATAAGATTGAATGTGAGGTGAGAAACACGTATACGAGTTGAGTGTTGGAAGAATCTTTTAAAGTGAGCTGCAAACGAGGAAAGTTTGCTTCATAGTTCAAGAAGTGTTATTCGACTTTGTAATTGGTATTATGATATGGTCTATGAACCTTCTAGTTCTGAAGTGAATGAATAGAATGAGCAGCTGTAATAGATAATCAATTTGAAAAACAATTGAAATGCAACCGGTTTACACATGCGCTTTGTTAAAATGGAACAAGCTGTGCTTGCACACTGATAGTTCGCGTGAAGCCGTAATATTCTAATTAGATTGATCACTGGAGGTAATCTTAGTACAGATGAGTGAAATGAGTTGAGAAGGATGGCTGGAAAGCCTAACTTCTCTCTTCGAAAAGAAAGCCATGGAACACAAACAACCGCGTTTAGCATCTTCATCGCTTTTTGAAATATTGATATGTGGTAAAATAGCATAAGCTCATAGGTGACTAAAAAGGAATAAAAGTTCAAAGAGAGAAAAAATAGAGAAGAGAAGAATTATAGAAGAGAACAAGCACAATGGATGAGAGAGTGTAAGCGACAAAAAGAAGGGGAATACCGACTAGTGGGCGCTAAAAGTTCATGACTGGCCGGCGAAGGGTTAAGCATAGACAGTTGGATGGATGCGTTAAGTATTGTTGAGAATAGAAAGAGTGAGACCGATTGGGAAGGAAAGGGAAAAGCTTGAAATATTGTGAGCTTAATCGTCCAAGCATAACATATGAAAAAGGTAAAGCAATTTCGTAAATTGATATATAGTTTGCATAGACGCATAATAAATTAGAAGACGCATAAGAGGAGCAAAGAGGAAATCCCAAAAAATTTATAGAAACTTTAACAAAAAAATAGAATGAAGAGAGCGAGGGAGGGAGAGGTGGAGAGTAAGAGGGAGTCAGAGTAAGGTAGAATCGCAAGGAAGGACAGAAATAGAGCAAAAGACCGATAGATGGGCAGAGAGTGGAGAGACAAGAGAGTGATGCACATTATGGAGAGCAATCGAGAACAAGAGCATGAGATGAACCATATACGCGTTTGAGAAACTGAAATCATTTTTAGAAAGTGATTTAGATACTTTTGTTACTACAGTCTCGCAAAAAGAAAATATTCAAGACAAGAAACAAAAATCGATTTGGTTCCCAAATATGGTTGTTTACTAGCTGTTTGTATAATTCGGAAGTCGAATCTACTAGTCGTCATTTCGCTGCCCTCCCAGGGATTTCGAATCTAGAAGAGCGAGAGAACGAAAAGCACCAAATGAAATTTGTGAATGACGAAGATATCAGACAAGCACAATACACGATCTTCAAATGAATTGTCATGAATATCTCAAATGAGAAGACTGAACAACAATAGTTATTTTCATTTAATTTCATTTATGGAAATCACGAAAAACGTAAAATGAAGTGAAGTGGTGATCTGACTAAGATGGAAGAACGGCTTCTTCCGCTTTCTTCTCTTCATCTACTGGGCAATTTCTTAAAAAAAACAACAAAAAGATGAACAATGTGCAATGAGGCATTTTTGAAGAGTTTCCTTGAATTCATTAAGATCGTTGTTGGTGCTTTTGATTGTCCTATGCGATAAACAGAAATTGTATCGAAGGTGAAAGAGTTGTCTCTGTATTGCCATTCTATACATATGCATTCTTCTCCCTCTCTCTCTCTCTCTCTCTCTCTCTTTCTCTTTCTATGAACTCTCTTACACCTCTTCTCATACATACCTCTCTCTATATATACACATTCCCTTCTTTTTTTATGACAATTTAAAGCTCAGCAGAATAACATTTGAATAGTTTCCGTCAATCTTTAGAGTATGAAAGATGGATCGTTAGCTTCACGCTTTCCTCGTTCAAACGTTTCTCTCATTTTTTTCTCCAATAAAACAAGAGATCATTGAACTTTCTAAGATGCATAAATGAAAGGAAAAAAAAAGTTTCAAAATTAGCCTCGCGAAAAGGAAATTAAGTGAGAGAAGATGGCTTTGGAAAATGAGTTCTCATACGGAAGAGTGAATGTGTCAGTAAACCAAGTGAACGGGACACAATAAACCATAAACAACAACGAATTTATTTGAAAAAAAAAGTGATTGAATGATTCGACTGGAACACAAATAAGGAGAAAACAGAGAGTCATTGAGATCACACATCTGACGTTACAAGCTTATGATGAAAGGAAAGTTTTCATTTCATTTCTTCTCTCTCCTAGGTCTACTACAGCTTTGCGTTAGTAAGTCCTCCCTCTTTCTTTCTCATTCTCCACCTCTCTCTCTCTCTCTCTCTCTCTCTGTAGACTTTCTCTCTCTATCTCACTCTTTCTTCCCTCTACTTCACTTCTTATAGGTAACTATCCGAAAAAAACTTGTATCAATGGCTAAACTTCTGCAGGATTTTGCTTGAAAACAAACTATCGACAGAGAGAGAATGTCGGAAGGTTTTCGGACAACGTCTTAAAAAGTGAGAATTGACACAATAAAAGGAAGTAAATAATTCTCTCCAGCTATTTAGTTCTTTTTTTTTTCGCTTCAAAAAGGTTAGACAGACCTTCGTCCCTCCCTCCCTTCGTTCATTCATTCTTCTCAACGATAGAAGAGCTCTTCACTGCTTATTTTTTCTCCCTTTCCCTCTCCCCCTCCGACTTCTTCACATCTACTTTGGACACCTTGCCGTCGTACAGCTTTTACATTGTTATGAGCTTGGTGACATAAGTTTTGTAGCACAAACCTCACTTATTCAACAGCTTTTTTTTGTGAGTACAACACACACACACACACACATACATACACACATACACACATACACACACAAGCTGGCCCCCGAATAGAGTGAGGGAGGGAGTTCTAAAGAATTCAACCGAATGGTCCAATGATGAAGTATTCGCATTTCGACCGAATCATGCATTTACGTGTTCAAACTAATAATTTCATTGAACATTCACTAAAAAATAAATTATTTTCTCTTTTTTTCGTCATAAATGGTAACAAATGAAACAAATAATCCTGAAATCGTAAATATGGCTTAGATATGATCCTAGTTAAGGTAGTAGGTAACATTCAATATTATAATTTGAATCCTCGAAACATATTGATGAGCGATCTTCTTCTCTCATTATCACAGTCTTCAGCATCCATGAATAGCAATGCTGATCTGAACATTGAATGTTGAACTGTATACTGTATTCAACTGGCTTGCGTACCTTTTTATTATTTCACGTACTTCTCGTGCTTTCTCTTCTCGATCTAGTCTACGAACCATAAGCACATGCCCCAAGTATGTATACAGAATGAAACCGATTACTGATCCCAATATCATGAAAGACATCATTCGAGATGATCGAGTCAACCTTTATGGGAAACGTCATTCTATTTCTCTATTCAGCACCTCCATACCTCTCAGAATCCGTATTGCCACGCGCAAAGTTTTTGCCAAATTCAGGATGCCATCTGGACTCGAGCGACCAAATAATCATCCGCTCATTATGAGCATCACGCCAATCATTCTCTTTCAGTCGAATAAACCTGGAGGGATCTATATGGTTCTGAAAAATTATTTCTTTTTTACATTTCAAATTTCTTTTTGGCTTTTCCCATTTCAAAAAAACAACGTAAGATATTGATTCTTCAAAAAATGGAGAGAATGAGGGAGAGAGAGAATGAATGAGTGGAAAGGTTATAAGAGATCGTGGAGGGGGAGGGTGGTGTTTCTGCATTTTTGAACAAAGTCAAAGAAATTCTCACCTCACTGCTCAATTTCTTTTGTGTATGTTCCATTAAACTATCTGTTGTGATGTTTACAACATCAAATGAAAGTTGAGTTCGATTGCCAATGACCAAAACAGGAAAAGTGGATATTGTGCTAAACTGTACCAGAAGCCACAGTATCATACATGTAAACCCTGAAGAGAAGCAGTGTTGCGAGAGTAGAAAGCATGACGTATAATAATAGAATAAATGATTTTCAAACAAAATATATTCTGATCGACCATATGTGAGGCTCATCTCTGTTTGAGCTTTTGCTCGTTCTTTGTTGAATAAAATGATTTTTGAATGTGAAAACCAAGTAGCGGGTGGAATGAGGGAGGGGGAGAGAGGCACCTACCAACATCATGTAAAATGGTTTTTTTGTGGTCCGTAAGCCAATTGACTCACATGGAAACTTCGAACAACCCGTCGCCTTTGAAGGATGAGAAAAAAAAGACCAAAAGAGACAGCTTCATGGGTAAGATGTTTATAATTTCATTTTCGTTATTCGCGTCTCGTTGTCCAAGAACATCGCTAGGTTTAGAAGGTCGGAGGGAGCATAGACAGATGGGCGATGAAAAGAAAAAAAAAGTTCTTTTTTCTTCATAATTCATATGAGCTGAAAGTCAACAAAAAACTTTAGAAAGGCCATTATTGTGAAGCCGAAAGGTAGTAAAGGTCTTCATTGTTGTTCAGTTAAGGAGAATATGAAGAGAGAGAGGAATGGGTGCATGCTTGCTACACCCTTTAATTCTCATTTAAGATTCTTCCGAAGACAGGGCACATTCTATGAAAAGGGCAGATGAGATGAAGTCAAAAAGAAATATTTAGTACAAGAAGGTGGTGTCTTAGCAAATCCCCCCACCAAAAGGAAATTGTAGAACTTTTAAAAAGTTCAAAAGTTATTATTTCAGAAGAGAAATTGAGAAAAATGAAAGAGCGACGACAGAGAGACGAAGGTTTTGACAAAAAAATTGTTTTTTTTTCTCTAACGATAGAGCACCTTTTTCATTTTTTTTTTTTTAATAAACAAGAGTTGAATTGGAAGAGAAATGTATTTTATGCACGAGCTGAAGCCTTCAAAAGAGATATTAAGAATATGGAGAGAGGGAGAGATAGAGAGACGACCTCAGAAGCATCAACAGCAAAAGACAAAAAGATGGAGAGAGCGAGTTGGAGATGGAATATGAGGGTCAAAACTGGTTGAATAAGAAATAATATTAATTACTCATTTCGTAGTTTTATCTCTTTTTTTATATTTTTCTTTACTCCTCTTCGTGCTTTATCGGCTTTCGTTTTGTTTCGGACCTCTTGAAGAGTAGAGAGAGCAATAGAGAGAGAGACTAGATGGCTGAGATGAAGTAAGAGAGAGAAACTGTGTTAAAAGAAATATAATCTGTTGATGTTGTTCATTACATTTATCTCTCTAATCAAATATTATCAAATATATATTTTAATTTAAAATTCCATGCTTATACATCAGATGCTGCTTCGTTTGATGAATCGTCGGTGAGCATGGGAAGAAAACGACGTTCAGCTGCTGTGCGAACGTCCTCATAGAAGCAACGTTTCATGTTTTCAAATCTATATGAGTTTTGAAAAATGAAAAACATAAAAGAAGATTTAGCTAACCTTTCAAAACATGGAGCATAGCTGTAGTCAACTGGAGTATAAAGATCCGGACGTTGATCGCAGAAAGTCAAGCACTTCGTTCCAGCTGTTGTCCCACCAACACCTCGTGCAGAGCAGCACTGAACATTTTTGGTTTCACTGTTTTAATGTTGTAGTTCATGTATATGCGGATTTGAGTGATTAAAATAATCTTGGCCTATTCATATATGTCGTGAGTGAAACTTACACGACGGTGATCCATTCCCTGAGCTGCGCAGAACTGCATTTCAGCCAAAAATTCCATTGGACACTGATGAGTTCCAAGGAAAATGCTGTGTAGCTGAAGTGTAATAGAAATGCATAGATCGAACGGCATCAAGCCCGAACCACATCACGAGTAAAAGCATTGAAATGACATTGTTGAATACATGATGGAGGTAGACGACGTTCTTCACAGCAGCGATGAAACAGGAAATTAGGATTCTGTAAACGATCTTGTTGTTTGTTTGGTTCTCGGGATTGAGAAATAGAACATACCGTTACACGTTCTTTATTCTGAACTTCATTCTGAATGTTTGTATTGTTCCATATGGACAGACCGAATATGTTACCATCGTCACGTTCATCGAAGTCTTCCATATCCTGAAATGTCTCAGATCACACACACTGTGATTCATTCTTATAAAGTTTGATTATTTGTCATAATTTAGCTCTCAGTATGATATTTTTCAATCTTACCACAGAATTCGTCTTGGCAGCTCTGGCCTTGGCTTTCGCACGGCAACCACAACAGCCGCATGATCCACTTGATCCACACTAAAGAAGGTGAAGGACTAGTAGTACAATGAATGGAATAACTTACAGCATAGACAGAGCAGAATAAGACGAAAATTAGAAAAAACTTGAGAATATCATTCATGTTCTCAGGCTTGGATGAAAAAATTTTTTTTCAAACAGTTTATTTTTGAAAAAATAACAAAACAAAATGTAAGCTCGAAGTATCTTTTTTGGTTTTTATAGACAGTTTAAGTGGTTTTCGAAAATCCACTTAAGTTATAGCTGGATCAAGTTTGAAGTGTTTGAAAGATAATTAGGCTGGTTACTAGTTGTTAGTTTAATAGTACGGTAATTCATCTGGAATGAACCTAGAGGAGTTTCGTCAAGTGTTTTCATATTTACTCATCACAGGTGACAGATCCGTATTGCCTTAAATTCTATATAAAGGCTTTCGAAAGCTCTCTTTGGTTTACTTTCGAGAAAGCTTCTTCTACGCTTTCACTTCTATTCACTTGAGACAATATCATACAAGTGTTCCAATGTTGCTCATACTGTCATTCCTTGCATTCTTACCGACGATGGTCATTACTGTATGTTTCAAATTATTTTACATTTTACTCTCTATCTTGTTCAAGTGTAAAGGATCATCTGGATGTTGTCAATCATCCTCTCATCGTCCCCCACCACCTGTAGGTGGTGTTTGCATGCCAAGCGGTATGTCATCATCTTCTGGTGGATATGGTGGAACTCCAGCTTCAGCTTGTCAGCCAGGCTACCAATGCGGACAATATGGATGCGCTAGAAGGCGCATTTTGGCAGGTTTAACCAAACGAATTGTACAGATGATTGTTGATAGAGAACATCCATAACACCTTTTTTATTTTACCAGGATGGTGTCATTGTCAATGATGATGATGAACAGGCCAATACTCCTGATATGGTAGACTCAGAACTGATCACCGATGTGTCACGTTTGAATTTGAACCCTGCTCGGCTTACAGTACACACAACCAGCTTTATCATTCAATACTCTGAAGCATATTGTAGAATCCCAACTTCATCTTCAGAACATGTTGTGAATCTCGTGGACTACCGGATTCATGCCTCAAGCATTGTCATTTCAATACATATAATTCTCAAACTGTATCATTCAATTGGATTTAGAGTAGAAGAGATGAACCATCTCTATCTTTCAGCTCGAATCTATGTTCCGAAATCAGGATTCCTGTCCCGTTGATGCTGTCAATGAAATTCACTACTGTGCAGCTCAAGGAATAGATCATCGCGAGGTGAGAGCAATTCGTTTTGTCTCAATCATTTATCATTATTTTCTTTTTTTTCTCCCGCTTTCTCTCTTTCACTCGCTGCCGTCCCTCTCTCTCAGAAATTGTACTGCTAGGGGTTGATCTATCTTTCAATTTCATCCCTGAACATCAAAAAACATTTTTCATCTTTAAAATTTCTATCAAACTAGAAATACATTGATTGGTATTTCAAAGAACATTTGCAACCATAATCGTTCCCAACGTGCATGTTGTACGGATCAAGCAGTGATGGTAGAACAGAACAAAGCTTTTGCTTGTTAATTTCTGTCATGTGTGCTGTGTTGAAGTAAAATATTTTAATCGAAAAGAAATATATCAAAATGTTAAAGTTCATTTATAGTGTTGTTCCATAAGAGGTGTGGGAGCAACGATTGCTGGTCAAAAGTGTCTGACATTCTGTGATCAACGTCCAAATAGGTAATCAAAAATACTTTTTTTCAATGTTTTCATCACATCATTTTAAAGATTTACACCCATTGATGCTAGCTATTTGCCATGTTTTGATGTTTTTGAGCAAATGAAACGATGTTTCTACGATGAGATCAAGTAAGGAGCTGATGTGTTCATATTCGTATCAATATGAGTATCATGTTGCAGACATCGAGCAGAAGCAAAGTTCGGACGCAATACATCGTCTGCTAAAGATGGAGATTTTTGATTTGTGTGTTGCTGCTATCTGCTACTGTGTGTGTGTGTGTGTGTGTGGGGAGTGGCGCATACATCCAAAACATACAATTTTAATTTTTAAAAATTTTTTTATTTTTCTCAGTCAAATATAACTTTGTGTCAAAGAGATTTGATAGATAAATGATGTGTATGTACAATAACGAAATCACAAATATCAATGATAACGACGATATTGTGTCGGAATAAAGCAAAAACATGAAATGAGGAAGATGAAGATGAAACAAGAAAAGGTTTCTCAACTCAACATCACTGAGAGCTGAAAGAAAAAAAACATTTTATGAGAGAGAGAGAGAATTCAAAATGTATAAAAGAAGATTGCTCTTCTTGCAGATTGAGTGAAATAAATACACGTGGATGGATGACAATAGGAGTTTTCGTAATGGATCAAACCATACAAGTAATTCCTGAATGTTGAAAGAAAAGATGAAGCACACATTTGATTTGTTTGATATTAAGTTTCTATCTATACAGAAATATGTCTTTTAAGCCAACATGGCTCTCTTTGTTTCTCACTGTTAATGGAGAGGATAAAAAAAAGAATTTTGTTTTAGAGATTTCTAGCGTTTTTTCAGGTTGGAAGCCTTATAGAGAAGGCTCAACGCACGTCAACTACACGTTTTCATATAAGGAAAGAAGAATGAGCACAAAGAAAGCGGTAAATTAAGAGGTTTCATCCTTTTTCTTGAAGCTTCTTTTGGAAATAAATTGAAAGTGAAGAGGGAATAGCTCATATGTGAAAGAAAGAACTGAGCGGGTAGAAGTGGAAAGCTGATATGCATGGTGTGGAACGTTCATCCTCCCTGTTGAAGTGAAGTAACAGAGGATACTCGTAGCTGGAGCTTTGAAATGTTTAAGCTCGTGGAATCATTTCCACTCGACGCATTCGTTCACGACTCATCGCCCGACGAAGAGCAGTTAAGACTGCTGAGTTCTGATGGGGTTGTCGTTGAGTTCCTTGTCTACTTGGCTTCAGCTTGTGCCCTGCTCTCTCTTGAGTGACTGATTTAGTCTTCACAGGCTGAACTACAGCCTTCAGCTCGATCGAAGATGGTGGTACCAACAATGAGGTTTTTGAGAAACGTCCATTGCCAGCTTCTGGCAAAGCATTCTGAAGATGATGATATAATGAATTGTTTCTGATTTTGATAGACATACAGCTTTAGTTGCAATGCTACTTGCTGACGATCCAACACCGGATTCATCTTCACTCGATGGTAAACTGTCTGATTGGTGATTCTCCTTCTCAGTTTCTTCCGCTATTTCTTCAAGTTCTTCACTGTGCTCTATAAAAAGCAGTTTTTAGAAAAATAAATGGACTTGGTGAAAATGAATTAAGTCATTACAGTTCGCACTTTTTTTACAACTTTCATTTTAACTATCAAAAGATTTTAAAAAGAAAGTACGAATAATAGGAGAGATGTACTTGTCAATTGATCATAAACGAACGAACCATCTTTGTCTTTGTCAGCTTGCTCGTCATCCGAAGACTGGGTGGCATTATTGGTGTTTGTGGTAGCACTTAAAGTAACCCAGTTGCACGTTTGCTTCTTGCACCATGGATGATTCAAAATATCTTCCAGTGTACAACGAGTGAATGGATCGAACGCTAAACAGCGTGAAACCAAATCACGTGCATCTATAGAACATTATATATATAAGAGTTATGAAAAGATGTTAAATATTACCTGCAGATACGGGCACGTAGAATGGAAGGGGACCTAACAAGTGCGCCGTACATATATCTTTTTCATTTCGGAACGGTAGTCGGCCGTTCAAGGCATTATACAGTAGGACACCCAATGACCATACAGCAGCTTCTTTTCCCAAATACAATGAATGTAAGAACCATTCAGGTGGACAGTATAAGCGAGTGCCTGAAAATGAGAATACGTGATTGAATACATTTCGTTCAGATTTTTTTTCTTTCTTTTTTTTGTTAATTAGCAAAATTACAAATTATTTAATTGAAATTTGATATTTTTTCATTTTTGCACTTCACATCGTGTTTTCTGATTTTATCAAAAATCGAATTCTTATTTGTCGCCTTTCGTTCTTCTCCCCTCTCTTCATCCCCTCTATTTCCCTTAGATGGCGTTGAATACGATGAATTCATATTCGACATAGATCTATAACTTATGTTTTGATTAATATTCCTTTATATGAAACAAGTTAAATATGCTACTAACTATAAGTTAAAGATAGACATAGAAGACTAGTTGAAACATATCTGAAAAGGTCATTTACTCACGTATCTCAAATGATTTTATAAAAATTCCTTCTTCTCTCTCTCTCTCTCTCTTCTTTTTTTATTATTTTAAAATATTTACTTTGAAAGTCGTTAAGTCCATTATGTTATTGAGTTGTTGGACTTGTTCTCTGTTTATACTTCCATATATGAATGGCATTCATTTGGAATTATGCAAATTCCATTTGATATGTTTGTATTCAAATTTTTTTTGTTTCATTCATTTTTCAACACTCATGATTACTTGAAGTTGTGATTGAACACTTAATCATATTATTCCATTTGCAATCAAACCAGTCTGTTTTATGTGTTTTGTCATCTGATTAGCATATGTGAATTGCTCACGCGACTTTCACGTGAATTACGGTTCACTGATGATCACATAAATTAGTGCGTACCCACAGTTAACGGTTGCTTCTCTTCTATCATCTCTCTCTCTCTCTCTCTTTCCCTCTACTCTCTTACAGTCTCTCTATTTCTCATATTCCTTTTTCGTTTTCAGCTTCGCGAAGGTGTCAACACGTTCTCTAAAAATCGTAATGATCGAAAAGTTAATTTGCAAAAAATGAATGATAAATTGATATGACAAAGAAGTAGCAATTAGTCAACTGTGTGATTGTTTCGCAAAAAAACAAAAAAAAATATAAAAAAATGAAAAAAAATCAAGAAACAAAATTTTTGTGTTTCAGTTAGTCATTGATGAAAGAAAGCGAAAATGAAAGATCATCAGAATCGTTCGTGGGTAGAGAAGAAGAAAACATAAAAAAATAAATTTCAAATATGTTGGCGCAGCATGTGGTCGATTGACCACGTGCTTGCTCGTTGTTGCCTAATCAGTATTTTATATGAAAAATAAGAAAAATATCTATATGATATAAGAGAAGTGTTGACAACAAGGTGAGAGAGAGAGAGAGACGAAGGGGTGTGGGGAGAAGATGAAAGAATCTCTTCGGGGTGGTCAATTAGACTGTATGATAAGCCTTAATCTTTGCATAAAACATACTTTTAATGATTATGTGATTGGATGAGAAGTAAGAGATGATGATTGAGATAGTATGCTTGTATGATAGAATTTGATGTTGTAAGGCATTTTCAAGATCACACAAAAAAACATTCCAAAACGGAGAATTTGTCAAATATGAGAAGATAGGAAGAATGTGTGTTGATGATAGGAGAGACTGATAGAGAATCAGATACACACACACATACACATTCACACACATACACATACACATACATACACACATTATGACCGATAAAAAGAAAACTTTCTAGAAACGACGTAGATGGAAGTTTGATGAGAGATCTGCTCTCATTCATTCAGCTAATCATTTCAATGCTGACACATTGACTGACTTCATCATTCAGATGAGAAAAATACGATGAAAAGAAAAAAAATGAAGAGAGCTATCAAAAATGCGATGAACTTTCATTGTTGAAAGCAAGATTTTCTAGCAAAAATCACAAGAAAATACCTTTTTCAAGGACGATTTTTGGAAGTTTTTTTGATTCATAGATCACGGAACAAAAATGAGAAACAAGGAATCATGAGTTGTGTCCGGCTTGACACAATTCTTCATTGAAATTAATGATTTTTAAAAATTTTTATCTCATACCAGCTCTCTCTCTCTCTCTCTATCTTTCTCTCTATCTTTATCTCTCTCTCTCTCTCTTTGTGTTTTTTTTGTCATTTTCTCAATTACATTCTATTCCTTTACATCTCTTTATCTCTCTCTACTTCCTCTTACTCTCTGTTTCTCTGATTAGCTTTCGGCATTTCTTACCTTGAAAATCTGTGTAATGTGATTTCTTGAGAATTGTTGAAGCGCCGAAATCAATTAGCTTTGTTTCTCCACTGACTAGATCGATGACAATGTTTTCATCCTGAACAACAAGATTGTATACAGTTATATCAAATGGATATTAGTCTGAAGCAGATGAAATACTCTCTAACACAAACCTTCAAATCTCTGTGTAATACTTTCTTTTGTGAACATTCAAGTATGGTTTGTACAATTTGGCGGAATAAGAATCGTGCCATCTGCAATTATGTAAATGAGGAAATGTATTATGAGGATTAGATGTTATACTTCTTCATCAAGTCTTTGTTGTCCTTTTATAAAATCAAACATATCAACACAAGGGTATGGTCTCTCCATGACAATCAGGTATCCTTCTGGGATACTGTACCAATCCAGGAGACGTATAACCCCTTGAAAAGATATATATTTACTAACTATATGTTATTATATTTTACTATACCTCTGATTTTTGAGCATTTTGCTAGCATACAAATCTCCATAGGCACTTGCTCATCGTTAATCTTCAAATAGAACAAGTTAATTGAGAAAGAGATATCTGTAAGTATACTTTGCCCCATTCGCGGACTGATCGTCTATCAATGAATTTCACAGCAACTGGTGTTTCATCAGAGATTCTGATAGCTCTGTAGACGATTCCAAATCCTCCGCGTCCGAGCTCTCCTTTGAGCTTATAATTCTTTTTGAACTTAGAAAAGCCGCGACCTGAAGGAAGAAGGGAAATTGAAGGTGAAAATTTCCAGAAAAGCAATCGATTATCTTTAAAAACTGATTGTAAAATTTTCTGTCAACGTTCTGATTGTCAGTTACGGAAAAAGCTTAAGTCAGCTTACATGATGGTGATGTTGGGTGTGGAAGCATTTGTGTATTTGGGATAGATGTTGTGACTGGCAAACAAGCAAAAGGAAAGAGGGGGAGATGAAAAAGAAATTTTCAAAGGGAAATAGTTTCTTTAATCTTCCTGATGATGTCGTCATGATTTCACTTCACGTCGTTGTGAACAACGACATGCAGATGATGCTGTCGTCTTTGACAATCATGAAGACATCAGGTTTCAGCACTTGTAGCTGTTGGATGAAAGATATGATCCAGTTTCTCTTATTTTTTCCAAATAAAATATCTTGAACTTCAACAAAATTTAACTCAAAGTTAACTCGAAACTCTCCGATGCTTTGTTCCAGCGCTCTGCCTCGTTCTCCTTTCTCTCTCTCTCTCTTGCTGACAAACTCGAAACATACAATCAGGTGAATACAGAGATAAAGATAATCAAAATATAAATATAGAAGAAGCAAACTTACTAGATTCGCCATTCAGTAGCAACTTGAGGTTGAATAACTGGAACGATGCCAACTTTTTAACTTTCTTCGCTAATATCGGTAGCGTCATTGCCTTTAGATACAGGCTCGTCTATCTGCAAAAGCGCAAATGAATAGGCGGAGTTACAACGGGACACGCCCACAATCTCGTGCGCAAGAGAAACACACGCGTTTGTGCCTTGTGGCAATAAAAGGAAAGAAAATATGTTGAAAAGTAGAAATTCCGAATTTCTCGGAGAATTTCGAAAAGAATGCGAAAAGAAGAATAAAAAATGAAAAGGGAACGCAAGACCGAGAGAGAGATATATGAAGAGAGAGAGAGAGAGGAAGATATAGAGAGAGAGGGGGATGTAGCTGTGGGGGAAGACGGATATAGGGGATATATGGGATTTCGCAGCTTAAGAAGCTTAAGAGAGACAAAAAAATGAAATCATCTGTTTAGGTTTCAATGGCTGAAACAAGCATTGAAATTGAAAATATTTGAGAAAAACGATATTAAGCATAAACTGAAGATGTTCGATTCGGCAAAAATGTTATTTGAGACAAAAAAACAGAAATTGATAAGTGTCTACGAGAGTAAATTAAGCGAAGACAAGAACGGAACTTGACTAGAAGAGAGGAGAAGGCAAGAAGTAGGACAAGAGGAGAATGAACGAAGTAGAATAAGAAGAACGAGGAGGAGGAGGAGGAACTATGGGTAAAGTTGATGACATTAGCTGAAGGTTAAAAGCAACAAGCACCACGAGCTCATGTTCTTCATGATTCTCTTATAACTTCTAATGTTGATGTGGTTCATGATCGTTAAGTGAAAAAATAGAAAATTGAAGAAGAAGAATGAAAAAGATAAAAAACATGGAAAAAAACATTTCCCCCTCCTTTTCCACCTCTCTATATTTCCCTCTATCTCATTTATTTTTTTATATTTTATTTTAAAATAACGAGAGAAGGAACTAAAAAGAAACAGAGACAGATGAGTATATGACTGCTGACAGTCTTTATATACGTGATGATGATGATAATAGCTAAGGTTAAAACCCTCATACATGACATACAAGAGCATACATTACATATCAAATAAATTTGTTCGCAATATTGCACCGTTAGCTGGCATATTGCCTAATCAGGCAGTTCTCTGATATTTGAAATTTGAATATTGATTGTATACATGAACATATCTGGTTTTGTAGAAACCAAACGATGTGACGAGATGAACGGCGAACTATGAGGTGGGGAAACGATCAAAAAATACAAGTGACGAGTATGGAACTGTACCGAAACTGCAGCAAATGCAAAAAATGGGGGTGGAAAGAGAAATGAGGAGTAGATGGAGGTAAAAAGAGAATGGAATGGAGGAGGTGGATAGACATATAAGCTTTGACTCTTGAGTAAGACTGAGGTGAAGTTCATGTGATAAACAAAACAAGTGCAAACGGCCTGTGTGTGTACTGAAGAGAATCATTTGTAATTGGAGAATGATGCCTTATGTTGACGAGTAATGATCAAAGAAATGTTTTGTTTGGAATGAAGCGTAAATGATAAGTTGGTTTTGAGACAACTGACAAATAGTTAAGTTGAAGATAGGAAGAGAGCTTGCAGCATACATCGGGTCTATTTCATCTTTGACATATAAGACGTGCTTTTTGATTCGAAGTTGCAGATCAGTCGAACTCTCAAAGAATTTCTTACGAAATCATTGATAAAAGAGAAGTTTATGAAGAAAATTAAATAAATATCTAAATAGAGTATCGGAAGGGTGGAGTTCGAAATGAAGAGAGACAAGGAGATTGTTGGAGATGGGAATGGATGACAATTTGACCGGAAAAAAGAATCGCGCGCACGCACAGAAGCTGTTAGCTGATAATATTGTGATAAACAGGAGCTCAGTGTCTTTTTTTACAGTCATAATTACAAGTTTGAGCTGTTCGCCCAAAAGCAGAAAGCTGAAGATAGAAGGAGACAGAAATAAGAGAAAAGAGAGGCGGAGAGACAGTTAGAGAAGATGATTTTTCAGACAAAAGGTAGGTTATAGGCAGTCAAATGGCTTTTGTCTCTCAATTTTATGTTTTTTCATTCTTTTTTATCAACTGAACATGCCCGAGGGCAAATAAGACATATTGATGACGAGACAATATGAGAGATGTCTTGGAGATTTCTCAATTTCAAAGCTGAAGGACAGATTCAAACAATTGAAGTGACACATACTTTCTCTCATTCATTACATCTCTCTCTTATTCCTTTCCTGCCTTTTTTATATTTCTGATAAATCAATAGAGATACGCCTGAGGGCATGGTTTGCCATTCACCACGTAATAGGTAACTCTCTCTTTCTCTTCATTAACCAGATTTTGGCGGTCGTCATCGATGACTGTCTCTCGTAAAGATTTGATGTCAGCTTAGGAAGACACAACAACGACCATCACAATATCAAGCTGATGATGTTGAGGAATAAAGGTCTCATTACGTCATTAGACCATAGAACTTGCGGTTACCTTACCATGCCCTCAGGTGAAACAGAAAGCTTGCAACAGTTGCGGAACAGTGAGTGTGACATATAAAGTTTCTTAACTGATATATCATTATAATCATTTAATAACACCAACACCGAACTTTTCTTTTTCCAGCCCATCTCTACCATACTCTTCCTATTTCCTTCTCTCTCTGTCTTTGTTGTGAAAACGAACAGGTTCATAACCGCTATGGATGACATTTGCACGACAATGTTAACTCTCAATCCGAATCAACCAAAATGCTTGATGATGAAGCTGATTGTTTGTTATTAATTTGCAATTATGATTTTTAGTCTTTCTTCGTAGTTGTCGTCATTTGCCCTCGGGCCAAACGCAGGACGACTGTTCGATGAACTCCAACACAAAAAAAGAACCAGAACGGTTACTCATCACGGTCATCACATTTCACATGATTTGAGGAAGAAAAATAAGTTGAAAAATCTATGAAAATCGAAAAGCTAATTGAACTTCGTCAGACAAGTACCCGGATGAACTGTCCCTGTTCTCTTATCGCAAAAAGACTCCCTTTGATAATAACAATAAACTCAGCTTTATCACGAGAAATGGAGAAAAAGAAAGGCACAAAGTTTAGGAAAACATGGTGGAACAGAGAGAGAGAGAGATAGAGAGAGAGAGAGACGAACAGGAAAAAAAGAGTGAGAGAAAACGATAGTTAGCCTTAGTGCATAAAGATCTAGGTAATGATAGAAAACATACTTAACATATTGAGAGGGTTTTAGAGATATAAAGAAATTGGGTGCGTCAGGTTCAAGCGTCGTCACCGTATCACCGCATGAGTTGCAGTAGATGGAATAAGACGAAGAAGAAAAAAGTTCAAAAAGTTGAACAACAATCGTTGTCATGTATGGCGAAAACTGCTGACGCATATCATCGGTGGTAAAGACAGTATATAGCTTTTTCAATTAATCAAAAATCATAAAACGGAAGGAGAAGGTTCAAAAAATGGTTCGAAAGTTTGTTTTTAAAGATTAAAGCTGATGTTTTTAGTTCAAAATTAAAAAAATGAATCATAAAAAGAAGAAGTCAACGTGTTCATCACGTGAAAAATTAGAAAAAAAAAGAAAATTCGATTGAAAGCAGAAGACTATATTCAAGGAATAACATATTAGCGTATTTGCAATAAAATATATTTAAATGGATTAAAAGGTCATTTCAATATGTTAACTTCAGCTGCAGTCCGTAACAGCAGCAACATCACCGTTGTTGCACACACACAAGAGGTCGCTCTAGCTTGTTGGTAGTTTCACGAGGGCATGGTTGAGAGAGCAAAAAATGAGGCAAAAAAAATATTTTTTTGCATTCATATTTCTCTCTCTATCTCTCTCTCTATCTATCTTATTCATATTTTGTTTCCTTATTAAGAGATTTTTGTTTTCGAAATTATATGCACACAGCTCATCAACCGCTCAATGACAGATCATTCATTCAGTACGAATTCAATATGCAATATGATGCAAGTGAACGTGTGAACACTCACGTACATCATATTGCATACGGCACATTGCGTGAATGAGCCAAAAAATGATTTTTCATTCTCATTCTCACCAACCAATCGGATAATCAAAATACATATCAATATTATATAATTTGATGTTTTTTTTTATTTTTTGACTGGATAACATATTTTTTGTGTAGAAATTACACAGATTAGGACGTTTTGTCAACAAAATATGAATGGTTATAATATAATATATAGAATATGTAAATATGAGAGAATAACAGAGAGAGAGAAATGGAAAAAGGATTATGTGTATGTGTTCGTTGGTTGTATACAAGTAATATATCTTATCAATTATTCTAATTATTCTTAATTTGAATAGAAAGATGAAATCACCATTCTTCTCAGTTATCATCAACTCTTCTTCTTCTCTCTATTCTCTTCTCAAACCGTTTAGTTATACAATAAGCTCGGTGAGATACAAGCATATACTCTACTAAACGGAAAAGCAATAGATGAAGCTGATGCTATACGGAAATGATTAAATGGAAAAGGTGCTTGTAATATAGAGAGAGAGATTGAGAGAGTATTTAGGAAACTTGAGATAAAAACTGAATAAAATCGTACAAAATGTGAAATCGTACAGCTGAGATGGGTTGTCCTTGGCAAAATCTTCAGAAAGAACAAACTGATCATGTGATTTTGGGTTTTTTTTTCTTTTCTTCACTAAGGCAAAAGACTTGAGAGATTAAAAAACAGAGAAAATGAGAGATTGTTGAATAAGACGTTTGAAGCTTAACTGTGGTATGGGAGAGGAAGTAACTTGACATGCAAGCTGAAGCTGCAAAATCTAAAATTAGTAGAAGCTTCGTTTTACCATTCATTAGTCGACAGTAATTGGAGACGAATGGATGCAAGGCTCGAAAAATTAAAACTTTAACTTTAAAATCTTTTTTTTTGTGTGTGTGTGCCTTTAGCACAAGAGGTGATGATGAATGCAACCGCTTGCCGTGGCTGTTCGCCGTGTAAATGAAATTCTCAAATGTCGCGCGAGGCACGTGTCATTTCACGTGAATCATGTCAGTTATGCAAACACACATTCAGATATAAATAGAGAACGAGTTGCAGTTTAACAGATTATTCCTGGAAAAGTGAGTGACGAAGACGCTGATGACAAAAGAGCAGAAAAAAATTTTTTTTTTCACTCATTTCATCTTCTCACTTATGAAGACGTTCGTCATCTGTTCATTTGACCCGGAATCTGTCATACTTGTGAAGTGAAATGGATATTTTGACGAAAATATTTCATAAAAAAAGAAGTCAAAAGACAAATTTAAAGAATTTGTTTTTGAATTGCAAAGACAATGGGAAACATTGACTTACTTGAAGTTCTCTTTTTTTGCTTTGCTTTTTCGTGTTTCAAATCAAAGATGATATTTTGGCTGTTTGGAAAGGTTGAGCAAAGAATTTGAAGCTTCTGAGCTGATGATTAGAAAAATTTCCTAAAAAAGAAGAAAAAAAAATAAAGGAAGAGGACACATGTTGAAAGCGAAAATGCATATAAGACAAGATGTTTCAGTGCGAGTCGAACTGAGACAAGCACGAGGACACAAATATGGCAAAACTTTCTTATTTGGCTGTTGAACTTTCAACCTTCGACGACCTCTTTGCCAATGAAAGATAATCATCTGAGAAAATTAAAAATTGAAAAACGAAAAAGTGAGGGAGAAGAAAAGGAAATTTTCGGGATGCACTCTCTTAGTTCTATGCTATTTCGTATAATATCCAGATATTTTAGCTTTGAAATGAGAAAGAAAGAGAAAAAGAGAACAGAGAGAAAGAGAAAGAGAGAAAGAGGGAGAAAAGAAAGTTGGTGAAGGGGGGGGGGGGGATATCTCGATTCACATTCCCGAAATTTTTCAACTTCGTCTTCTCTCATCGTAAGGCATATCCCTTTAGAAAAATGAGATGAGGTAAAAAACCACGTCATTTTTACCTTTGAATAATAGAAGATAGAGAGGATTGAGATGAAGAAAAACGACCGATGCCCTCAGGGCAACACATTGACATATGTCTCTCATCACATCTCTTTACTTACTATCTTTAATTGTAATTTTTTTCTTTTTGAAAATGACATTCGGCCAACTGTCCTCGCTTGTTTTTCACGTAATTTCTTTGAGTAAAAATTTGAAACGGAAAAATGAGTAAAAGAGGGAGAATGATGATGGACGCTCACCAAATTTATAAGAAAAAAAAAGAAAAAAAGAAGATGATGGAGATGGAGACGAAGAAAATTGTAATTTATGAATCAAAGTTCCTTTTATGGAGAATTGAGAATGTTGTCAAATGAGTTTTCAGAAGCATGAGGAGAGAGAAAATGAAGGGGGGAAGGGGCAGTGAGAGAGAGAATGAGAGAGAGATACGGTATGTATGTTGTTTGGAATAAAAAAGTAAGAAAGAGAGAGAGAGACAGGGGAATAAAAAACGTTTTTATCTACTAACTCTTAAACTTCCGCCTAGCTGCCCTGAGGCAATGACGACAACATGAAAATGTTGAAAAATTTAGGAAAAATCTTAGGAAATACCAGAAGGAACTAAATGAGAATGTTTGGGAGAGAGATTTGTTGAGATAAAGAGAGGGTGGAAGATGTGATAATACGAGAAATTACGATAAAGTCAGAAGCTTTTTGTCATTGAAGCAGGAAGTACTCAATGAGATGTGAATGGAAATGAGAGAGAGAGAGAAAGAGGATGAAGAGTTGAAAGGGGAAGGGATTAGATAGTGACATGCTTAATGACTTTATATTTTCTTTTTTCTTTTCTGATATACATAGGTTGAGAAAACAAATATATATTTGAAGCTTATAACTTACTGGATAAGCTTTTGGAGAAGAAAATGAGAGAAATGAATTGAACAACTTCTCACCGTCTTTATTGTGTTTTAACTGTTCCGCTAACTGTTTCCTTATAGAGCGACAACAACGGTAAACAAAACACTTCTCTCTTGCAAAAGCTTTTGCAAGAAATAAAAAAGAGAGAGAGAGAGAGCTATAGAGAGAGAGAGAGATGGACAAAAAGTTTTTATTTCTCTCTCTCTCTTTCTCTCTATAACTTTTAATGTCTTCTTCTGAACACTACATCTAGTGCTGGAATGCTTAATTTAGAAATTTTACTTTTAAAATTATTTTTTCTGCATTATCATTCGAAGAAAATCAAAATTCAAAGCTCAAAAGATGATAAGAAGAGCCAAAGTTACTCTTTTTTGGCTATTTTATCTAAAAAGTATAGTTGGGACAAGGAAAAGCTCAATCAAATGAATTTCATGACTGTAGCTTTCGACCACTCGACTGCCTCTCCTATACGCCTTCTTACTGAATGGCTCTCTTTCTCTTCATCATCCCTTTTCTCTCTCTCTTACTTTCTTTATTCCCTCATAGGGTAATGAGATGGACAATTGATAAGATAAAACAAATCTTTTAATTGATAAGAGTAACGTGAACGACATATGCGAAAACATACGAAAATCAGGAGATTTTAGATTTTCCGCTACCTCATTTAGCTTCTGTTTGACTCAGCTTCCTTCTTTACTATCTCTGTCTTCCTCCCTCTTCTCCTCTCTCTCTCTCCTTTAATCTCAGAAAAAATAAAATGTAAATGTTTTAAATTGACTAAGGAAAGGGAAATCAGTGATGAAGGGATGATGATGATTGCAAAGACAGGATCAGCTATTATGGAAAAGATCAAACAAACAAAGTTTCTTCAATCTATTAGTTAACATAAAAAAACCCGGTCCCATCTAATAAACTCTCTCTCTCTCTCTTAGCTAGCCAATGAAAGAGAGAGAGAGCGAAAACATAAAGAGAAATAAAGAGAGAGGACAAGTGATAAAAATATATAGAGAGATTCTCTCTATATGGAGATAGATGAAGCTAAATGAGATGATGACTCTTTGTTTCTAGGCCAAGTGGTCCAGAAGATCAAAGATTCAAACGATCATTACTATGGCAACAGGATCTTCTTCTAGGTTAATTAGAAGTAATTAATGAATCAGATGAGATGATAGATGATGGCGATGACGTTGTGAAGTATGAGCATATGACATGAATGAGTAAGTGATTGAGCAGGTTGAATGATGTTAGAAAGTCAAATTGAAAAATGATTGAGATGACTTAATGGCACTGAAATGATTCCGTTGACTGATGATCATTAGAAAGAAATGAGGAAGCTTAACAGCGGGAAGCTTGATTATGAAGCTCCAACCTGTTAATGACGTCGTTTAAGCTTATGTAGCTCGTGCTTAAGCTCATTACGGAACAGTCCTTCCTCATGTTTACCCTCCGGTAATTGTATGTATTTTCTATGAAAAATCAGCTGAAGAGAACCGTAACCGGGCACATAAAATGACGAAAGCGAACAGAAAAAATTGAAGAAAGAAGCAACAGATGCTCTTCCGAGATACTCGACGTGCTAACCGGAATGTCAACCGGTTTGACCGGAACGATAAGCTCGTACGGCAATTTCTCAACTTTCTGAGAGCATCTTCATGCGTATACTCCTACTCTTTCTCTCTTCATTTTCATAATATTCTCTCATTTAAGCTAACCTTCCAACTACATTTGCCACTGATCATCAAGCACACGCTTCTTTGACTTTTTTTTTGATTTCACCACTCCCCCCTCTCCAACCGATCCTCCTTCCTCACCTACTCATGGCACGTCATCATCAAAATATTTGATTTTGGTCTTCTCTAAACTATTAGTTTATCATATAATTCTCACACAAGAATATTCAGATCTGTTTGTACTTCATCCACTACGTCATCAGAAGTTGTTGATGTTGAAAGGTAAATCAGATGGCATCTGAAGTCACCGACCTCAACGACAACGCACAGTTACAAAAAACTGGAAAACGAACAGATAAAGTGTGTTGCAATGGACTATCGAAGAAAAATTTTCAAGAAAAATCTCAATTCTTCCCTCACTGTATGACGTCATTGAAGGAGAGAGGGAGAGGTAACAAAAATAAGGCTCGGAAGAGTTAAAGAGAAGAAAAAAAAAAGAGGGAAAAGCCATATTTTCCTAAGTTGAAAGATGAAAAAGCAACTGTTGTCATTAAGCTAAAGCTTATCCCTCACATCCTCTTAGCCTCTCTTACTCTCTGACTTTCTCTTTCTCCTTCTCTCTCCCTCTCTCTCTATTTCTCTCTCTCTTTATGTCGCTCTATTCTTTTCACGAAAAGCTCATGTTTATCAACAAGTAAAATGATGTGGAACGTCATCCATAAGGATTCTGAAAATGATGAGAATTGATGGTTAAACCTTCCATTTCCTTGAAAAAAATTTTTCTCAAAGAAAACAAATAACAAATGATACGGTAATTAAGAAAATTTTGTTTTTCTATTCGTCATGGTTTCATGGACATGCCCTTAGGCAGTATAGATTTTGAAAAAGTTTAATTACTTATCAAACCGGTTACAATAGAGCGGAGAGGGGGGGGGACAGAACAGAGGGGATGGATGATGATGGACTGAAAAAATGGAGACCAAGGAAATAAAGAAAATACAAAGATACTCTCTCTCTCTCTCTACAATACCCCTTCCCTATACCCTCTACTCTTCATAAATACCTTTTTTTTAAAAATTTCATCTCAGAAACTTTTCTGTTTCTAATTCTATTTTTGCTTCATAAAATAGAAATGAATCAAGATTAGTTAGGGCTGATGCTTCTCATTTGGGAATGTTCACCGGAACCGGCTTAAACTTCTTCTGTTTCGGCCTTCTTATTTCCGCAGCTAACAAAGTTCTGCTTTCAGCAACAACAACGACTCTTCTGATCATCACAACTTTTGGTTATCACAAAAGACAAGTTCATATGAGTAAGTTTCGAAAGCAAAAGCGCTATGACGATGTCAAACATTCAATCTTTCATAATATTATTTCAAATTAAATTAAACAAATCATGGTGTTGTGTTCACAATCTGGACGATTGACGTCTCTCTCTCTCTCTCTCTTGAATCGTTTTGTTTGACAATCAGAACCATATTTTAATGAACAGACGATGAATGACGCAACTGTTAGCTTCAGAAGCGTGATCTGAAGATCCTTGGAAGACATAGCGATAGAGAAGAGTGTCTTACGAGTGTCATGAGAAAGAGAATGAAGGTGAGTACAAATAAGGAAGTTCTCATGTATTTGAAATGATCTTTTTTTCAAGCGAAGATGAAAAAATGAGATTAAGGTTGTCGCTTAAATTGAAGAAAAAATGAATTTTTCCTTCTGTGAAGCTCTCTCTCTCTCTCTCTTGCTCCCTCTCTCTCTCTCTGTGTATTCATAAATATTTCTCTCTCTTTCTTCTTCTACCACTATAAACTAAGGAAACGAAAACCTTTGAGAGCGTTTGGAAGGGAAAAGCTGGTGAAAACGAATGAATGACGAAAACTTGTCTGTTATATATATATAACAAATATTTTATTTTGATTACAATAGCAACCGTTCTACAGGTGGTAGAGAAATGAAAAAAATCTATTTTTGCCGGTTTTTCACGTGAATAGATATGTCACGTGTAGAATACGTGATTGAGGAAAAAACGTGACGTGAGACATAGTAACCATGCAAAGAGAATCAGAGAAAATGGATGAGTAACTGGTAAAGGTCTGATTAGAATGAGAGATAAGCTGGAAATTCAACAAATTGTTGGCAAAGAGGGTGTGTGATTGGGAAATGATGATGTAAGCGTTTACTTACAATAGAAACAATGATAATAGTATGAGGTAAAGAGGAAATAATGAAAATGACGGGGGTTTGTTGAAATCCAAAGGTTTAACGGATTGGAAAGGGGGGGGGGAAGAGATACTAACATGCTTTTGCATGGTATAGTTAAGATGTAATAACATATAAGAAGATTTGAATAGAATCAAGAATTATAATAATAGAATGACAAAAGAAGAAGAAGTCAGAAGACTGATGAGAAAATGAATCGTTTACAAGGAATGAGAAGGAGAGAGAGAGAGAGAAAGAGGACGACGCACAGAAAGAGAGAGAGAACTGTTTTGAATCAGAAAGAAGAAGCAATGAAAGAAAAGTTAGATAAAATCTTTTTTTTCAGCGCCGATGAAGGAAGAAAGGCAAAATGATTGAGAACATGCTATGTAGTGCCTCGGGGCATCTGCACTCAACAACGTGTTGTGTCGCCGTTTAAAACATGCCACAGATGGATATTAGCCTCAATGTAGGCATCATTAAGCAATCAAGTTTGAATATAATTAATGAAAACAGGACAAACGTACAGAAATCTGCGTGAACAAGAGGCGACGATGATTGAAAAAAAAAATGAAAAAAGACGCGTCGCGTAAAGCTCAATCGTCTTCTGAAGGCCCTGTGAAAGAGCTTTTGTATGAAAAAAGATAGAAAAGACACAAGTATTGAGAGAATATCTGGTTTTGATGAAGAAGTAGCCATCGTTTGTCGTTTTGACTTCAATATAAACAGAAATTGTAATTTCAATTTTTCAAAAAAAGGAAAAGCTTAGACTCCATTTCTTGTCTCAGACAGGAACAGAGAACAGTTTCTCGAACTCGCGTGCATATAATCTTCTAAGTCACCTTTTTTCTTCTTTTTTTTTAGGATATTTCTTCTCTCTATCTTTACAAGCCACTCTCTCACCTCCCATCTTTTGCACTCTCTCTCTCTCTCTTCATCTGTTTTGCTTTGCTTTCCTCGTTCTCAGAAAAAAAATGAATGAAGAATAGAAAACTCAACGACCACTATGCTTCCTATCCGGAATTTCTGTCAATTCGACGCCGTCGTCGGCTTTCTCGTTATTGTCCAGGACTGTCTTGGGACGTACGTGAAACCGGAAGACAGACCGGAAATGTCGGAAAACAAAATGGGAAAGATGGGAAAAAAGAACAAACTTCTACATAAATCAAAATGTAAGTAAGTGTAGGTGAATGTCAAGTAAACGGAACTGACAGTCACTTGATCTAACAGGGGGTAAAGCTGAATTGGGGGTAGTAGGACGAGATGAGATGATGTATAAACCTCAAAGCTTCAGCTTCATTTGAGATCACTTGCACTATACTAATAGAATTGGTTTCAAAAATGAGAATATGAGGAAGAAAACAAAATTTATAACTAAAAAAAGCATTATTAAAAAAAAAGTTTTTGAAGACAGGCAATAATCCTCTGTTTAATCGGGCCCCAGTAGAAGGAAATGTGACGTCATTATTTGCTTTGATTGAAGCTGGAGCAGGTTTGTTTCTCTTATTGTAAATAAAGATTTTCTACAATTTGAAGACGTTAATGCTGTGGGTCACGCTGTTTGGCACATTGAATGTGATGAAGAAAAGTGGAAATGATGACGACGATTATCCTTCAAGTGATCATCATCATTATGATCTTCAACTATCTACATCATCTCTTAGAGAGAGAGAGATGGATGGATAGAGAGAGAAGAGAAAATAGATAAGAGAGAGAGAGAGAGAGAGGGGATGCCTGTATACATTTGACGTTGGAGAACTGGAACTTTGCCTCAGGCTATCGGGACAGAAAGAGAAACGTTAAAAGTACAGAAACGCCTTAGGGCATATGAGTTGACGGAAAGAGCGCATCAACCACTGCCATCTCTCGCCCCTTTTCCAATTCATTCGTTTATTTGGGTTGGAAAAAGGCATAAAGAAATCATGAGACGAAAGACAAGAAATAATGTTAAGAAAGAATAATAAAAGGTTTTATGGAAGTTGGGTTGGTTCAGGCTCAACATCAACAGCTTCATCATTAAAACGAATTAAATTGAACCGGAATGGGAAAGCTTTGAAAATAAGGAGTTAAGGAAGAAGAAAATATTTGTTTATTTGTCTTAATTGAGAAAGAAAAAAAAAGAAGGGCGAATTTAATGATACGGGGAGATATAAACAGTTGAAAAGCCTTCTTCCTTCTTCTCCTTCAATTGGCTTTTAAAAATTATTTGAAAGATGCATGAGAGAGTGAAGGCTGATGATTAGAGATTAAGGAGCTGCCATGAAACAAATAGAGATTAAAAGAGAAAAATGAAGTGGAGATATATGAAGTTGCATGCTATGAAATACAGGGAGAGGTGAGGTGAGAGAGAGAAAGAAAGAAAGTGAGTGAGAGAGAAGCTTTCGTTGTCGATACTCTTCAGCCACCTCTCGGGATTAAATGAATATGAAAAAACGCTTTTCAACGGGAAAATCTCTTAATTATGCTGATTATAGGATATTATAATAAAGAGAAAAGTTTATGACGTCATTAGTCTTTGGTAAGATCAGTCGTATAGTCTAATTGAGAGAGCGAGATAGAGATACAGAATAGAGATTTCAGATAATTTCAACGAGAAATGATTTTCATTCATCCAATGCACGTGTCATCACATGAGTTTCACGTAAAAATTAGAATATGCGTGACGTCAGTCGACCAAAGTATCGAACTATTTCATTATTTTTTTCTAACGCCAAACATCAGAACGGTTGTTTTTCCACATTAACTATATGGTATAGTATATCGGTGGACATTCTTCTTCTTTTTTTTTTTTTCATTAAGTTTCTACAATCAAAAAAAAAGTAATTTTTTGGATTTCAAATTGGAAATGCATTTAATGAATGCGTAATCGAATGTCTGTAGTATGATGTGTAAACATGATAGCTGGTGAAGGGGTTGATTGGAAAAAGTCACAAAAAAACAGATTTTTTTTCTTTTTTTTTTTCAAATTCAAGTCAAAATGACAATTGATACATAGTAACATGCATATATCATATAGTTAGGTAATTTTATTAAATTATAAATATTATGCTAATCGTTTACGTACGACAGAAGATAATTGCTTGAAAACATAGCAGGTAACGTCTCCTACTGTTTGTTGACAGAATGATTCTGTGTTTGTGACATATGAAAAATCGCCACGAGCACAAATAACATTGTATCTTAATATATATTCATTTACAAACTGATTATTGATTGATTTGGAAACCTTCCTTGTAGCTGCGATTCAGCTTCTTCCTGTATTCGCTTTTTGGCCACTGACGTCACTCTATCAATGTTCTATAACTTTATCATTTAAATCTTGTCTGGCTTCTGATGATTCACTTGAATTATGATTTCACGTAAGCTCTCGCTATTACATTTTGCATCCACATGAACAACCTCATCAAGAACATCTCGTTTACGTATTTTCTTGAAATTCTCATCGAGGATATATGTACCATTGCTCAAGAATTCAATCGTATCTCGCTTGTTACGTTTTCGTTTTTGACAAGGACACGTGGAACAACATGAAATCTGAAAAATTGCTTCCGATGAGTAAGTTTTCCAAATTTGCATAAATTTGCATACTATTTGCGGTTGAACTTGCTGAGGACAGCGAGCTACAGGAGGGCAAGATGGCATAGGGCAACTACAAGAAGAGGCACAACAACTGCTTGATGAAGAGGGGAAGAGAAAGCCATTTGCACTGAATGGCAATATAGCTGATATAACGATGAACGTAGCAGTAAAAATATTTTTTATTGATGACATTTTTGTTCTGAAAATATAACATGAAAAGAACAAATGATAACAGAAACGCATGGGAAATACAAGTGAAATAGAAGCGCGTTGATATGTGCACGGATGGCCGAGCGGTCTAAGGCGCCAGACTCAAGACTAGTCTTACTGCGAGATAGCAGTGGAGTGTTCTGGTCCTCGAATGAGGGCGTGGGTTCAAATCCCACTCCGTGCAGTACTTTTTTTATTTTTTAAAATATTGAAAAAATGTAAAATATATGAGCAAGACATGTTAGAACTTTAAAATATGTGAATTTAAGGATCATTTCCCAATGGATTTGAAGAAAGGAAGAATTGAGGGTAATCTCAATGAGGATTAACGTCTGAAGCCGAACGGATTAACCAAAATCGGAAAGTGAGACAGCGTTCTGGTCTTCTTCAACTTGGTATATTTCTGAAATCCTGTTCCGGAACTGTAAGCTCCTTTCCTCTTTTTGAAATTTAGAATAACGATAAGCACACTGAACTTGTACAAACCAGCTTTATTCGATTTTTTTGTTGTTAATTTTCAATTTCAATAGAAATCACGTGAACTGAACGATCATGATCTTATATGCATATAATTAATATAATTTACATGAATAATTTTGTTTCATAATTAATCAAGTACATTACCGTACTTGCTATCTATTCGCTTTGAGACATTTATAATCGACAATTTTCTTCTTCATCGTTTTCCATGACTGAAAGAAATATTTTGAGATGAGGGTCAGTGAGAACAAAAACTAATTTTTTCTTACCATATTCTTGTTTACCATATTTGGCACCATAAGGCAGAGTTGATTGTGATTGATATTGAACCTGATGATTAGGTGATAATGGAGGTAATTCTGAAATAAATGTTTTCATATTGTTATAAGAAGGGTAGGAATCTATACCATAACTATCTATTCCATAGGGAGCGGAATTACGTTGAGGTCGTTGAAGAGTTGAAGGAACAAGACGAGGGATCACTTTATTATCTGAGTAATAAAACGGATAGAACCTGTAGCTAAGAAACTTGAATACCTAATCGTGGTGGATGGGTATTGGTAGAATGAACGATGCGTGGTGTGGTATACGTTTCATGAGCTGAAAATGCGAAATAAGGATTTTTCTTATGATCTAAGATGAACCAAATTTCTCGACGGGATGAATGTTGGCTGGTAATGTATGCACATGATGGTAGTTCCTTTGTAAAGACATAGCCTGTTGACTTCGCGGTGATAAAACAAGATTATCGAGCCAATAAGGATTCTTAAGTTGTTTGATCTCATGAACAGGAAGTTTGCAGAAGTTAAAAACCTTTTCGGATCGATCTAAAGTACTCTTTCCAACAAGAGATTTGTTGTCATCGTCATCTTTGCTAAATGCCCCACGACAATATGTTATCATGATAATGATTAAAGAATACACAAGTGATGCTAAAAGTTTAAGATCAAAGAAAGGACAAGAACTAAAATAGTTACCTCCAGCTATTACTTGGTCTCGTAGAGTATATGGTAACAATGGTAATCCTAGATACAAACCTAAACCGAATATTCCACCAATTATCTGAAAGATGGGAATGATTACTTTACTCTAATCTCTATTCGCTTACAGCGATCAGAATGTTCTGACGACTTTCAATGTGCCGAACAGAAAGAATGGAGCAGACCAAAGTTATAATTATCATCAGTCCACTTAAAGAGCATGAGTGTAACAAACGTTGTTCGAACTAAAAGTGGAAGATGTTATCGAAGTATGACGTGCTTTTCCAGAACACACGTGAGTTCTGTTTGAACTCATGATTATTTTCTTTTTTGCATGTATGCGCAGGGACCGTTTGTTTCTTCAAGTAAAATGAAATGCCTACTTGATCGCCTGGGGCACATCGCCATTGATGTCCGTGTTGTACGGAAGAAGTAAACGTCACTTCCGTTGGAGATTCAAACAATGACCATTCAGATGATATAACTGTTATAATCACATGAATATTTCGAAAAGGTTGAATCAAATACCGGCTTGGATTGTGACAATAGCGATTACGATCCAGAAAAGAGTGTGTTGATTCGGTCTTTGGGTTTGAATTGGATTTTGACTTTGCTCAAAGCTTAATTCTAATTTCCATACAGCCAATGTCTTAAAAAGTTAAAAAATGAGAATCTAAAGAGAGAGAGAGAGAGAGAGAGAGGACTTACTTTCACTAACACTGGAGCGAAAACGCAGGCCATTGAAATGGAAAAAGCTATTCTTCTACAAATGCAACTAATAGCGTTTGGCTTCATTACAAAGAATACTGATACTAAGCATAATAATGATAATCCTATAAGTGTTTGAAATGATTGGAGGCAGAAGCCTAATGAACTGACCAGCAAATAGAAGTACTGTACAAATACTATAATTATCATCACGTGAACAAACTATTTGATGATACATACATAACATACAAATGAAGAATGCCAATACTGTAAGAGTTTCAAATTGAGTTGAGATGATCAAAGAGATCATTGGTACCTGCTCCAATTGTATAAATGAGTAGATACGTATTACTTAATGAGTCATTGAATGATGGTTTGAAACCTGATTGACTACGTTTAGCTAACTCAGAAGCACAACTAGATCTGAAAGAAGATTATTGTACACGTTATAACTATACTATGTACGTACTTTGGACAAGAACTTCTTAAGGGAACTCTTGTACCATCTCTCTCTTCCATGACGAGATCCAAAGGAGATGTATAAGTAAATCCGCTAACCTACAACGGTGGAATAGTACATTAGATGTCTTGGATATCTAATTCATACCGTATCCCAACGGGCTAATTCCTCAACTTCTATCTGAGAATCATAGACCACTCGGTTAACAACAATTGGAGAATCACGATATCCAGATGTTTCATTGAAAGTAACGTCTTCAGAAAATATAATTGTTATGAAAGTTAAATCATCTGGTTCTACCTCCATTCACCATTGGATTCGGGAATCTCAAAGCCATGATAGAACTGAATAACGATTCTTGAGGATCATTAAGACAATCATGTAGACTTTGAACCAAAGCTCCTTAAAATAGCTTGTTCGTAATCATCTAGAAGAATAATGCTTTACCAGGGCAAACATTATCTACAAGTTTCCGTGTAGCGTGAGCAATGCTATGGACAGCCAATGTTATTGGAGCTATGTCGATATCTGGAGCTACAGACGTCAAGTTCAAAAGTTGTTTATCAGAGCATTCTCTGAAGCAAGTGTTTGATAAATTTATATCAACTATTCTCTACTTGGAAAATTGTTGACCGGACTCATTCTCTCCTTCAATATGACAGTGGAAAGCTGTAGACCAAAACTGTCTCATCCAATGCTGAGGGAACGCAAAAGATGGGAAACGAGAATTGAGATGTTGGAGTTCCAATGTTTGCTTTGGCTTTTTATTGGAAACCTCAAAATAAGAGGAATGTAATGTAAGAAAAGGAGAATAGAAGAAGCTTACAGTAAGCAGAAGCTGATCAAAATGTGGCCACATTTCCAGAAAGTTTTGAGATGTAAACCAACGAGGATGTTGTACGGTAATCATGATAAACCTGCCGGCAATCACCTTCAAACGTTATGTATATTATAACCAATCAGTCTGTTCATCATCATACCATTTCTGTACGCAGAGCTTTCATGAGCTGAACCCATGATCCTTCTCCCAGTAGTACAACAACGACACGAGCTTCAGTTAATAATAATCTAAAAAATTTTCTCATATCTTAAATATTCTCAGCCCAAGAAACGGCACCTTCTAACAGCGCTTTCAGCCATTGTCAATGAATCTCCTTTTAGACTCAGCTTCTGTTCGATGCAAACCCCTCGTGCAAAAGCCATATCACCCATCAGTTTGGCAGATCTTAATTAATAATTGAACGATGTCATTATTATGATTGTCTTACTCCTCATATAAGTCATCATAGATCAAACTCACACAGTCACTTTGTGTATGAGTCAGCAGACTGATCATTGTTTCCAATGGACTTACTATAGACGGCAATGTTCCAGTTGCCATGAACTGAGAGAAAGTATAAACAATCTCTCATCTTTCTACAAATTATATGTTTACCTGTTCTCGGGTAGAGAAAAATGTGTTGATGACAGGAATTTTCAAATGTCTTGCAAAATCATCCACATTCGGCAAATATGAGCCATCGTCTCTGATCATTGCAATCAAATCAGATCTGTTTTGGAATGTTATTACATTTTAAACAGTTTTTTATACTTTTGAATGTTTGTCCCTGATAATAGTTCATACAAATCTGCAACAGTTCGTAAATCAGATGAACAAGAATCAACGATGACAGCTCCTAGACCAAGTCCTGCATCTCGTAGTATTGGTTGAGAATTAACCTTAAGCCCTAAGGGTGAATTAAGAAGCATTTTCTAATTGTCACCTGTTCAAGGGCATCCATGAATGCCGCCAAACGAATGAAACCATTGACATCAACTTTGCCACATTCGAAACCCTAATCAATTGATTGTTTCATTAGTTGCAGATGATATTCACCTTGTTGTCATGAGACTCATGAATGGGCAATAAAGCCAAAACATATAACCGTCGTGTAGATGGTAAAACAAGAATGTCGTTTAACAGGCGATGACTGGGTACAAGAACTTGAGCTGCAGTTGTTGAGTTCTTGTCTTCTTTTTTCAAAGGTCTGAAGAACTAATGTTTCAAACAATCGCTTCTGCGCACAACCGCTCATTAACATGAATGGTTCAAAAATGAAATTCATTACCGTGCCATGTACGCGAAACGTATTTCGTTAAGCGTGCACGGTGTTAAGGCACGATGTTAAGTAACACAACGAACTTCGAAGCAAAAATAATTACCTGGATAGTTTACTCATTTTCGCAACAAGTTTCGTTGTTGGTTTTTTGGTTGTCCAAATAACAGGAGGAGGTGTAGCTTCAGTTGCTGTAGTTGTTTCATAAGGAGCTGATGTTCGCTGAATATATGAATGCTTTTATAAGTTGTTGTCTATGTGAAAGTTACATATGAGCTGCTAGACCATGTAGCATACTGATTCGTTTCGGGATTTGTATTCCAATTCGTTTGGCTTGCTGGTTGTGCGAACTGAAAAATCGTTCATCGTTTTACTCCTTTATGATGTTATTAGTGTCTGATTATGAGGGTGAAATGTACAATTTATTCCAAAAATTAGAGAACGTGACCTGAGTTAATTTTTTTTTGTCCTAAAAAAAGGTCGTAAGTCTTGGTGTTAAACATTCGTTATTTTGTGTTTTCTTTTGTCTTTCAGCCGCTATTCAAATAAGGTAGCAAATGAAATTCATTAAGAAGAAATAATGTTTGTTAAAGACGTAGTCTCTGTAAACAAAAAAAAAGGAGACTGAGAAACCAAAACTGTCGAATGGTCATGCTTTGAAATTAAGGTAAAGATGATGATGAATGGAATTTGAATGGTTTATAATAATATATATTTTCTTTGTTTTCTTGAATTAGTTGATAATGATAATACCTGTGATGGAGATGATGGTATAGCACCTGGTTGTTGGTTTGATTCTGAAGATGCTGGAAGAATACCAGAAAGGGGGAATGATGGTTGATTAGCTGCTACAGAAAGAGCTGCTGAGGTTAGTTTATTGTATAGATTAGCATAATCAACAGATTCTGATGATTTTTGAGCTTCTGTAGATCCAAAATACTGATTAGAATTACTATAGGTTTGTGGAGCTGTCGGTAAGGGTTGAGAGACAACAGGTTGACCAGCATTTGGTGCAAATTGCTTATAAGGATTGCTGACTTGCTGTAAAGTTTGTTGAAGAATTATAGGTTGCTGGGAGTATATGTCAGTATTTTTGTAGGCCTGTGATCGAAAATCCAATGTGAGAGCTATTGGAATGAATAGCAAGAAGCCCCAAATCATTTGACAGCTGAAAGAATGAGAAATGATATTCATAACATCTTCTATGTAATACGAAAGGCTCTAATGAGAAGGCTTGTAACATCTACGAGAACAGATGATAAAGTAACTTTTAAGAAAATAATTGTTTAAGCTTTAGAATAACTGAGGAACGAGGAAAGCAAGGAACGAAAGTCAAAATAAACGAAAATGAAAAATAGTACAAGGTGTCTGTGAATGATGGAAGTTGTCCCGCCGTCCCTAACGGATTATAGTTATTCGACTTAGACTTGGTTGTTGTTGTTCATCTTCTAGACAATCTATCTGATCGTCAGAAGAAAGCTTCTTCTTGTCGCTTCAGGGCCTAAATGATTTGAGCGGCTTCAAAGGTAAATACGCTTTTACTATAGAAGAAAATGAGAATATTGAACTCAAAAAGAGCAATCGGAGATGGACGCGAAATCGAGAGAGCAACTGCGTCTGAAAGCTACAGGTCTAGTTTTCTAAACAACGAAAGTTGACAGATCGTTCCTTAGCTAAACGTTTTCACTGACCCAAGTCTTCAGGATGAACCACGTAAGTTTTTGCTCTCTCCTCCAATTACCCTTCATTCTCTCTTTCTTTTTTTTTTGTTTTGAGGAATGAGAAGAAGGCTCAGAAATACAAGAATGTCTTCGGAATCATTTGAATCTTAGGAATTCAATTATCAAACTTCCAACTATATGAACGAAGAATGGTGAAGTCATGGGAAGAGCAGAAATCAAAATTGGATTCTCACTTTGCGTTCACCTTATGTTCTTCTTCGGATTATTATAATGCGACGGTCATCGTGAAGAAAACCTCACTCCCTTCTTCTGTAAATATGAAGGTTAAACGCGTGAATGTTGCCAGATCGTTAAACCTTCTTTTCATGTTACAGAAGCATAAGCTCTGCTTCATTCAACCTTTCCAATGATTTAGAAGAAAAATATTTTTTCTTTGAAATACGAGAAGAGAGAAAATGAACAAAAAACTAAGAAACAACTATCTACTTGTACTACTATGGAAAGAATCGTCGGCCGCTTTCTTTCTCATGCTCTTGCTCTTTGAACTTGAATTCTGAAAATGAAAATAAAGTTTTCTTGATCTCACAGCAGTTACCGATGTCAAATTTTGGAACATATCATGAGTATTGGCGAAGCTTGCTATTATTCCTGATTGGCTCAATTCCTCTGGACTATACGATGTAGCATAAGCTAATTCTGATGAGGTTGATGCAGATGATTTCACAGAGCCATTGATTGGGGTCGACCGCTAAAATAACAAGATAAGAATTGAATAGTAAGATTGAATACTTTCGGAAACGTTTTTCCACGTGAACTTTGCGTTACATGATCCAATGCGTTATTGAACGTTGTATCTGCGGATGAGCTGTAGTAATGACCGTGGTCAATAGATCGTTGATGTATTGAGGACAGCATGCTGATTCCTGCCTGCAGTCTTTCGTCATTTCTGTAACATAAAGCATGTATATCCTTCCAGGCTTATTTGACTCTCACTGTTCATTTTCCAAAAAGAGTTGGTTGGTTCTAAAGAAAAGGTGTATAAGCCAAAGCATGTTTGTTATACCTTGCTGCTTGGGATGGACTAACGGTAGAAGTTTGGGTTCTAGCTTCCACATCCGCTCTGTTATCTTGAAACTCACCAAAAGCTTGTGTTTGTTGCTTTCCTTGTATTAAGTCATTCTCAGTTTGTTTTGTTGAACTGAAACTTCAGAAGTTATTTAAATAGAATATTCCTAGACACACTTATTAAAATTGTTCTTTTTCTCTTGAGTTCTGGGACTGGGACGTATGGTTATGGTAGTTGAATGAGCGGTCGTCTTCTTTTTGTCGTTCAAGAACTTGGCAACAATAAATCCGATCGATCCGAAAATCATGAAGAACACAAGCACTGGTATAATTACTGAGGTTGGAGAAGTGACTCGTTGCTTATCTATTAATATAATTGAATGGAAAGGCTTAAAGAAAATTTTACATGAAGGTAATGCTGCGGGTGCTACGGAGTTGTGAACGAATGTAACAGTAGGAGGAGGAGAATAGTAAGTGATACTATAATCATGAGTGATAATTACGATTTTGAATGATCTAGCTTACTTTTTCTTGAACCAGTCGCTGTGAACGATTGAACCATGATAGGTTATATTTGTTTTCAAGTAAGAATTGAAAATCGAGACATTTTTGATGCGAACGATGTTGGCCTTCTTGTTTTCATCTTTGATTGAGCTTTCATCAGGATGGAAATGATTTTGATCTCACCAAGTTCAAATAGTATGTTCTCTCCAACTAAATGAATCAAGTCCTTATCCAAGGCTTCTGGGTAAATCTCTTTGTAGGAAATCTCAACAGCTATCGCCAAAGCTTAAGAATAGATTGGATAATAAGTGGAACGATGATAAGTTGAAACATACGTGGGATCAAGCTTAAGTTATCTGTGATTTCAAATAAATTGAGATTTTCAATATTAATTTCATGCCCTGTGTCAATCAACAAAACCTAGATGATCGTGTAACAGCTTAATGAGGAAGAACAGAAGTATCAAGCTTACTTGTGATTTGGATTTTGAAATGGTTTTTAAAATTCTCACTCGAGTGAAAGTATGTACAAGTCTCAATAAGGCTAAATCCCCTGCAAACTCTCTTTTCCTGATATATTCAGCATGCGGACAGTCTACCTGCTTTAATGTTCGCCAAAGGCTTCTTAACTTCATTGCTTGCAATGGTATTCATCTTTGTAACATAATCATAGTTTTCGGTGACAAAAATATGTTTCATATCTAATTAGAAGTTCTTGCGTGTGCGTCAGAACGTATTTACCTTTGAGATGAGTTATGTACCCGCTGAACAGACCATCTTGAGTGTATTTAAGAGAGAGCAATGGTTTTTTGCTCTCGTCGAATTCGCTGTGATCAAGTTTTTCTGAGAATATGTTATAAGTTACAGTCTTGGATTCGATTTTTTTTTAATTTTCTAACCTCCCATCCTCAGCTATATACAACCGCACTATTTCTTTTTGCAAATGGAATGAGCCACGCAGTTCACGTCACCCACGTGAAACACACGCTAAACAGTAGTTCAGAGAACGATACTGTTGACGCACATTTTCTCCAAAACTCATGACTTTTAAAAATCATTAAGTTCTGGCATTTTCAACAGGTTTGGGTGAAATTTTCATGATATTTGAACTTCGAACTGAGAATGTCAATCATGCTATCACTATAAACAAGATGATGTTGGACGAACAAGAAAGCTATCTAAGAAAGAAGATTACGATCTTCTCATTTCTGATTCCCAGAGTCCATCGTTACCTGTTTTACTGCTTTCCTACAGCCGTTGTTTTTCTCGGATTCATTAACGCTTTCTCCTTTCTATAACGACAACTCGAATATTTTCATTTCTGACTTTCTTTTATTTTTCTGATATTTCTTTTTGCTTACTTCCCTTTTGTAATACCCGGACCACTTCTTCAATCACTTTTTAGCAAGATTTGAAATTAAATGATACTATCTATCCCCAGGTGGTCAATGAAGTGACGCCGTGCATCTTAATGAGCTGTGTTGTCATCAACTCAACTCTCATTTTGCGATATATTCGATTATCAAACTGTTCCATAAACATACCGATAAAGTCTAAATAAAACTGACAGAGAGAAGCTGGCGAGAGAGAGACAGATGCTTTCAATACAAAATCCATTCAAAAAATGTACGAGAGCTGAACGTTTTACAATTGTCTATATGTATATATAGCGTATCTATATATATGTATAATACAAATAATAAGAAGTAAAAGTTAACTAAAATCTATAAATAATAAACAAGAAGCACGAAAGCTAATGATAATAAGAAGAAAGATGGTATGCCGTTCCCCCTGTCCTGTATGCTGTTTACGCGTTGCATGCTGTTTACAAAAGCTTAACTTCTCTCTATAAAGAATGAACTTTACAGTCATAACAGCAGCAGCATTTCCTTTTTCACATTTTTTGTTATTTCCAAATGAATATGTTAGGAAGAAGAACTTGCAAATTCGTTAACTTTGTGATTAAAAACTCAAAATCCCTAGAGCTTTATGCAAAAGCATTCTTTTTTTGTGAAAAAGTAAAATAATCAAATGGGCTGTTGGATTATAGCTTCTGCGTTATCGCGATTGCTTTGAGGGACAGGATTGTTGATCACATTAATTCTGAAACGTTGAATGATCAGCTATTCTGCATTGTGAATTGGAATTACTTTAAAAGACAGTAGACGGGTCGATGATCCGATTGTGTTGGTCCCGAAATGGTATTATAATCCTTCACACTTATCCAAAGAGCGTTTTGCGAATAGTATAGCACACGATCCTGATAGAAAAAAGTTGATAAACATATTTGAAATAGAGACTTTACAGTGTACGATGGTATGCGATCCTTCACATATTCGTCTGAGCCTAATTCATATTTGTGTGTAGGCGGGAAGGATATGTTTCCTTCTTCGAACTCCATAAAAGCTAGAGCTTAACAATATCGTTGCTCTCAGTTGTACAAATATGATTCTACCTTTCTGTCTTGATTGTGTTAGCCCATCGAAATCCATCACTCTTCTTATGTCTTCTGGATTGTTTGCTTCTTTCTGTTTCCAATTCAAACCGAGATCAGTATGAACTCGAAAGTTCAAATCTCCCATCCATATGACTGCCTGAAATTTTTTCCTTTTTTCATCGTGAGGTGTGCTCTATTACGTCAGCAGCCAAAACGCTTTCCATTCCAGAGAATTGTTGTAAGTTGGGAAACTTCAAGTTTTTCACAATTTTTCCGTAGTCTTGAATGCGATTTTGCATGCTGCCATCTGAAGCGTTAGAATAGGTGTGTGATGAGAACTCTTGAGGAACGTACGGGATAAATGGCATCCAATCACAACAATCCATCGTTGATACAAACGAAAGCAAACACCGATTCCTCCTTTTGTTCTTAAAGGTTTGGGTATTGGTGCTGAAGCTACGAATTTGATTTTTGGTTCTGAAACATAAGAACTAATTATTTTTTAAAGTTGCCATTTCTTTTGCATATTTTTGTGAATTAGAAAACGCGTTCATACCTGTAGCATATCGTAGATGAGCTTTGTTCATGTACATCACCATCATTTGACTCCATGAACGATTAGAAAAGAATAGACAGTGTGATTTCGGTAGAGATTCATTAAGAAGCTTCAATGCTTCTTCATGAAATCGTCTGAAGAATATAGAATCAATATAGATGATCAATAGTCATAATGTACTAACGTAGAAGAAGGTGGAATTTCTTGTAAAACTATGCATACGATATCTCCGAACTGTTCATTTGATACTTTGCTCAGCTGTTCAGTTAATTTTGATAATATTTTGACATTCTGTTAAAAAGTTCGAAGAAATATATTGTAGTTCAATACAGTTTTTTACTTTGTCGTTGATATTCCATGTTATACATCGAATAGATATCGAACGGTCTTGTCCTAATAAATTTATATTATGCTGAGAGGGTATTGGTACATTCCCATATCCCATAATAGGTATTCTAGAAATAGAGATTCGTAGTTTATATAAGTAATTCAAGCTACTTCTCTTCCTGTTGATTATGAATGAATGTCCAAGAATAGTCACCTGTATTTTCATCTGCAATAAGCTGTTAAAGAGGATATGTCTAATGCAAAACGTTCACATTCGCTGTCTTTTTCTTCGGCAACGTTGGGAGTCATTTCGTTCGTCTCGTTGGTAGTTGAACTGAAACAAATAAGAAATTAAAAATGTTGAATTGTTAACTATAGACTAAGCAAGTACCTCATAGCTCTCAGGACATATTTCTCGATTACTTGGATTAAGAATGACGGAAAGGGAGGGCTTTTGACAAACCTATCCTGTTGCTAAGCAACAGCATTGAGTGTAAATGCGGTAGAAAATTTTCATGTCTTGCCCTATTGAATTTGAATGGATTAAAGGAAACTTAATGAAAAGGCTTAACAAACCTGGATTGAGAGAGAACATCCAAATCTTCCAACAATATTATTTCAAAGTCAGTAATCAAAACCATTGAGAAGATAAGAAAGTTGTTGTTTGAACTTTTCCACACTGTTTAACTGATAAGCTAAAAATAATTTTTATACGTTTTAAGGTATTGTGTGACATGCCTCAATCCGGTCATTCATATTTCTTTCTTTCCATTAAGCATGTTCATTTATTTATTGATTAATTCATTTTTCCTTTAAACACAGAAATGGGTAATGAACATGGAAAACCGCATAAACACGCTGAAGCAGGACACGCTCCTGCTGCTCATGTTGATCAGAGAGTCGTATCTGCCTATGAAACAATGAAAAGCAATGGAGAAATGAATTATTCCAATTTTGTGGTTAGTACTTAACATTATATGAACAAGTAAATACTAACAGTGTAGCATTTAAGGGGATGTTCGGAGAAGATTTGGCTGAAAGTTTATGGGCTTTCTTCACAGAACAGCGAGATTCTACAAGTACGTTTAGTTGATTGATAGCCAATACAGTGATTAACATAAACGTGATCCACGTCACATGATTTATCCCAACTTTACCATAAACATGCTCATTGCTGAACGGTTGTGCTTAAATTAGAAGTCTAATTCGAACTGTAATATACTGCTGTTGTTTTTCAGAAATTAACAAGGAAGGAACTTTGGACAGAGAACAATTCAATAAGCATGCTATTCGTCTAATGGGATCTTCTCATGATATTTACGTTTCCAGTAAGTATTTCTCCCATACCTCACATGATCATATCCTCTAATTAGTTTGCCAACCTGTACATCATCTAATCAAAGTTTGCTCGGAAAGTGCCGGGGCTATTGCAGTTGAAGGTGATCAGCATTTCATCAAGTTATTAGCTGAACAAGTAGTATGTTTTTTGCTCAGTAATGGCCCATAATGTTTGTTTTTATTATGTAGACTAAGCACGGAGCAACAGAGAAAGAAATCATAACATGGTATAAGCAAGAAATCCCCAAATTAGGAGAATACGTCCAAGCAAAAGTTCTTCACAAGTTTTTGAATTACGATTTGGTTTGTTGTTTGTCTTTGGAGCCGCATCTGAAGCTAGTGTTGTAGGCGCTTCCCGATCTTTCATCCGATTTGCTCAGTCCAATACAGATGTGGTATGTTCAAGCAGTCTTGCCATCTATATATTTTCCCGATACGGACAAGGCTAGAGGCTATAATTAGCTGATGAACAAAATACAATATTTAGCCAGGTCAAAAGCTCAAACAATGGACGCCGTTATACAATTCAGCCACTCAAGGTGTCAGCGTGAATAGATTCGAAGCAAATGTTTTTGACTACAGAGGACCGACTGTTTCTTTCTTTCAGCTAGTAACAGGGGAAGTCGTTGTAATTGCCACCGATCAAGAATGGAGGTAAAGTAAACAACGGCAAGCGATGTGAAAAATATAATATTGCAGAAATAGCGGATCAAGATTTGGTGGACCTTCAACAATATATTTACAAATATATCCCACCTTATTGAAAATAGAAGAATCATCCTCAATCTATTGTAACTTCAAAATTCGATCTGCTGCATTCGGACTGTCATTCAAAAATATTTTCACCCTTGACAAAGATATGTCTCAGTTACGCGCAGTTGAGGTGGGAACCATGATGGTGGAAGATTCGAAGCAATTTTCTTAGGTATGGGGCTGTGCCGCTGCAAGCACAAAGATTGACCAGCAAAGGTTGAAGGATTGGCAAGGAAAGCAAGCAGAGAAGCACAAGAAGGTACCTTAAACTTCAATGTTCCATTCTGTAACACACCTTTAGGTACCATTACCTGGTAACTGGGATGACAATCCCGATAAAACCCTTCTGGAAATGGCAGGTTTCCAGTTTTCAAACGAACGTAAGCTCATGGAGGAAGCTGAGCGTAAAATGGAACGTTGATTCAAGTTTTAAAGAAATCATAGCACGAATATTCCCGAAAATTCACTTCTCAGAAATTTGCAGGTGTAGGAGCAATATGACCTATTGCATAATTCCGTTAAGTTCTAGTCTAATGAATTTTAAAAGTTTTATTGTTTAAGAAATAAGAAAATTGAAGAGCTCTGTTAATAAAGTTATTACCAGTTAATGTACGATTTATACAATAAATCGCTAAGAGACTTCAATCAACCGGAGAACAAAAATGAAAGAAAAAAAACAGATTCGCAACAAATTCTAAGACAAGAAAAAGTGGCTACATAATGAAAACAAGCGAATTTTCAACTACAATCTGGCTTTACACAAGCACCGGTAACAAATTACATGTACTCAACTTTTGGCTTTAAGTAGAAATAAAACTCTATGCGAACAAATCAGAGATCCATCGTCACTACAACATGAGCATACAATCACAATTATTTTAATTTTTGGGGGCGACTTTCTACATGATCTTTCGCGTCAATGGACGCGGTGTTGTTCCTCGCAGATTGATGAGATCATCATCTTCATCATCTGTGGTTTCTGTGATGTCATTCTCGGATTGTGAAAACTCACTATCCGCATCAGCATCTGGAACACGTTATAAGATTATCAAGAAAATAAATCTTCACGACTCACTGTCTGAAAACATTAACTCATCCAGAATATCTTCAGTGATATAGTTATGAGATTCGGACACAGTTTGACGTAAGACTGGACGAACGACAGGCACTTTAGACATAGCTGCCGCAAGATCAGTAAACGAGGAAGTTCTTTCAAGATCCATATTCTATAAAGTGATTTGGTGATTGAACGTTAAGCGAGATGGCAGAAAAACCTTTTCTCGTCTACTGAACTGTCGCCTCAGGGTTCGATCTTGATTATCACCGAATAGTGTTGTACGTAACGTGGAAGATCTCGTGAGCTCAGTTATCTTATCCTTTCCATAATCGTATCCAACAGCCTAATAAATTATTAGTTGAATTGCTATGTCTAAAAACAATTACCATAATGGTGTTAAACTTTCCAAAATCTAATGTCTTGAAAGGTTCGATAGCAGGTCGTAGATATTGGCAATAGGGAGCCTTCTTCACAGTTTCCAACTGCCGGACGCAGGACACATAAGCTAAGCGACTCTAGAAATCAAGCACATATGAATTGCAAAAAAACGAAAGAATATACCTGAATCTCTTCCATATTTAATATTCTAGGGGGATGACTGAATGGATTCAGTTTTTGAAATAGTACCCATAAACCACTAAGAGAATCTCCGTAATTGTACAGATTGGTTTCTTCAACCGCTCCGACATCTACAGCTATCACAAGTTTGGCACCCATAGATCTGAAACAGAACACATACAAACTTATATATTAAGCGATTTTCTAATACCGCATAACATCTGCAGGAAGATTGTTGACGTATCCTCCATCCAGAAGAAGATGACCATCCTGTGGATCACACAAAGGAGGAAGATAACCTGCTAGGGACATAGAAGCTCGACAATATGCCCATAGAGGTCCAGTACGATGAACTCTCATTTCAGAAGTTCTACAAAAATCTCGTGAAACAGAACAACAGGTGTCAAGACTTACGTAATGTCAGTTGAGATACAAAAGTAGGGTATCCATAAGTTTTCGATTTCTTGATCTCCGAAAACATCCTGAATTGATTTATTGAACTGAGCACCCGTAAACATGGCAGAATGGGCATAAGTGAGATCGAGGATTTTTCTCCATAAAGATGTCATGCTCTGGAAAATATCAAATATGATCAATGGTTCATGGAAAAACAAAAGTACATCAAACCAATATTTTGCTCTTTCTTCCACACGCTCATCTGGGGTGTCTGCGTAAATTCCACCGATGAACGATCCGATAGAAGTTCCTCCGACTATATCAACTGGGATTCCTTGTTCTCTAAGAGCTTTCAGAACTCCAACATGAGCAGCTCCTCTGAACAATCAAAATACTGCTAATAACTATGTTTATGCTTACCGAGCTCCTCCTCCTCCGAGGACTAACCCAATTGCGTTACCCGTTAATATCCTAGCCAAACGAGCAAAGTCAGAAAGATGATCAACAGTCCAGAACACATTCTTTTGATAATAATCAATAACATCTGCTTCAGGAACCTGTATATGGAATTTTGCTTTCTTAATGATTGCTGATCACTTACAACGCAAGGAGATTCCCTGGATAATTTACGACTTGGTTTCTTTGACCATTGCAACATTCGTTTAGGAGCCCGAATATGATGATGCCCGGAGAAGTAGCTGTTTTTCAGCCACTCATAAGTACCTGAACATAGAACAATGAGCATGAAATTAACGTTATAACGAACCAGTAGGAGAAACTGTTCCCTCTGGCCAGAGCAAGATGAGTTCCTTGTTTGTACGCACACCATCTTGATTCATACTTAATAAATCTCTCAGCTGAAGAAAACAATTCATGATGAACCGATTAGCCTATATCATACCAAAGAGCTTTTTTGCGGCTTTCTGTGTCCCATTGCAACTACTAGAATAGCGTCAGCTTGTCTAAGACATCTGAAAAAATTTAATTGAAAGCGGAACTCTCATGAATAAAACCTTCTGGTCCAATTCGTGGCAGTATAATCACATTCGTATATGACCAATGGGTAAGTATCTTCTTGAACATTCAGCCAATGCATCAATCGGAAATCAGCTTGCCTAAAGAGAATGATGATTATCCATGCACGACAACGAAGATCTTAGAGGCTTATGACAACACAACACGCTGCTAAGTATTTTTTTGCATTCGAAACATGGAAAGAACACTAAGGCTGTAACTTAGATAGTGTGGTCAAAAAATAACGAGCAGATTTAAACATGCACGCACAATACTAATCCCATATCATGGTTTTACTTACATCGACTCATCATCAGAAGTCAGAAATCTATAAACTATTATGAGCTCTATGATTTATGTGTTATTAAAAGCGTGCGGATCGAAAGATTGGTGTGAACTTGTTTTAAGTTTTTCTAGAAAGTTGAACAAGAACTCACTTTTCCAGTACAGAGTTATCCAAACAGGAAGCAACTTTCTGACTGCTTAAGCGCAAGACTCTCAAATTTGCTGATAATGCATGATACAATTCGCAGGTGAAAGGTACAAGAGGGACATCAGCAGATGCAGGGACTACTGCTATTGTGTGAAGATTCTTAACGCATATGGATATGATCAAACCATCCCAGAAGAGTTTTCAAACCTTGATATGTGACATAGGATCCCCAGCAGAATCAAGAACCTTTATAGTTGATCCTGGTACAAATGGAGCCCTCCGGGAAAGACTGCTGTAGTATTGACCAAGTAGCTGAACCAGTCGGAATCCAACTTGAGGAAATTGTAATTTGATGAAATTCAATAACCCTTCAGGCACTCGAGCTAGCTGTGAAAAACGAACAGCCATAACTGTTGTTGATCGGGGTTTCTTTTGTAAGACTTCCATCTTTAAATCATTCAAATGAGTAAGATATGGAGAGTTCAGATCTTACCATTCCCAGAACATCGCCTCGACCAAACTCTTCAACAACCGTCTTTTTTTCAACCGAACGTAGACGTCCACTAAGAACCACGAACAAAGAATCAGCATTATCTCCAGCTCTAGAATCAAATCAGCATTAAGTGACCGTTAAAAGGAAGATAAAAAACCTATAAACAGCTTGACCCGAATCAACAAGGACCCAATCAAGGGCAAAATCAACCCCTCGTAAGAATGGCGACAAACGTCTCAGAACGGAGTGAGCAACAGGCAAATAAATCTGTGGTTTCATCTCTAATAGCCTGAACAAACACAAAGTTCGGAAAACGATGATAAAATGATTCTTACTCATTGAAGTCCTGTTTGGACATTTTTGCAACAACGCATTTCGAACACGTCTTGACTGTGTAGAAAGATGGTTCGTTTGTTAGTAACTGAAGTCCACCTATCATGTCCCTGTATAAAAAATTTGCTTAGCTGTACGGAAATGTTTACTCACTTCGGGATCAACCGAGAGACAGTCTGGTCTTCCTCGTCTGGCTCCTCGTCGAACAGAGGCTCCTGAAATAACAAAGTCTCAGAAACATAGATCGGACGTATGAGAGTTAGATATTTCACGCATCACTCAAAACTTTAATTAGTGATTTCCACTTCAAAAGAAAACATAATTAAGTTTGAACTTCAATGTTACACAATTCTCAGAATATAACTTACTTCATCTATACATTCACAACGCTAAACGTTTCTTTCTTATTTCGTTTTCAACTTCAAACTTCTTGATACATACCTGAATGAGTCTTAAAGTTCCTGTTAGTATGAGCATGAGCTGCTCTTCTTCTGAGCCTTGTTCGACTATCACAGTATTTTCATCATATGTTTCTATCGTGACCTAACGTGAAAAGATAAGTTGGAAGTTAGAAACTCGATTCACCTTTCCGTCAAGAAGAGCTGGACCCTCTGGACCAAGTTCAAACTGCTCCGAAAACCACTTCTTTCCTAATGCTTGCATATCAGCTTGATCTACTGAATCACAGGTTCAAAATGTTTATCAAATAAAAATTAAAACCTTCTGTACTCTGATGACGATTTTTCTTGATTGAAGCAGCTGCTTTCAGAGATGCTCCACTCATTTGTCTCATTTTATCGTCCACGTTCATATCTCTTCTCTGCATAACAATAAATTGCGACGATAACATTAGGAAGAACATACCCTCTTCATTAGTTCAGAGCTTAATCCCATGTACTGATGTAACGTAGTCATCGTAACATGCAAAAGCCTTGTAATGACAATCTGTATGGGCCTCGTCCATTGCTGTGGATGCTCATGGAAGGAGTCTCGGAAACTCATAATAGGAAACCTTGAATCATGTTCATTCAAAAAAAGGAAAATTAAAAGCACCCACTTAGCTACTTTACATCTCTCCGCAGCCTTCAAAGAAACAGTACGGAAAACTGAAGGAACATTCTGTTGAAAAATGAGTTTAATATTAGAAAAGTGAATTATCAAACCATGAGAATGTCTAACATGGACAACAAAGAGAAGAAGCTGTTACCGGCAGTGATTTTCTTCACCAAGTATTCTTTTCCCTCCATATGCTGTAAAGAAAACATTAAAACTATGAAGCGTGATCTCTAATACCTTAATATACACAGCTAGTGTTCCCTCAATGGAAACATAAATTGAATTATCCTGCTCGCCCGGCTTAACAATGTATTCTCCTTTTTCGAAATCCCGAACTTCTATTTCCCTAGGATTTAACTTCCATTCAGCAGGCAACTCTAACATTCTGAACAGCAAATAGAGAGTGCGAAGGCTTCAATACGTTTCTTACTTTAGATTATGTAGAATGTAGAAGATTTCCGGTTGAAGATTCTGCGGGATTTCTGGTAGTGCTGTGGGCTCAAAGAACTCCATAGGTGGCATTGGGAGACGATCACGCAAGAGTGAAGACTGTCGGAAGTAACCTCGACTACCTCTTCGAATTAAGCTACAACCAGATGTATAAGAGAACTCATAGAACTAATGACAATCTTACTCTCGAGCCATTTGAAGAGGACCCGCTGTAGAGTGTCGTCTCCGAAGATCGCGCTTTTTCCGACGACCCTCCGAAGAATCTCCAGACGAGTCATCTGATGGAGTTCGTCGTCCTTCATCAGCCTGCAAGAAACAATAATATGGGCATAAAAGTGATATTTGAACATTTAACAATAAATATAATTAATTCGAATTATCGAAACATTGAAAAAAGGAATTGATGACAAAACAGAAGTAGCAAGACAATCATAAAAGTAACAACCTTCTCAACTCTCTTATCTTATAACATCGCTTCTGAGGGGAATGACTAAGATGAATCTTGAATAGACAGAAGCTCGACTTTCATGAATTCTTCGACAACAGACAAAGTTACAATCATCTGAAACATACCACAAAGCTTGTATAGAGTTTCTTAGCCCAATCCCGTTTTCGCATACGCCGTAACTCATGGGTGGTATCTACGGGGTTCACATAATCAGCTTCTTCTTCACTTTCGTGGATTGTAGAAACTTTTCGCACATTAACTAGTAACGAGTTGTATGAGCTTTGTTGAAATGAAATGAACAATCGTACCGGGTGAGTTTTTGGATGAATTATTTGTGCTTGGTGAATTAAATGCATATAGGTAATATGAAAGCAAGAAAGCTCCTAGTCCTAATGCTATCAGAGAAAACAATATAGCTACACACTGAAAATGGAATGAATATAAATAATTTTCATAATTATAACTTACATTTGTGAAAAGAAAAGTCACAATCCATATTATAGGTGAAAATATAGTGGATAGAAAAGCCATGTGTGTTTAATTCACATAAAATCTGAAAATGAAAACAATCAAAAATGCGAAGAATGAGAGCAGAAATGATGAAAGGATGATATTAATGACGAACATTTCTTCAACCAACAACGATTAAGCGATAAACATGAAATACAATATGGAACGGTAGTAGCACTTGAGTGATGACGTGGAAATGCGACGCATGCTAATTTCCACGTGAATTCATAAGCGCCCTTTGCGCATGAATCATTTTATTTATTGAAGGAGGATAGAGCGGTTGCATTACTAAGCATATTTCGTAAGCATAACATATAGTAAGGTTTATAGATCTAATATGTCCTGAATAATAAAAAGTTATAAACGTAATTGATCTATTTCTGTTCGACCATAATATGCCAATCTTAAGATGTACACTGAAATATTTTGATGCCATTTATGCCGCACACGTGGTCTTTAAGCATCACAACGGCACTTGATGTCATAATGGCCATATTTTTGCAGGATATACCGTTCAAACTTGTTCTGCGTCAGTGAAATCAAGGCTGCGAAAGAGAAAGGCTTGTGATGTAATCGGACCCGTTTCATAGATAAAAGTCATTTAAACCATAACAAAAGCAGAGAGACATTTTTCGAGATAGCATTGTCTAGTGGTGGGTATAACAGAAATGAGTTGTATGTGTGTGTGACCAAGAAGAAGGAAAAGCAACATACATAGACAGACAGCTGAAAAAAGAGAAGAAGGAGAAGCGATAGAAACGTTCAATGAGTTCATTTCATAACATTTTTGCACAAAAGACACTTTATTGGTGCAAAATCAACGTTAAGTAAGTGGCTCTAACTGCTCAAACGATGATTTCTTCTATTAGCACACAAATGCCACGAGTCTTTACTTACGTAGAAAGAGAACATCGGACTTGACTAAAAACTGAAATAGCATTATGAAATAAGAAAAGAAAAATGAGGAAAAAGGAGGAAGCGTGAGATATGAGGAGAGCAGAACAAACGGAAGAGCAAAAAAATGTGAAAACGCAGCAAATCAAGACAGCAAGGAAACGCACAAAGTTTAACGTTCAATTCCGTGCAAAATTGGGAAAAATACATCTCAAAAATAAGAAAGAAAGAGAGGTGAGAGAAGTGATGTTGTAAGACTGAAAATAGCCAGTAACTTGGTAAACATAACTCCAGTGGTCATGATGAAGTTGAACGAAATATGGAAATATGGATCTCAAACGAATGCGAATTTAAATAAAAAGTTTGACTATGTGTTTAACGAATAAATTAACTTAACAGGAGTTCAGAGATAATATGAATGGCCTGGGATTATGAGAACACTGTTGCAAAGAGGAGAAAGAAGAAAGCAAAATGCAATGAGAAAGCGAAACAGTGTATATATTGAAGAGAACAACAGATGCAAAACGATAAAAGTTCAAAGCAGATATTTAAGAGAAAAAGATTCAAATGGTAGTTCATGGAAATTCAGTTAGTGCAGTCAAAGGCCACATACACCATTTTTTGAATGTAAAAATCAATAGGAAGGAGGAAAAAATGAAAATTTACTCGGCAACACACAAATTGAAAAACATTCACATCAAGGAAACGAACTAACACACGAAAATGTAAAAAAAATAGAAGGAAAGAAGCTGTCTGTCTAGGTCAAAAGGATGAGACACAACGAAAACGAATAAAAAGCAAGTAGAATATTCTAGAAAAGGCGCGCCGTCGTCGTCGAGGGGACGCGTACGGCTAAAACCAAGTCCAGGCTGTGCTAAGCCCATAGAAAAAAAAAGATGATGAGCTTTGAGGATGGCTTACGAACACACGCAACAGGGATGAATTAAATGAGCTTCGGTTGGAAAATCAAATGATATAAGAAGTTTGTAACAAATTCCAAAATAGGATGATAAAGAAGAAACAATAAGGTTCTGTCCTATTATGGAACATGCGCTATTGGATCGTTGACCTTTCATGGTCATAAATTGTCGTGGCTTTCGTAAGTTGTTGTTTTGTCCTAAAAAGCTCGAAATACAAAGCCTGTTGTTAGTAGGCGTGTGTGTGTGTGTGTGTGAGTGCGTGTATGGGCATGTGTATCCCCCCAGAGCAGTATTTGACTAGCCTCGGGAACATTCAGTTGGGTGGGGCTGGGTGACAAGCTGTATAGAGAGATTCAGAGAGAATTGACCAGATAAGGCATTCAATTAAAGTTGTCATTGGAGTAATTGGGTTGTTTTCAAATAGCACAGTCATCTCTCACATACATTGGCTTTTGTTTATTTCGACTCTCCCGTTTTCTTCATCGATTATGGAGGTGAGGAGATGGCAGGGCAGTTTTTGCCTTCTAGTTCCTCCAGGGTGTGTCATACAAATGGTAGAGAGCTAATATATTTACGGGAAGAAAATAGTTAATTGGTAAAATTGTTTAGATGATGAGTCAACGAGTATTCGGAGCGACATAAAACATCTGCCTAACGAAATGATTCAAAATCAAGAAAATGGCTTGGCAGCTGTTTGTCCTTTTTTTGGCTCTTCTACATTCTCAAATCCGTGAATGGCTCATGCACCAAAGATAAATTGGAGATTGCTGTAACCGAATACCAAACGCGTCAGCAGTTACTATGAGAGAGAAAAAGAAAGGATAGCCGTCAATCAGCTGCTTTGAAACTCAGCAAAATCCAATGTCCAATAAGAGGATAAGTCGAAAGTCAACCATTGAAATCTATTTTTACTAATTGAACTTTCTATAAATGCCGCCAAACAGTTGAGTCTTCTTTGTGGCAGATTGGAACGAGGTGATTAATTGGCTGACAAAACAATCTAAAATTATACTTTGTAACTGGACAGTTAGATATCTTCATGTAGTTCTCACTTTGCTCTAGAATACTTCGAAAAAGGATGGGATAGTCATAAAATGAGAGATGAGGAAGACATAAGAAGAAAAACTTCTTCTTGTGTTTATACACAGCTTTGAGATCCATTATTCAAACTTATCTCTTCCCCTTCTCTCCTTCTCCTCACTCTCCTATCGTATATTGCATTCTCCCACACGTTATATTTCGCATTTCTTCTCTCTCTTTATCTACCTACCACTTTCTTCCGAAATCTTCAAGCTATAGAATGACCGAGAGGCTTTTGATCGGAGACAATGATAAAGTCAGAAACAAAAACATTTGAAAAAAAGTGAAGATTGTTTCAAGATTATTAATGCAAATATTAAAAATTCAAATGAGAAAAATGAAAAAAGCTATACGAAGAAGTCAAGATGAAGAAAGAGACGGAAAGAATAGGAAATTGCTATTGAAGCTTTCTTCTCTCTTAAGTGTTCCTCTCTATAGTAACTACACTGATTCTCAATAAGATCAGTTAAGAAATAAGATTCAAAAAACACAAATACGTCATTCGTATCAATGGAATTCATAGCGAATCTTTGAAAGTTCTAGAATTTTAAAAATTGTGAAACGAGAGAGGAGAGATACATCATGCGAAGAGACCAATAGATATAAATAGTTCAACGGATAGTTGTATAAAAAAAAGCAAAAATAAGTAGGATAAAAGTTATAAATGTCAAAATGGATGCGATCACACAGGGAGTTGTATTAGAAATGGATACGAACAAGAGACATCATAGAATGAGAGAAAAGAGCCGAGAAAGCTCTGAAAACTCAATGGAATGCTCATAACGCAGAGACAAAAGCAACATGATGAGCGAAACAAACAAGCTTCAAAGAGACAGAAGTCTGGCTGTGAGAAAGAGCATAAGCGGACGTTAGATCCTAGAGAAACGGATAAAAAGAGGGAGTTAGATGTCTGGATGAGAAAAAGAGAAAAACTGAAGACAGAATGAAATCGCACAACCGTTCCGTGTGAAAACTAAGTAATGAATGGAGCGGATGCCACGCGGTCCACGTGAAAACTTCACGTAGAAAACAAATTAGATTTCGAACAGAAACGTGAAACAGAAGAAAAGAAACTGAAAGAAACAAAAAGTAGGTGATAAACAACAAGTGAAAGCTCACTGATTTGTTTAAACAGTTGCACCACCATACCCCACGTGGTAGTTGAAACATGTCATGCGGCTTTCTTGTCACTTCTCTTCCTGATTAAGTGATTCAAGCCTGATAACACCTCATTGTACTTAGATTGTTCCGATCATTTGACTCGCGTAGCGGAATTAAATAAGAAAATATCAAATACGGAGGTCCGGTAAAAGACAGATTGCTAAGTCACGCACGTTTTTGAGCAATTTAACTAGAATTTACTCAAGAAATCGTTAATGCTCAAGATGCATTTCATGATATGAAGTGCACGAGGACTAAAATGTGAGAATGAGAGCAGAAAAGCAGAATATCGGCACATCATAGTTCATACGAGTTGCAGACAAGAAAAAATGAACAGCTAGTTTTAAAAAAAAACAGAGCACATGATGAAAAATAATCTTCAAAATGTTTTAAAGAGAATCGTATGAACGGGCAGAACAACAACAGACGAATACTGCGTTGAGTTTTCTGTAAATCATTAAAGTTCAAGAGATTGCACTTGCGACTTGGATGAAGCGAAGCTATTGCAAGAAGAACTCAACAACATCTGAAGATAATTTTCTTATAGCGGATTATGAAAAACAGAGTAAGGAAATTCTCAAAAGCATTCATTATTTGCCTGTTGTTTCTAGGAAAACTGTAATCAGTCATAAACTTGCAAAACAAATGGAAATGAATCAAAGAGGGCAAGAAATGAGATTCTAGACATAATCAGATAGTGGGACTGCAATGAGAACGGTTATCAGCAGAAGATCCGCCCCTTCTCTTTGTCTCTTCTAGTTGAGCTCCCTTTTCCATCCTCTCTTTCTCTTTTATTTTGTCTGTCTAGGCACAACCCTCTTTATAAGGTATACTTTGGTTATGACAAGTATTTACTAGTTAATCTGGTCTAAGATAATCGAATTGAGAGTACGACGACATGAAAGAAAATAAGGAAAGGAAGAAAGAATTCTCCCTTCTCTCTCTCTCTCTCCCTTTCTCTCTCTCCATCTTTCTCTTTTTTATTTCCATATCGTTCCTGTTCTTTTTCAACACATGGCATATTACGAATCAAAGCAAGCGGTCAAAATCATTAAGATATATGCGGGGGAAGAGAAAAGCTTAAACTCCAGCTGAACGGCAGGACAAAAATGAGCAGTAGAAGCTCTATTCCCTAATAGTTGTTTAAGAAAGCGAGTTTTCCAACTCTGAAAGTTCAAGCTTGAAGAGAGATGTTAGAGGCAACCAAACATGAGAATGATCAGACGACAGAACATGTGATTGCAAACCATTTGTTTCTCCAACAAAAAATGTTAAAAACATTACAAGAGTAAGAGGAAAGAACAGAAACAAAGTTTTCAGCTTCATCCCTTCTTTTTTTCCATTCAAAAGAGGTCGGAAGTGAATGAATAAGTTGAAAGCTACAAACGTAAAAGATAAGAACTTTGAAAAGAGTTTCCAAAGAGAAGGAAATAGAAAACGAAATGCTACATTATGGGGGAAGGTGAGGGAGGTCACCGTTAAGTATGCTAAATGCCAATGAACCAGAAAAAACAAGACAAGTAGAGAAGAAAAAACTACTAAAGAACTGATCTATTGAAGAACTGGTCAAGTAGTTGTAATGGCAGACCTTTTCAAGGAAAAAAATTTTTTAATTTGGTCGATCTTACAGCAAATGATGAAAACTAAAAAGTATGGACTAGATTCAGAAAAGTTGTTTTTTAACAAAAAATATACATGGGACTAATGGGGTGAAAGTGTTAAAACACTGATCGAATGACGTCATCTCTCGCTTGTTACACAATCTCTTATCATGGTAATTTGGGATGGAAAATGATGATGGCGATACATAAGTGGTCCACTTTGGTCAAAACTCGACAAACTTCCATAAAAAGACTTTGTAATTTCAATAATTTCACCCATCATCCAGAAATTTAAAAGTTTTTTGATCGTTTCTTATCAAGATGGCAATATAAAGGGAAAAATTTCTAAAATTAATCAAATTTGGAAGCAAAGGAAACAAAAACTTTTCAAAACCTTCCCAGCGAATTTCAGCGACATCGTAATTAATATGAAAATGATGGATAGGGAACAGTCACATGGCTAGATCTAAGGAAAGCCAATCAGGAAACGCAAAATAGGAGAAAAACTTCAGAAGAAATCAATTCAACCGAAGCTTGCCAAGGAAGACTTCTCAAGCCATGTCAGAGAATTAGCACTTTCGTTGAAATCTCACATTGTTTTTCACGAAGTTTTCGCCGCATACGATTGATGATGTATCATATATATATATCCATCAAACCACATGGAAGATTCGAAAAATGATGACTTGATGATAGATGAAGTGTTGAACGAAGGGAAATTCCTTAACTATGTGCATAGCTGAGATTAGAAAGTCGAAAGATCAGACACGTTCAAGAATTCAAACCATCTCCCATAGATAATTATTAATGAATGAGACATCTATACTGACCACGTGGTATGTTCGTCAAATAAGACGTTTTTAACATTTCTAATCTCTCTCTCAGATAAAGGGACGAATCAGATTAGGAATCAGAAAAGAGAAACAAGAACTATATATAGAGAAAGATACATTGGAAGATATTGCAGAATTTAAGGAATAAAAAAAAACAAAAGAGAAGCTGTTAATTAAATATTAATGAGCTGATGCAAAGGCTGCACGCTTATTCAAGGAACTCTGCTATAGACGGCAAATTTAAATTTCAGATGGCGGGAAAAGAATATGTGTCTTGCCATGTGGAACAGAAATAGCAGACGATCTGTATGCCCTCGTGTGTATTAGAATGATTTCACGTGCATTTCGTACGGTCCTGCGTGCACTTTTCATTTTCATCTATTTTGTATTGCATTGCGGTCGTGTGCAAATCATGAATGGGAATGGAGTAGAAGCTGAATGCGAATATGAATGCTTCATAATCACATGATTAGCCATGTGGAGATGTGAGAGTGAAACAAAAAAAAAGATAATTTAATGTGAAAATATAAATTTTTATCGACAGAATTATTTACAACAACAACATTTGAGTACAATAAGTATAATATGAAGTATGAAAACACAAAGTGATGTATAGAAGACAGGCGGTGGACAGAAGAACGTGGAAGTTCGGTCCATATATTCCACATAACTAACCAAACAGATTGTTTTATAAAATCCTTCAATATTCATATTTGACTATATGTTTGATGGTATAGAACATACCAAATATTCCGACAACTAGTGATATGAGCGCAATAGCTACGTATACAAGGGCTACCAGTAAGCCGACAACAATTTGAAATGCATCCTTTAAAAGGAAATTAAATTCTTTTAAAACTTATTGAAACTTGAATCCACTCTTACAGCTCTTCTCTTCACACTAAATGCCTCTTGTTTTGAGTTTCATTTTTTCTTTTTCTCCTTTCTTTTTTTGTTCAAAAATATGAAAAGAACTGAACCTTGACACCTTTAGACACTGCAATTGATGTTTGCATGCATGTCACAAAGAAAGCTGTCGCGAGAAGAACTTGCAATACTCCTGAAAAGTTATAAATGGTCTCAAATGGATTATAGTTTGAGATAAAGAAAACTTTCTGCTCTGCTCCAAAAAACAAATAAAAATTATCTTTTTGGTTCATCATTATCACGGTAAGTTGATGTGATGATAAGACTGATAGACTAGGAGCAAAGTGGAAAATGGCAGAATAAGGTTTTCAAGTATTACCGTAAACTATCAGAACGACGATGAGTTCTTTGGCCTTTGATGCTGTTTCCGGAATGTTATTCAGATATAATAAAGCCACAATGACAGCACCAAGACCTGTAGTAGCTGAGACGAAAGATGTAACGGCCTGACGAGGATTCACTACAAGCACATTGATGAAACTTCATCATAGTTATGCAAATTAACTCATTTGTTCGAGTATTTTCACGAAATCAGCCACCATATCCTCTTGAGATCGTTTTTTTCGTTCCAAACGACGCATTTCTTCATCATCTTCCATAGCAATAACGGAAACCTAGAACAGCTTGGTCTTTCCTCAGTCTTTTTTTCTTTTCTTTTTTTTTGTCTTTTCTCAAATTCACAGAAGAAAAGCCGAAAGTGGATTGTCTGTGCATGTGTGTGCATATGTGTGTGTCTATGGACTGGAAAATAAAAAAAAAGCAAAATTTGTAAGAAAAAAATTTTTTTCTTCTCCTTTTTTTTGAAAATCCCTAATCATATATCATGGATAAGACATAAACAAACCTTTGTTCGTTCTTCTTCATCCTGTGTCTTACTTACTTTGGACTTCTGAAAATAACAAGAAATTCTCTTTCTTCTCTTCATTTTGTCGTTAAAAAAATGTTTTCTTTTCTCCCTGTAAAGGATAAATTCTCGCCTCTTCTCAAACATCGTACTTGATTTGGCAGACAAAAAACTGAGAAGAAAAGGAGGGAAAAAAGTTATTTTTTCTATCCTCCCTCACCCTTCACTATGGGTATGTGTGTGTGTGTGTACGTGTACGTGTGTGTGTGTGCGGTGTGTTGCTCGTCGCTGAATTAATTTGATGATGAGAAGAGGTGAGAGGACGTCTATTGAGACGACGACAACGACGACGACACATCTCATCACATTCGATTCATATATAGAAGCTTTCTTCTCATTCATATTCATTTAATGTTGTTTTAGAATATTTATAAATTTTAATAGAAAAATACTCACGTAATTGACAAAAAGATCAGAAAATGAATTCATTGTGGATGTGAAGAGATGGTCGAACGATAGGTTGTGAAAGGACTGGCAGAGCGAAAGCCGAAAAGCATCAAAACGAAATCTCAAATGCACGCGAAATTGAGATTTTTAACAACGAAATAAGGTCTTTTTTTGATTGAAAATGGAAATTAGGAAGGGTTTTGAATTTCACAAGAAAAGTTTTTTTTAAAAGAAAAAAATGAGGAAAACCGCATGGCAAGCGTGGGAAAAAAAGAAGAAGGAGAGAGAGAGAGAGAGAGAGGGAATATGATAGAGAGAGAGAGAGAGAGAGAGAGAGAGAGTGAGCTAGATAGATAGATGGAGGAGGGAAGAAGGGAGTGAGGGAGGAAAGATGTAGAAGGAGCAACTTACATTCTCTTTATTATTTAGTTGACCTTGTCGGTGAATTTTATACATCTCGTAATCTGAAATGAAAAATTTTTATGAAAAGAAAAAAACAATTTGTTTTCCTTATTTGGTTCAACAGAGATTTAGTTTTTGCAAGAGGATGAGAGAATTTCATTTGGAAATGACAATTGTAAATAAAATATTTTATAAACTATTACTATGAAAGTCTTAGGCATCAGAGCCATCAACACAAGAAGGAAGGTTTTATGAAAAGTTTTTTTCGTTTCAAGAATTCATTCCTGAAATAGCAGCCACCCTCTCTCTTTATTACTTGTAAACGAACAACTATCAGAGAAGGAGAGAGAGAGGGAAGTGAGAGGGAAGATGGTAGAGTCCTTAAGACAAACAGATAGTCAAGGAAAAGTATTTTGACTGAAAGAGAGAGGTAGGAAGGAAGACAGAGAGAGAGAGAGAAAAGGGATGCGGCTGAAGAGAAACTAGTAGAAGAACCTAGTCAACCAGCTAAATCTCAAAAAATTCAAGAATATCAAGAGAAGTGCTTTGTTTTTTTCTTAGTAAACCCCAAAGTTCATGCGTAGAGAGTAGAAGATGATCTCTTTCTCTCTCTCATACTCTCTCTGTGAAGGTGAGAGACAAGAAGGGAGTTGTCTGGAGAGGTAAAGTACTATGAAGGTAAGTGTAATGTACTCCATCATACAAAGGAACTTTTTTGTACACAAAAAGATTATTAAATGGTTTGTTCAACATGAATATTGAAAAAGAACAGAAAGGAAGGGGTATTAGCATAACGAGGGAAAAGACTAAGATAGAGAGAGACAAGTAAAGACAGAGAGAAAGAGAGAGGGAGAGTCAGTGGCCTTAAGTTAAACGAATAATTCTTCATATTTTATCCTTTCCTATGACTTTTCCAACTCTTTTTGTGTTTGAAGCAGAAGTAATGAGAAAGATTTACTTTGAAAGTATTCCGAAACTGAGCTTTTCAATCCAACGAAAAAAAAGAATTCAAAAACGTCAATGTTTCCAAGTTTTTACTTGAAAAATTACAAATTGTGCTTCGAACAAGTCATCAGAATGTCATGTGCGACTAGCAAATATCAGAAGGTGTGTTCACGAGTTCTTTCTGCAAACGAGAAATCGTGGAGTGACAGCGATGAGAAGCAGAAACTCATCCGAATATCTCCAAATATGTATGAAAAGCTCTAAGTAGAGGTAGAACGATGTCTAAACTCTCAGAAATTCACGAGAATGCGTGGCAGTTGAATGTTTAAAGCTCACAAAAAACATGTTCAAAGTAGATAACGAGATAGAGAGAAAGAGGTAGATTGAGAGGTAGAGAGAGAGAGAGAGTGAGAGAGCAAGTTCTACCAGACCATACAAAATATATTTTTTTGTTAAGATTACATGCATTAACAACATGCGCATTGTTTTATCCATAAAAAAAATGAGAATTTCAGGTTTTTTTGATCAAAAAAATAGAGAAGGCTTTTCTTCCTTTTTTTTCTTTTTTTTTGTTTCCTCTTCGCACTTCGCATCTCTCTCTCTCACTTCTTCTCCCTTCCATGCGCCTGAGTACAAAAACAGTCCAATTACGGCGTGGAGCTGTTTGATGATTTATTGAATTCTTCTTCTGATACTTATATACGTTTTCAGTTCCTTTGTCACATATAAATAATCAATAAGTATCATTTTATTTGTTGATATTGCCCAAGTAAAGCTGAGAAAGAACATTAACAATGACTTATGGAGAGTCTCCTTCTTCCACTTCATTTTCAAAGAAGACACAACTCGTATGTGTCGTCTTATTGTGTGTCCCCTATAGTCCATCCTTACTATATACTATATATGTATTTATACATCTTTTATATAGTATAAAAATTAAATACAACAAAAAAAATTATTTCATATAAGCGATTCGTCTTCGCAATTGTCCTTTGGGTTCATGTGAAAACAATTGAAAGAACAATTGAATTCGGCTCACTAACTTCATTTCTCAAAAACAAATTCGGCTAACTGTCATCACGATTGAAGTAAGCTATTCAATCACAGCATAGCCATGAGCAGCAGAAGGAACAAAAATTTTTCTTTTTTTTTCTCTCTCTCCGCCATCCATGCAATGTTTATTACACGTTTTCATAAACTATCTTGATTGAGATAGAAATATATAGTTTATTATAATTATTATAATAATATGAATGAAAGCCATGCAATCCTTCGCTCGCTCTCTCTCTTTAACCAAAAGTACGCAATAACATTTAGACGAATAATACAAAATGCTTTCGGCCCAATCGCCCCATGTTTCTTATCTTAAAAGTTCAAAAATGGAATGTTATTTGGCATTTGATGGTATTGAGCTGTCAATTCAGTTGGTACATCTTAAAGAACAAGAATTATGATATGTTATGATGATACGCACAATCAACCGCTCTCTGTCCTTTTTTTTTAAAAAAATGATTGGCGGGTGCATGCAACTGCCATGCCCTCGAGCGCCCACGTTTTTCGCGTGAAATTATGCAAATTTTTTTTCTCTTCGTTATCTTCAAAGAGTCTCATCAATGGAAATGATAGAAACAAGAGCCATGTGGTGTTTGAACAAAAAAAAACATTTTCGTTATTCTATTCATCCTTGCATACGTGATGCTCAACTCCTAATTGAGAATTCATGCATGATCACGTCACCACATTACATTTTCCAGTCAACGTCTAAGTTACGACTAATGAATATATTGTAATTAAAACAATATATATGATATCAATGAGTTTATGGATATAATAAAGAAATGAAAGTAAGAGCTTACTGATCATCATGATGAGAAGTGCAAAGAAGCGGCGATAAGCCACTTAGTGAAGTCAGAGAAGTAATTCGGCTTGTCACCACCAGCAGAAACTAATTGATGTTATTTCCGAATATAGTATAATATATATATATATATATATATATATAGTTATATTAAAATAAATATATATATGTATATATAAGTAGATAGAAGGATTTGAAAAAGCTGAGTTGTAAGCTTGATCTTGAAGCAGTTTAATGCTTGTTCCACTTCAACGTCAAATGAATAGCTCAGCTACAAGTTGAAACTCCACAAATAGAAGATGAGACAGGGCTTGATGGTGGGTGGAGACAGATTTGACTTTGATCTTTCTTTGCACAAAGACGAAGTTCTTTTTAATTTTTTTTTCTGTTTCAGCCTCTTTTTCATCTTTATCAAATTATATTCATTTTGAGGGAAAGACGAAGAGACCACAAAGAGTATTGGGAGCTTGGGCATATTGAGCTTGTTGAGATAATCTTAAACGAGGTCATCTCGTTACGATCTTTGCTTCTTGCCTAACTGCAACAACAGAATAATTACGTTTTGAAAGATTAAAAAGAAGAAGCATGTTTTTCTTAACATTTTCATACAGCAAGTAACCATCGTCTCATTATTGCAATATCAAGTAACTCATTAGATGAAGCTTGGATAGATCATAAAAGCTTTTAATCGCATCCGCCAGTCAGAATATGTTTCAGTAATTATGCTTCGACATCATGATTATGCTATGAAGTAGCGATACAGACAAGCTTACATCTCCCCATCTTACAGTCAAATGAACTTTGAGTGAAATAAGGTTATAAACATATATGTTTAACTTATCCAAAGTTCCATTCGTAGTTTCCATATCTCTAGGGAGCTACTGGGGTGACATCAGATAGAAAAAAAAAGGAAAAAAAATTGAGCGAGAAAGCAAGCTGTCAAAGAGATATAGAGAGTATTCTACGAAATCGGGAAATGAAAAGGTTATTTTTAGAAGAAAATAACATAAATAAACATAATAAACTACCTGTTACGGATTTTTGTTGATTTGTCAGAAAGTTGCTGACATTCAGATAGTAAGTCATTGTGGTATAGATGATGATGATGATGGCAGTTTCGTTGTCAGTTGAAAGATCAGAACGAAGCAACCCACACACGCATATGCATGTACACACTCACAGGTCAGAGGGATGAAGTCGACAAGTGATTCTTTGGGAACCCCACAGAAAAAAAAGAAGGAAAAAGCGAGAAAAAGGTTTTTTTTTCTGCAAGAATTTATGAGAGCTTTCTCCAAAGTACGTGAGTACGTGTAACGAATAGAGAGAGAGGGTGGTGGGGGGGGGGGGGGAAGAGTGGGTGAAAAGTCGAAAAAAAGTTACAGCAATATGACCTCCATTTCATATAATTTCCATATTGTTGAGTACTTTTATGAGCAAGAAATGCAATTTCTGCATAAGGAAATAACTCTCGTATCCTTCTATTCCTTATATGCAAATTACATTCTGTCTTTTATCTAAGAAAAAAAAATGACAATCACATGTGCTTCAAAGGGGTGGGAAAGAAGGAAGGACACCATGAGAGAGTGAGAAAGATAAACTACATTGGGAGCTTATGAACAAGCTGTTGTACTTTCACGCTCCTACGTGAGGGTTCGTAAACTCCTTTTTTCATTTTCCCAAAAGTGGAACAGACGATACGGTTGTATTCGATAGCCAAGATGGAAAATAATAAAAAAAGTTATAATTTTCTTTGGTAAAAAGCAAAGAGAAAGAGGAACAAGAACAGATTTGAGAACGAAGGAGGAGATACTTGAAAATTAGAAATCGAACAACGTAGATCAAACACGATGAATGTACTCGATCACAGGAGCAAGACAGAGAGAGAGAGATAGATAGATATAGAGAGAGAGAAGCTGGTTGGACAAGTTGATCATTTGCAAAAAGAAAAGTAGACAAACCTTTTATGAAAAATATGAGAGAAACCTGATAGGCTTGTTGGAGATTAAGTAAATCTAGATAGAATGAGTCACGAATAGAAGGTAAACTCCAGCGATCAGTAGCCATTAGATAAGGAAGTAGCCGTAGAAGGAAGATGACCCCAAGACCAAACGAGAAATAAAAAAAGTGGCAGCCGGAAGCTCACAAAGAAATGGAAATGAAAAAGGAAAAGCAATCATTTAAAGCTTTTTGCAGAAGCGAACTCTGCAGATTGTCAAAAGTCATTTCGTCCTCTACAGAAGTACGATGTGTAAATAAACAAGATGGCATTTAATGAAAAAACGGAGGCTAAAGATTAATAATTAGTTCATAACAGAGCAGAGCTTGTTCGTTCTCTGCCCCGGATTGGCGACGTTCAACAGTAAGTGTCCTCAAAAGGTAAAAAGCTTTCAAATATGTTTGAGCATCAAAGATGATGACAGCTTGAGTTCTAACTCAGAAGCATTGAATGGCTCGAAGACTTCGTTGTCGAATAGAAATTCTTTTTTTGGATATAATTATTGGTAGAACAAGAAGGAGGTCTATGATATGTGTTGGATGATGAAGCCAGGCAATAGGAAGACAGGAGAGGATAGGGGGGGGGGGGGATTTAATAAAAAATAAGAAAATGCCTAATGGATTGATTAGCATAATTCACTGCATTTGCATAAAAATGACATGAAAACTAAGCTTTTATGGCTTTGTTGTCATCATTTCTCAAGCACTAATGCCATGAATAGACTTTTGAGGAAACACAAAAAACTTATTTAAATATTCCTTTAACATTAGTTATGATCTCTCTTGTTGCTGATGAAGAAGACCATTTGAACATAACATAGACGACCGCTAAGTGTTTGTGCTACTTGTAGCAAATGAAAAAAAAACGTTTCTTTCTCGTCACCCCCAAAATAAACTTCAAATTGAGTCGACGTAAATGAAAAACGTGGGAGAGCTTGCAAATTGGCGCATAATTGCTCAAGGTGAAAAGGACGGCTCTTTCTGTGATTTTTTGACAAAGAAAGAACGGACCGAAGCTTTCTGTTCAAAGCTCAGTAGCTAGAAGCTTGAAACCCACCATAAATTATAACTTCTCTAATCGAATAATACAATTGACTATTCAAACACGAACAACGGAAGATTTCTAGACAAAGTTCAAAGTTTAAAGAAAAAACAGAATGACATATAGTGGTAAGCTGAGAATTATGCCCTGAGGGCTATTACATCCTTATCGAGAAATAGTTTAAGGAAGAGCCAGACTTTAATCATTGGTCCTTTATATAATTCTAATGACCAGATTAGTTGACTAATTATATCCTCGATGATGATCAATAATCTGTTTCCTGGAACAGCATCATGCTAGTATTTTGAGTTCTTCCTTATTGCTATCGGAAATCATTAAACCTGTTGGGCCAAACGCAATGCCCAGCTCAGCTCATTTACAACGTTACCCTTGTTGTTCTGCGAAAGAGAGAGATCGGTTTTCTTCTGTAATGCAGACAACTTCCGTCTCATCTCATCTCAAAGCTGAATCAATCTTTTTTGAGTTTGTGGACCAAAAAAAAATGTTTTTGGAACACTTAGCTGTTCGTTTGATGGAAAGGGGCAGGAGGAAGGTCCTCATTCCCAATATAAACATAACTTACTTCTCATTTGATCGGATGTTGTGCTAAAGAAATTGAAGCGGATCAGCTTAGAAGATGAAAGCACAGAGAGATAGAGAGAGAGATAGGCAGAGAGATAGCTTTCGAATTAGCCGGACGAATATTCAAATATTTGATTCATTTTTACAGCCAAACAGATGAATGTCGGAAACATCTGGATGAGTGGAAAATCATCTGACATAACCACAAAACCTCCCATCTTTCAAAATAAAAATTAAATCTCGAAATGCTGAGTGAAGATGTGCTAATTTGTTTGTTTAATTTTTCTGTTTAGTACGGACAGCGGAAATCCTTCATGACCTTCGACACCGTAATCGTCAACAGTGAGCATCTCAGCTTAAACGATGCGAATTAAGCCTTTTTTCATATTCACACATAAAACGATAATTGGCGTGAACTATTGAGAGCAGAGCGGGAGCGAGAATGCACATAAAATTCTTATGAGAACATATAGTTTAAAGACTTCTTTCATCATTCAGAGCTCTTAAGAATTTGGAAAATGGAAAATCGGATGGTTTTGTCTTAAACCAACGACTCTCTTCCGCATTCGGAAGAAAATAAAACTATTAAATTGGTAGAGAAATAATTCTATTGATGAGAACAAAACCAAGGAAATTCATCATCTTCAATATTATCCAAGTTAATACATATGAACTTGTAGAGAGAGAGAAAAGGTAAGTGGGAGAGAGAGAGTGAGAGAGTGAGAGAGAGAAAGAGGAAATCCGAAAAATCTCACCCCCTGGCTTGAGGCATGAGCATTGTTGTTTCGAAACAAAAACAGCCTTTTTTGTCTTTTCTACAAAGATAAAAAAAGAAACGGAAACATCTTCTCACAACAGTCTTCAGATGTATCTCATCTAGTCAGCTTTAATGGTAGCTCGTCTATTGCACAACCGAATAAGCAACACAGACAATACGGAAAAAGAAATCCGATTACATTTCCTAGCATTATTATGCTCAAGAATGACACAAATAGCTGTTTAATAAGCTAGCTTAACCCAATAATTCTCTCTTATTCTAATATTTCAGAATTTTCTGATTTCAATTCCTTCTTCAACAGAGAATTTAAAATTAAAAACATGGCAATGGAAACCAGCTAGCTCATCTTCAAGAATGCAACCGTTATGTAGATTCACAGAGTAAAAATAAAATGCGTGGTAAATTGGAACGTCTAATTAGCATATGCACTTCTACTCAAAACCACGTGATAGGTTAGTCGATGAAAAAGAACGAAAAAGAAGAAAAGTTCGAGAATACGTGTAAAATATAATGAACATACCTTCTGATGATCGACTTGATCCCAGTCCTCCTCGATCCGCCAACGGTTGCTGTGGTGGCGGAGGTGGTGGAAGTGGTGGTGGTTGTCCGCCAAAAAGCATATCAGATATATTCGGGTAGAGGGCCCGAGATTTGTATCCCGTATCCGCACCCATAGCTACACAGACAAAATAATTCAGGCGAGAGGTTGGACCTGAGGGCGGCGGCCTGCCTACCACGACGATAGCGGATGCCTACAGGTGCTTAAAAGAATTCAGTCTTTTCGCCACCGTCGTGGAAGTTCAACCTTGGTCTACCCGAAAAAGAAACGGCCAACTGATTGCCTTCTCCAGGTAATTGCACTCTCATCACGTCTTATCTCTTTTTCGAATATTCATTATCTCTGCGGGACTTCGACTTCGGCGTAAAGGCAAGAGAAAGCTAAAGAGAACCCAAAGAATAGTTGTGTTCCGTTCTAAGTCATTCTCACTTTTGTTCTGAACATTACCTTTCAAAAATAAAAAAATATGTACGTATGAATTTATTTTTAAAAGGCTCGTAGAAAAATTGAGAGATCAGAGCATTGCATGGAACAGATTCAATCAAAGGAGACGTCTTCACCATCAGACACGGCCATATCTGTATCTGACATATTCATCCTGCAATATAATGTTTGAGGTCCAAAAAAAAAACAAAATGATCTAACGCAGTAGGGCTGCTTTGGCAGTTTGGTTCCATACGCGCTGGTGTAGCCTCGACATCCATAAGTATAGCACTATTTTTTTGGTTTACTTCACGAAGGACAGCTCTTCCCTCCTCACAAGTCTGAAGAAAGACCATATAACTGTTATGAGTTTATGCCACAAACCGCTTCGTGTTGAAGACAGCGTTGTGCATATTCTGTAGCTTTCGCCAAATCACCGGTGCCACAGTAATACTTGGCCAAGAAACGTATGATGTGAGTAGCATTTTCATCATATTCCTATAATTTAGGAGCTCTAAGGCAAACTCAAAATGGAATGAGAACCTCAAGGCGTGTACCATCGTATGTTGTGAGATATTCTTCATACACTCTAGCAGCCTTAGCTAATTGATTAGCCTTTTCGAAGAGCCTGTAATATTATTCTGTTTCTCCACAATATAATCAGAAATGTACTTCGCCAAATGCCAGAGAGCGTTTCCTTCCACGTCTCCGTACTCGAAAGCGGTAGCAAAACATTTTTGAGCGTCTTTCGACCGACCAATGTGTGCATAAGCTACACCTAAGGCTACAAGTATTCTGGAGTCCTGTGGGCTAAAAAATGAGTTTATGATTGCTCCTTTGCTCCTAATCCAACCTGCATTTGTGGGCTTGTTGGTAATAATACAAAGAGTATGTTGTCATTTTCAAGATGTCATACATTTGTCCCAAAGAATACCACCCTCGGAAATCAACAGGGTCCACTTCTACAATGAAAGTTTTAAGAAGAGTTCAAACTTGGGATTTTCACCTGTTGCTCGTCTATAGGACAGACAAGCACCAGCATTATTCTTGAGTTCCAAGAACTCATGTCCAATTAGAACCCAAATACTTGCTACCGTAGGATTTAATCTGGCAGCTCTTTGGAAGAAACGAATAGCTTGCTGATGTTCTTGTCTCATATTGTAATAATTGCCTGAAAGAACGCATAATAAAGTACAAAATAAAGGACAGCAAAAGCGCACCAACTATACAGCATGTTTCCCAAGCGAACTTATGTGATTTGAAAAAGCTGTGCGTAAGAGCAGTTAATGCAACCCGTTCTCCCTTAAAACATTTGATAACCAAGAAGCCACATATCAGGTCTTACTTTACAGAATAACGAATCAGAGTATAAGTGCATGTGCTCTAAACGATAGGGGTCTAACTCGTTGACCTGTTTGAAGTATTTGACAGACTCCCTGTGATCTGTAAGAAAACCGTTACACTTCTCATAATGTCCACTGATAGCTTACCCAAAGCATGGTTGTAACATGCTCCGATCAAAGATAAAAGCTGAGGAAGATCTCCGAAAATTTTCAGTAGCGTTTCGGCTCGAGTTATTCCTTCTCTAAAAGAATCTTCACAAAGAACTCTTTGAAAGGAGTAAACCTGAATAGTTGGAAACGCTTGCAATACAGAGATGTGAACCACGTGAAAATCCAAGGAATTGAATTAGTAGAAAAGCATAAATCAGAAACATTTGTGAACTTGAACTTGAAATAAACTTTCGAAAATCTATGTTCGTTACCTCATATTTGGGTATGACATTCACCATCTCCTCCCAAGCTGGCCAGAGCCTTGGTTCTTCTTTCACAACGTTTTTTAGTGTTTCATAACCCGCTTCAGTCATGCCCAACAGTATTTGAACTCTCGCCAGTCTGTAGAGGGAATTCAATGACAGATTTGAAGACGGCATTCTTACAGATAATTGATAAATGAGTCATGCAAATCGGAATGGTCTTTCTTGTCGTTTAACATATCCTAAAAAGACAGCTAAGTATCAATACATCAAGCATGCTCTAACACTAAGAAGATCCTTTGCTAATATGGGAGGATCCGGATTGGAAGAATGAGCTTTCTTGTCGAAGGATTCAGCATCATGTTCAAGTTGGTCTCGCACACAACCCTAAGAACAAAAAATTTATCAAAATTGATGCCATAAACTACCAAATATCGACTCCAGTAATATATGAACTTGTAAACGCTGTTCTCATTCTGAACTTTTTGTAAGTAGTAAGCAGCTCGTACGAAATCTCTGGTTTCGAGCATAGATTTACCCATTCGGAAAAACCTAGTGGAACAAGAGAACGAAGTTGAATGTCGTGTCTGAAAAGATTCTGTTCACATAGTCCGAGCAAGATGAATGCTACCGTTGTGTTACCCGTTGTTTTTTCGTAATCGTTCAACCATGATTCCGGGAGATGTACAATAATTTCATTAACCCTAGATAACTATCATCTATCCGCTCGACACTTCTAATCACAAACCATTTGACAGAATCAGTCAACATGCGTACTTCAGCCTCATCATGAAGCCACTGAAGGTCTTTCATGATTTCTTCAGGAACATATTCAGAAGGGGAGTCCTTCGACACTGAGAGCATGAGGGCATCCTCCATCTACAACAGCATGCTTATGATTTTAAGATCACATAGAATCAAAATAGAGGTAGAAAGACCACAAGTATCAGATGAGAGAAGAAGAAAAGCAATGCTCACCCTTTATTTCCAAAAAAAATAAAACATTTATGAAACTTATCAATATAACCGGTTCTTTTCAAAGTCACAACTGAAAGATATAAACAACTAATAAGGCAATAGGAGATCGGGAATATGTTATCTTAAGTTAAATAATGAAACCAAATTAAGAGAAAAAATCTGATATAACTGAATGACATCTTCACTGACTAAGGTCGTCTTCACTGAGCTCCGACTTGCCCCCAATATTCTCAGACTCATAATCTGGATCAGAATCGGAACTATAGAAATCAGATCTATCATGTCTCCTGAAGAATTTCACGGATTACAGAATTTGGAAAACAGTCTTACTTTGATCGTGATTTCAGCTTCACATCGTTTGGTGGATTTTTTGATTTTTGCTTGGGAGGCAAGCTGCAAAACTAGAATGAGCATTGTGATGATTTGAAGAAACTCACCCAGTTGTACTGGAAGCAATTGAATGCCGCTTTGGATTATGATTTAAACGAGATGAAGTTTTTATCTGACCGGCAGATGCTCCTAGTTTCTCTGCTAATATTCTAGCTGATACACCTCGAGATAAACGGATAGACGTTGAACTGAGAAATTAAAATAACTCAAAAGATTCAAGATTCTAAAACTCACGTTGATAGTCCTCCTTTCTTAGTCTTTGGTGTTCTACGATAGATGATTTCTTCTTCCCATTCTTCAGTGGTTGCTTCTTCTGTATCGAGTCCCTCGGAATGTCTTAAGGAATAACATATTGATAATCATGGAACTTGAAATTACCTTTCCAAGATATCGCCATCTCTTTCATGAGCAAAGAGCTCTTCATCCGAAACATGATCTTCCTCTCCATTGGCAAACCTGGCTAACCTACGAGAAGTTTGTGATTATATTTAAGGAGGAAAATGAAATACTTTTGTGGATTTCTGACGGACTTTGTTAATTTCCAAGCATTCACGTCAGGACTTCGGATATATTTTTGCAACTTTTTCAACTCATTGTCAGTTGTCTCTCTCATTTGAGTTTCATACTCTTCCATACTAAGAAGTCTTGGTTTGATAGGGAAAAGTTTTCTCCTGAAATGAACAATCAGCCTATCCCTGATACAAAATCAATACCAGATAGTAGAAAGAACGGAAGTTGTTTTAAAGCAAGCAGAGAACAACCACGATTTGGTTAGTTCATGAAAAACGAGAACACCTATCACGGCAAATGACACTTCAGGAACCTGATACGAGCTCGTCAAAGAAAAAACACCTGACTCAAATACTTACCTGACAGGAGAAATAAATGGCTACTGCAGCGATAAGCTGTAATGTCCATTGAGCAATGTCATGGGATCGCGCATCTGTTGGCGGGCCTTTTTTATAACAAATGGCAAAAGATATGAGGAGAGCAGCGATCTGAAATGAAGAACTATGAGACACATCTACTGTTCGAACATACAAAATAACCAGCAACATATTTCTGATATGACACCACGAGACTGGCAAAATTGCTCCATAAAAAGTGAAGAAGCCACAACGAGACGGACCATCCTCCGACTAAAATAGGAATACCGATGGTTTTCTGAAATATCAAGTAATGAGATTCAAAAAAAGGAATCAGTGATACCTTTGGAGCCACACGATAAACTAAGAAGGCAACAATTAAAACTGATGCTAATACACCCATAGAACATCCACTCGAGTAATAGAACAAGCTGTTCCTAACAAGACTTGACGAAAATAAGAACAGAGCGATTGAACCGATGAAAATAGCAACTCGGAAGTAGTTGACTTCTGAAAAAGAATAAACTTAATCTCGGTTTTCTCCATTATTCCGTACTGAATGTCTGAATATTGACGCTATACGGGACATTGGAATCTATTCCAATGTAAGTAGTATTGAATGGATATATTCTGTGATTTCTCCAAAACTGAATTTTCTTCCAATATCCGAAAAGTATGTTATACTGATGATACTCATCTAAAACGTCAGTGCAACTAGCTCCCTGAATCAACAAATTATGAAACGTCACGATAACCTCAGAACGTACCTGATATATATTACAGTCATTTTCATCAGTGAAGTTAGTTATCAACAACACATCAGAAAAAGCTCTTAGAGGGCTATACTCTTGTGCGTGATATACAAAAACATTCAAACTAGAATCAGCATCAGCATCTACATGGAACTGAACTTCGTCAAGTTCTAGGAACACAGCATATAGTTAGAAAAACAGTTGCCAAACTCACTTCGAGGCTTAGAAAGACATATGTCTTCTACTTCAACTGATGAGACAGTCAAGAAGATTGTTAGAAAATACAATAAAATCATACTTTGTTTACATAAATACTATTTTAAACCAAAGAACTACTATTGGAGTCTTTAAGAACCTGATATGTGTTAAGTAGAAAAAGTACACCTGTAACAAGACAGTTTAAAAAAACGAATAAACGCCATACGCAATACACCGTAAAATAGAAAATCGATACGCAATATTCAAAGACGTGGAGATAAAGATGAACAAGCTAGCAGAATGAGATAGCCTGTAGATTTCCTTATCTGATATCCCCAACTGCAAATCAATCAATGAGGCAAATCGACACTGCGCAGGTATTGTGTTCTTATCACGTGTCTTCAGTTTCTCTCCCCCCCCTCGTCTGTTATCTTTCGTTTACGATTATACTGGATGAACTTCACTCAAATTTTAAATAATTAAAACATTTATTACACTTTAGAATAAATATATTTGTATATATAATATGGACACATACATGTGTGGATCACCGAATCTTCATGAAATATACATGATATCAGGCACTATTTGGATCAGTTAAAAACTACATCGTTTGAAAAAACAAAACGCAAACAGCTGACAATGAGCAAATCAAATTAGTACGAAACTGAGACTGGTAACACGTAATTTATTAATGAGTTCTGGTCGCAGAAGATGACACAACTCTGGAGGAAGTAACAATTTCTTCTTCTTCTGATTCCTGTATTCAAATAAGTTATCATTGATCTGATTGACTGTTCTTACCGATACATATTCCTCCATTTCTTTATGGCCTGATGAGAACTGATTGCCCGAAGCGCGTCCAATTGAGAACTCGGCTACACTTTCTCCTCTTTCACGCTCTCGATGGTCATCGTGGAACCCGGAGGATACTTCTTTGATCGAAGACAAGTTCTGTAAACAGGAGATTAAGCGAGGCTACTAAAAAACATTGAGGATACGAATTCAATAGATTCGTTGGTTCGAATGCAACCGTTGTGTGGTTTAAGTTATAGTATCGTGTACCTTCTGATTAGCTGCTTTTGAAGAGAAGTCAGAGCCGTGAGCGAAACTAGATTCTCGTGCACTATCCATAGCATAAGAGGATTCTTCATTCATAGAAGAGTCTTTACCCTATAATTTTGGCATTGCTTTAAATATTCACATTTCCATCGTACCGCTAATGCCAAGTGCTGCAAAGTGTGCTCGGGTGGGTGCACAGTAAACTCAGATGTAGTAGTTACAGTATTCCCTGACGCATCAGTAGTGGTGGTAGTTGTAATTTCCTTGGTCGTTACATCGGTAATAACTTTACGTTCTATTTCTTCCTTGATAGTATACTCGCTAGATGCATTGGACATGCTATCGTACGAATCGTGAACACCTCCATTACCAAGATGTGCTCTAGGTATCCGAACAGCTGAAAAACAAACAAATAAGTAAAGGCAGTTAAAAATTTGAAGAAGGTTTGTATATGGTTGAGCAGGATATCATTCTTCTGATTTTCTATCAACAAGACAAAGTCAGCAAACCTCCAGCTTTAGCTATATCAAGCATGAGTTCAGCTGATGAATTTGATTCATTGAAATTTTCGCGTACATTTGTGTACGATTCTTCTTCTATTGCTTCGGAAAATTGTTCCGAACGTTTTTTGTTATTCATTTTTGCTATATCAGAATATTTTGTCATATTTTCTATTCCTGAAGATAGAAAACCTAATTCTCATTTTTCTAACTTCTTATGATTAGTATTGACAATATGTTTGAAAGAGAAATTAATTTACCTTCATCAAGATAGGAATTCAAACGAGCTACTTCCATACTCTGTGCCGTGTTACTTGCCATAGCAGCAGCTTCTCCTTGCTAGAAAATTATATAAATTATAATAATATATTTCCTTATTTTCTCACCTTCAGCTTAGCTCTTGGGATTCCGATGTCTGGATAATATTCGTGACCAGCACTCATACCAGAGAATTCGGCTCCGCTTTCAGATGAAGAAGATCCTTCAAGTGTTGACCATGGCCAAGCTCCTCCACGTCTAATTAAAATCAAATGTAAGTATAGAGAACATTTCAAGGTACCTGTATCCGAAAGCTCCAGCTCCAGCACCTCTTGCCTTGAAACAATGGCATTTAGTGCAAAGATATAACAGACAACAGAGGGCAAGAAGCAAGAAGAGAAGGGCCAGAAGAATAAGAAGTATCAATGAGGCATTAGAAGGAGCAACCTGAACAAAACAAATTATTGTGAAAGAGAATTAAGTTTCTTACAGCGCAGAACTCTCCAGACCAGCCATCGGTACATACGCAAGTTATGTTCTTAGTTTCAGCGTTGTGCACGCAATCTCCATGACTGTTACATAAATCACAGAGCAAAGCTCCGCAAACACGTCCAGGATCATCAGGGTTACCATCAATGTATCCATCAGGGCACTTACAGGTATAGCCGATAGCGCGATCAATACATTGTGCTACTCCTGAAACCGAATAGTAGTTAGAACAGTCAAACTAGATAATTCTCGTTTACCAGAACAGTTAGTTAAACCGAGAGCACATTCATCTACATCTCGAACATGCAAGCAGAGAGTATCATCAGACATTCCTAACATTGTTCTCTTCTCACTCTTTCTGCAAAAGAAGAAATATTCAAGATAGTGGAATTGATTCTAAACCTAATATCCATGAAACCTAAGTCACAAGCACATTCCGCTTGTTGCTCCATGTTTTTGCATGTGGTGTTTGTTGGGCAGAAATTGACATCACTACAGTAATCCAGAGTACAAAGTGAACCAGGAACGGATCCCATTGGAGAAGCATCAGTGTATGATGGTAAGCATTCACATTTGTACAGATGTTCGAGATCAATGCATCTAGCATTTTCTGAGCATTCATTGTCTTCTTTGCGTTCACATTCATTGAATCCGTTTGTTGGTAGACATTTCTTTCCTGGATCACTTGGGCTCAAGTCTCTGAATCCTGGTCCACATTCACATCTGTATGACTTTGGTCCAGTATCAACGCAACGAGCATGAGCGTGGCAATCATTCTAAGTGTTTTGATTACTTTCAAAAGTTTTTTTTAATGTTTCTTACTTGATAGCACGCCTTGTAGGGATCAGGCTGGTATTCATTCAAATACAAACCACTATCGCCGACCTCGTATCCATTTCTATCAACGATGTAACGAACAAGCTGGTAGTATGTGTCTGAAGGTATCCTAACAGCTCCCTTTCGGAAATGCACTGTGGTGTTGAAGAGAAGTCCGCTAGTCCAACTAGCATTGTTTTGTGATGGATTAGTGATATCATTAACTTCAGCAGATACAAAGGCGTTTTTAAGAGTTGTGTGAGGATAACATCCACCGATACCGTCTTCCAAATCGTGAACGTAGTTCTGAATGTGATTCATAGTGATGCGAATGATGTTTATAGTCTAACCTTGTATGTAGTGTCTAATGGATTACTGAAAGTGTCATTGTAGACGAGGTTGGTCTTCTCCTTTCTCATAACCCAGAGAGGTACGTTCCATGACTCTACTGCGCGACAAACATCAGATGATGATGCCCTCTTCATTCCAGTTGGACATCCGCACACGGATCCGGCAATGCAGATCTGAGAAATTTTGTTTTCAAGTCATAACTTTAAAGACTCACTTCTCCCAAGTTTGATTTACAACTCAATCCTCCACATTCGCCAATTGGCTCTGGTTCTTTACATGGGTTGAGGTTATCAGTGTCATCAGCAACTCTTAGAGATCCACCTCCTGAAGATTCAACAGAGGTTTCCACAAACTATTAATGAAAGTATATACCTATGGCTAAGTTGGTTCGTTGCAACGATCCCATCATCTGCTTCCATAGATCACACTGATCCACTGGAGCATTATTCAAAGTTTTCGTAGTTTGGACATCATATTTGAAAAGAAGTCCATCAGGCCAAGAACTGAAATGGTGGGATATGAATACGAGGAAGTGAGAGTATGAGTTTCACCTGTTTACTGTTTTCGGGTGAGTGATGTACTTCACTTTAGTAGCCACGTAGCGTGGAGCGTACGATGTGCTTCCGAAGGTGCGAGCAATGTCTTTCTAAATAGAAATTAATGTTTTAAAGCAACCCATATGAAGAAAAGCAAACCTGGAACTTGTCAACTACTTCAACATAAGGAGGACTAGAAGGAGATCCAAATTCGCTAGAGTAAAGAAGTGGTCTGCTGTCTCTAGAGATTACTCGGATTTGCATAGAAGTTTCCTCAACTGGTTGGCATCTTGAAGGAAATATATTATACTTAGAGAACGGCATAGTCTTCTTTACCTTCCTGTAGCAGATGATCTGCTTTCACCTGGACGGCAACCACAGTAACTTCCACTGATGCACACCTCTCCTCTAAGGATATCACAGTAAGCTCTTCCACACTGGACACCATCATGTTGTGGAGGTGGGGGAGTGTTGTGTGGTCTTTGGATGGTTATACGTTCTTCATGTTGTTCAACCTAGAAATATTATCATTTTTACGTTTATTCAATGTTTATTTACCTGGAATTCGACGCAAATACGTCCAGGCTCGCGTTGGTTAGGACTCTGATCGTAGAACCCAGTTTTGCAGGAACAAATGTAACCATCTTCAACATCCATACAATCAGCATTCCTATCACATGTGTTGAGATTTGGAGTGAGACATTCATTGAGACGGCAGATTCGGCCAGGATGTCCTGGTGGACCTTCGTCGCGATATGGAGCTTTGCATCTACAGTCATAGCCTCCAGCCAAATCGATACATTGAGCATGAGCATCACAATCATTAAGGTTTGATGATTCACATTCGTTGATAACGAAAGTACATTGTGTTCCAGGATTGGATGGACTGTCATCATGGTATCCTGAGCGGCAGCGACATTCATAGCCATTCTCTTTGTCAATACAGTCAGCAAAGCGAGAACAATGATTGAGAGATGGATTGGCACACTCATTAACGTTTTGAACACCTAAAACCTCAACTTACTAAAGAAAAAAACAGAAGTAAACATACATAATCTTCCTGGACGACTATGATCAGGAGAACGATCAATCGTGTTCATTGGGCATCGGCAAGTATATCCCTTAGGTCTATCTTCGCACATGGCCAAAGGATGACAATCGTTCATCGAGCGTACCAAACATTCGTTCACCATTTCAGCACAGATTCTTCCTGGACGACGGTTAGGATCAGGTGACTGATCCATATATCCGTCACGACACTTGCAAGTATACTTCTCAGAAGTTTGAGTTTCCAAGCAGATAGCAGCAGAATGACAGTCGTTTTGGCTGAAGAAATGCTTTTTTAACCTCTAAAACTGTTAAATGTTACCTTGGGTCCAGGCATACAGGCTGTGTAAGTTCACAGATTCTTCCTGGTTTGCTTCTGGTGTCGGGAGATCTATCAGCATATCCGGGAAGGCATTCACATGTGTATGTTTGTGCTCCTGTAGCTCGACAAACTCCAGCTGAATGACAGTCGTTACGGCTAGGATCTTGGCAAGGATGTCCTGAACGATTTCATAAAGTACAGAATTTTAGATTTTTATTATACTTGGTGGTGGGGTAGGAGGTGGTGGAGGCTCGCAAACTCTTCCCTTACTGCTAGAATCAGGAGATCTATCAATATATCCACGAGCGCATTCACAACGATATCCTCTAGGTTCATCGTAGCAAATGGCGTTTCTGCTACATGTGTTCAACTTAGGATCACGGCAAGCATTATCTATAACCCAACCATTAAAACCATAAGTGAAAATTAGAACGTACTTCTAACACAGACTCGTCCCTTATCGTTACCAGGAGACTGGTCGATATAGCCTTGAATACAAGAGCAACGATAGTTATTTCCTCCGAGTGGTTCGCATACAGCAGCAGAGCTGCATTGATGATCTGGTGGACAAACTTCTGGAACTCCACAAACACGGCCTGGTTGAGTTGCCATGTTTGGTGATCTATCGATGTATCCATCTCTGCATTCACAAGTATATCCTTCTTCCAAATCTCGGCAGTCGGCTTGTGCGCTGCAGGTATGGCGACCAGTTTTGCATTCATCGACCTTAAAGAAAATTGTTTTTGAAGTTGGAGGAAAATTGTTTTATACCAGCTTGATACAAACACGACCAGGTCGTCGCATCCGATCAGGTGAGCGATCTAAGCTTCCAGCTGGACATTCACAACTATATGACTGTTCGTTATCGTGACAAAGAGCATTTGGATCACAGTCATTCTTTCCTGTCTCACACTCGTTTTCGACTGGAAATTAAATCATTATGAGCCGAAGCAAATAAATGTCCTTACATATCAAACAGACACGTCCAGGGAACGAATGATTAGGACTGATATCCTTAGAGTTTGTTGGGCATTGGCATTCATAAGAATCAGTAGTATCCCGACAGCGAGCATTGCGATCGCAGTCATTCAATCGTTGATCTGCACATTCATTAACAACTGGAAAAATTAAGATATGAAACCGAGCGAAATAAGTAATGATTACGTTGCTTGCAAGATCTGCCAGACAAATCAGAAGATGGAGAAACATCAATGAAGCCGGCTTTACATTCACAGCGATAACCTTCTTCCTCATCGATACAACTGAAAACAAATAGCTTAACAAGATATTGGGGTTCATAACGTACCGAGCATTACGGTCACAACTATTCAAGCTAGGCTGCGAGCATTCATTGACAAGTTGTTGGCAAATTCTTCCTGGTCTACCGCGAGATCTATCCATAAAGCCTTGATGACATTTGCATTCATAGCCTTCTTCGAGATCAATACATTGAGCATGTTGATGACAATCATTAAGATGGGGGAATTGACATTCATTGACCACTGTAACCGATTGTATAATTAAGATCAAAGAATTGAAAAATATACTTGGTTTGCACATTCGTCCTGGTTTCTGACTACCTCCAACATCTTTGTAGTCCTGCTTGCATCGGCATGTGTATCCTTGCATTTGGTCAATACAATCAGCAGCGGTGTGACAATCATTAAGATGAGGGAACTCGCACTCATTGATAACTGCAATAATTACAAGGTTGAAAACTCGAAAATTGAAGCTTAAGAAATACCTGAGCAGACTCCGCTTCCGTCTCTTTGGTAATTGAAGGGACATGTACATTTTGGCTCTCCTGCCATCAAACGACAGACCTCATTCAAATGAGCTTTGCATTGGTTTGGACCATCAACACGGCACTCTGGTGGTGGTGGAGTTGGTCTAGGTACACAGAGACGACCAGGGTGTGAAGATCGGTTAGGAGACTCGTCCAAGAAATTGGCACGACATTGGCAAGTATAACCGTGAGGAAGGTCTTGACAATCAGCATCTTGATGGCAATCATGACGACGAAGACGGCATTCATCTACAAGAGCAGGTCGGCAGATACGCCCAGCTCTACGAATTGGATCTGGCGATTCGTCTACGAAATCGTCACGGCATCTGAGAGAAAAATTATATAATATCAAACAAGTGAAGAAGCTAACCGGCATTTGTATGATTCAGGAGTGTCCATACAATCAGCATTTGGAGAACAATCGTCTCTGTTGGTGGCACATTCATCGATACCTATAGTTAAAATCATGTATTGAGTATAGAGTAGAGAATACTAACGTTGAAGACAGCGTCTACCGGGTCTTCTAACTGGGTCTGTAGATAAGTCAATATAATCACGGGGGCAGGAACATGTATAGCTGTCTTCAGTATCGGTACAGATGGCCTCTCTAGAACAGTCGTTCTGGCCAGTTGCACACTCATCAATCACTGTTAAAAAATATTTTATAATCATCAAGCAGTATTTAACATACGTCTTTTGCATTTGCGTCCTGGTCTGTTTTGTCTATCGTATGATACATCCAAATAACTCATAGCACATCTACAGTTGAAGGAATCTGGAGTATCCTCACATATTCCACCGTCACGGGCGCAATCATGGGTACCAAGAGCACACTCGTTTTGTACTAGAAGTTTATGATATTGTATTGAGCTCAAAAGATGAAAAAAGCTTACATGGTTTACAGAGTCTTCCAGGCTTAGCACTAGGACTTGGGGAGATATCAAGGAAGCCTTGACGACATCTGAGAATGAGTTTAAAACTAGTAACTTAGATATTGACAAACCTGCACATGTATCCATCGTCTGTATCAGTACATATAGCTCTGTCAGGTGAATCGCAATCATTCAAAGATGGATTATCACATTCAGGTATTACAGGAATGCAAACTCTTCCAGGTCTTGAAAGGCTTGGTGACTTATCCTTGAAACCTGGAGGGCAAGCGCAAGAATAGTCATCATCTCCTAAATAGATTATTCAACTTCTTTCTGTAAAGAGGAACTTACCAATTTGAATACAACGAGCATTTCTGTCGCAATCGTTATTGCCGATTGTACAACGCTCATTGGTTTTAATTTTCTTACAGTTTCTTCCAGGGTTTCGGAACTCATCCATGTCAGTGAAACCAGAGCGGCAAACACAAGTGTAAGCTTCTACAGTATCAATACACATAGCGTTACGGTCACAGTTGTTCAATCGAGGAGAGGCGCATTCGTTCACCAGCTCTTGACAGACCATTCCGGGGAAGCTGAGATAGAATAGTCAGTTCGTACTTATAATGGCTTCATACCTTTGTGGGTTTGGTGAGTAATCAACGAAACCAGGCTTACATCTGCAAACATATCCTGTTTGGGTATCCGTACAGAGAGCGTTAGGAGAGCACCTGAAATTTATAATGAGCCTTAGATTTTTACTTTTTTTTCTTACTTATGAGAGCCATCCAAACATTCGTTTTGCTCAGCAACACAAAGTCGTCCAGGCTTATGAACTGGATCAGGGGATTGATCAAAGAATCCACTGCGACAGGAACATAAGTAACCATCATCGGTATCAGTACAGATAGCGGAACGATCACAGTCATTTTCGTTGGTTAAACATTCGTTTTTCACTGAACATTAAGGTTGAATTGTAATCCTATTAAACGATAACGTACAGCAGATTCCAGTGATTGGATGACGCTTCTCATTACGATCACATTGACAGGTGTAGAAGCCATTGTGAGGAAGACATTTCTCACGTTTGCGAGCATCACAAGAGAATGGTTGATTAGGTACACAAGACCCTGGATAACTACATTGTCCTGTTTGACGATTGCGCTCGAAGCCTGTTTGGCACTCACAAGACCATCTTCCTGATCTAAAGCGGAAAGTGAGATATGAACTGACTATTGAACTTACAGATCACGCATGCATTGCTCGTTAGGACTGCATCGAATACCGCCATTATGACAATCACCGTCATGCTGAGGAGCAATATGAACTTCCTTGATCGAAACTAAAATATTGAACGTTTCAAAAGAAAATGTGTTAATAGTCTACCGCAGAAACCACTCTTGTAGTCACGGGAATATCCTTCTGGACAAGCACAACGGAAGTTGTTGTATGGTGTAATCTGGCATTCTTCTGGGAAAATGCAAGAGGTGGTCAGTTGAGGATTACAGAGAGATCCTCCACAAACTCTGCTGATAGGATGGCGTTGGAAACTATCTGGGCATACGCAGTGAGTTCTGAAATAAATATCTTACTCATCATTCTCAAAACACTATGTACTACCTTCCTCCTTCTTCAACGCAAAGCTCATTCAATGTACGGTCACATCCTGTCTGAGTTCGTGGATTACAAGTTCCAGTGGGGTGGCTTTCCATACGTACTGGAGATGGGCAGGCTGCTTTTTGGATCATCGATCTCAATCTTGTGTCAAGATCCTGGAAAGGTTTGTTACTACTTTAATTTTTAATAAAAGCATACCTTGAACTTATCAACATAGAACCATCTGTTAGGTGATCCAGCAATAGTTTCCAATTCACTAGCAAGAACGTGATCGGTAACACCAATAGAGAAGGTGTTGATGTGCAATTTACGAGCAGATTCAGCTGGACCAGATACATTGTCCTGAGATCTTCCATCGGTAAGAATGATAGCAACTCTATAAAAATTTTAAATGAAACAAATCCATTATTATCTTTTCTACCTTGAGATGTCAGGTCTCTCTGGACGAGCTCCTCTACGCTCACTGAATCCTTCTTGAACCATATGTTGAATAGCGGCACCGGTTCTGGTGAGTCCAGTCAAGTATTTAGTTTCAGTAATAGCACGCAATACAGAAACCTATATGGAACATTAGAGCAGTAGACTGTACAACACCAACCTTATCAGCGTATTGTCCAAGATCAAACTCATGCCGAATTTGATCAGAATATTGAATAAGACCAACTCGAGTCTGATCAGGTCCGATCTCGAAAAGCTCAACGAACTCTCTGATGAAGCGCAGAACTTCGTGTTTGAACACGTATGAGCCAATAGATCCAGATCCATCAATCAAGAACATCAGATCAGTCTTCTGTTTAGGACAAGTTGTTTGAACAGTGCAAACTCTTCCAGGTGGTAAATTAGCAGAAGAGGAGACGTCAACGAAACCAGCATAACACTAAATTGCTTTGGTTTCACAAAAGACGATATGACGACATGACAAACCTGGCAAGCATAGCCATCAGGTAAATCGATGCAATCAGCATTCTCATCACAAGTGTTGAGAGTATCAGCAGCACACTCATTGCTTGCTGAAATATAAATTATATAATTAAGTCAAATTCCCCTCAAGTTGTCATGATTCATATACATATGTAGATGAGAGAGTTCATGGGTATTTTGAAAATAGATCTAGAATAGATAATTATATCCTATGTTCATCAAAAATTGTGTTCTTCCTTTCTTAGATGACGAGGGATAATGATGGCATGTTGTCACTAAGGTGAATTTCATAGAGTCCCTATATTACATGGCTTAGAAATACCAGTTTCACATTCGATTTCGATGAACAAATATAGACAAATTAAAATGATGACTACGTTCTAGTCGGATTTCGCTGGATCATGAAATGCTTTAGACAACCGTTTTCTTTGTACGAACACAAAAAAAACGATTAAAGCAATATAAGTTCCTTCTAAGCTCAAAACTTTTCCAATAGAATTAAAAAGTTCGAAAAAAAAAACCTATTCAACTAAAAGTGTATATGTTGTCGAAATCGTATGTAACAAGTGATGCATGTCTAATACCACAAAAGTGAAAGAATAAAAAAACGGCTTACCACTAGCGCACTTTCGTCCTGGTCTGAGCCCATGACTTGAAGAGACATCGACGTAACCATCTAAGCATTGACAAGCATAACCATTTGTGGCATCGATACAACGAGCGAATGGAGAACATCCGTTGTCAGCGGTGGCACATTCATTTACAACTAAAGAGATAGAAAGGAAGTGTTAATGCCTTATAAGTTTATGAAAACTTACGTTCTCTGCATTTGCGACCAGGGTTGATATCAGGATCGGCAGAAACATCAATGTATCCAGGACGGCATTGGCATTTGTAAGTGTTGAACAGATTGAGGCAAACAGCATTGGTATCGCATTCGTTTTGACGTGAGCAAGCCGAATATACTTGAAAAAATAAAATAAGTTTCGATAAAAGAGAAAATTAATACATTTGCATTTGCCATCTGTGAATCGGAAAGAGTTCTCCGAACACTGACATGTGTGTTGTCCTCTTTGTCCCTTGTCAGTACAGACTTCATTAGTGTCACAGGCAGGATGCTGAAGAAAGTAATGAGAATGATAAACTATAGAATTATGATACCTTTGGATCACATCCATCCAATTGTAAAGAGTTAGACAGTTCGTGGTCCAACTTCTCAACGGGCTTAGTACATACTCTTCCAGGGTAGTGGGTAGCGTTTGGAGATGTATCAAGATATCCTGGTCTGCATGAGCAGATATATCCTTCTTTAGCATCTTCACAGAAAGCATTCTTCGAGCAATCATTCAATTGAGAGTTAGCACACTCATTGATAGCTTCAATACAGTTACGACCTGGGAGTCGATTGTATGAAGCGGAGATATCGGCAAATCCTGGTCTACACTGGCAAGTGTATGAATCTTCAGTATCAGTGCAGATAGCATTTTCATGGCAATCTACACCATACTTTGCTCTATGTGAACACTCATTTACACGAGCTTTGCAAATTCTTCCTGGCTGTCCGGATGGAGAGATATCTGCGTACCCAGAGCGACATTGGCAAGTATATCCCTCAGCCTAAAAATTCCAGATGAATGGAATTAAGAACGATATTCTTACCAAATCCAAACACTCAGAGTTTTCACCGCAAGTATTCAAATTTTTGGATTTGCATTCATCGATAGCTAAGCATCTACAACATCAAACTTAGAGAAAGGGAACTCCTTTGAATCGATTACCTTCCGTCTGGTAAACGGGAATATCCATTTGCGCATCTACATTTGTATGTGTTGTTCACAAATATGCAAACCTGAAAAAAACCATTTGTAATCACATCAACTTTGAAGGACTTTTGATTTCAATACAATCTTAGCTATTCTTACCTCGCTTTTACTTTGATCACAACTCATTGGATCTGACACATCGCACTCCGGGGGGTCAGGAATCATAGCTAAAAGGAGAAAAATGAACAATAAGATTAATTCAAATAAAACTCATAAAAGAGAAAATATGTCAAATTCAATTACCTCGAACACAAACACGTCCGGGATTACGAGAAGAGTCTGGGCTTTCATCTCTGTAGTTATCATGACAACGGCAAGTGTAACTGTCAGCAGTATCAATGCAAGATGCATGTCTGGAGCAATCATGCTTTCCTACAACATGAAATTCAGTATTAATTCAAATTATAATTATCCCTACCAAGAGCACATTCATTGATAACAGCACGACATACTCTTCCAGCAGGGAGACCATGCTGTCTGGAGATATCTACGTAACCACTAACACATTGGCAAACTGGGCCTGAAAACAACTAGTTGAACATGTTACAGTGTTCGAAATCTGACCGATTGGAGTTTCTCGGCATTCAGCTTCAGATGCACAATCTACATTATGGCACATGTTGGCTGAAAAAGAAATCATGAGCTAGCTTCTACACTTCATTTGTTATATTTTTTTTTGTTTCGATTATCCCTCTATATGCGTTAGCACTATGCCACTGCTAGGAGCTTTCAAAGCCCCTTTGCGTGTCCTTCTTTGAAACAGATACGGCTTAGCCGTAAGGATTAAAGCCATTTAAGGAATACATGGGCAGAACAATTAGTTACAGTTGATCAAATATTAAACTCATCCAAAAAAGTATCTTACCTCGCTTACAGATGCGTCCTGGACTACGAAGAGAATCGCGACTAGCATCTAGCCAACCAGAATTACATCTATAACATTATGATTATATAATACTGATAGAATAATTATTCAAATCATACTTGCAAGTATATCCTTCTTGTGTATCCACACATGCAGCATTAGGATCACATGTATGAGTTCCAAGAGCACATTCATTAACAACTGAAATCAAATGGTTGTCATCATCATCCATCTATTCCTTCTTTTTCATTATTTCTTCATTTATTATAAATATATTCATTGGAACTTTGTTGAAATTATTGAACAAGGTAATTTTATGCGCCAGCCGCATTATCCTCCTTCACTACGCTTCCCCCCCCCCTCTCTTCCTTTCACTTACTCAACCTGTCTTGCCTCAATAATTGTAGTGTCGCAGACAAAAATTTTTCATCCTTCATCGAAGTATTACCTTCTTGTATTTACAAACCAATACGCATTAAACCATTTTCACTTGTTTCCCTTCGCCTCTTCCCTCTATCCCCTTCACTATGTATTTCTGACCGGGATACAAAAGACATTAAAATATGTCATATGAGCACAGGAATCGTCGCCTACCCTAATCAAGATTACGATTTTCAATTTCAAGATCTTCATGCGATTGCAGTAGAACACACAGAATTTCAATCCTCAATCTTATTTTGAATTTTGAAAAGATCTTCGTCCCATATATATCTTATATGAACAAATGCATATCTAATTCATGAAAAGATTAGAATTATGAGAAATTTTCAAAAAAAAAGAAAGAAGAGAGAGAGAGAGAGAGAGCGAGAAGGACCGACAAAGGAGGAAGAGATACCGACCATAAAAAAATGACTTAAAGCATTCAAGAAATGATCATTAATTGTTCTTGTCTGATCTATCATAATCATTCAAGATCAGGTTTTTTTTGAACCTATGAGTCAAGACATTCATAATATTCGTGGACCTTCCATTAAACGCATAGTGTTCTAATTAAACAGAGACGAAAAAGGCCTGATGTACAGGACTTGTTTCAACTCGATTATTTTGAGGGGGGGGGGGGAGGATGTGGGAGGATTGGGTATGGAGAAAGGCGCACTTTAGGGTGGAACTTCCTTTATTTCAAAAGAAACCCATATAATGATCTTATTGCCCCACACACGAATTGAATTAGAAGAACTTTGAAGTCGATGAGAAAAAAAAACCGAAAGGGGGATGAATGAGGAAGAGGAGGAAAAGGTGTCGAACAAGCGTTTTCATACAACACTATTGATTTCAACTATTTTTTTTTGTTCTTATAAAATAAACATTCTGTTTAAAACTACCAGTTGTATCTTAAGAAGCACTTCTGTGTGCTAAAGTTGCACAAGGCCATAGTTGCGGTTAGCAATAGTAATTCACAGGCCAATGTTCCAAGGCCGTGAAGCGCAAGCAAAAGTACAGTCTGGCAGAATGTTTCTCCTACTCAGTATGGCTTCTTGACCCAGAAGTTGAATCATTTTTTCCCACATATGAATCTAGAGTCATATATAAAAGAACGAGACGAAGATGAGAGGATTTTCATGGAAAAACCAACAGTTATTGATGATTTTTCCTTTTTCTCCAAATTTCTTAGCCATGTTTGGGAGAGGAGGAGGAGGAGAGGGGGGAGTATAAGGAAGAGGTGTATTTGCATCGAAAACGAGGAACACTCGAACGTTTCGATTGTCTTGTATACAGAAATAAATAATATGATGTTCAATGACAAATTAAATCTATTGTAAAATGGTCATTTGAATAGCCAAAAATGGAGGAAAAAAAACATTTTCAATAACATCACTTAGGAGGATCATTTAACCATTTCGTTTGTTGCCATTCTGCTTCTTCACATTCAAAAACCAACATTCATCATTAATACATAGTGATAATATGTATTTATGTAATAAGTGTTTTTGTGAAGCTAGTGAATTCAATGGAACTTCCTCTCTCAACGAGCTTTTCTTTGGTCGTCGAAGTAGGGTCAGAGGATGACGACCGGTCTTCTGTACATATATAACGACCAGAAAATCAACTCCTATGACTAACTATTATTCATTCCAAAGTTCTCTAGTTTATCCTCTACTCAAGAAATGAAGGGGAAAAGAAGAGAAAATGTTCTCAAATGGTCACATCAAAGGCGAAGAAGAAGAAAAAACTTTTACTGTTCACCATTGTATAGGAGAAGCTTAGCCATCAAAACAAGCTCAAAGCTTTGATGGTAAGAATGAACAATGTAGTGAAAGCTTTAAAGTTATCCAGCTAGAAACTTTCTTCATCATCAAAAAACATTTTTTTTTCTCTTTCAAAAGTTTATATGATGAAATTAAAGTGCTGGTTTCACATTATTCTCATCTCTCATCCACCCCCCCCACCTTTCCATTAACTATTGGATGGACAAGAAAAAAAAGGAAGGGGGAAATTAGTCATTTCAATCACACATCGCACCAGAGCCAATTTCTTAACAAACTGATAGATTGATATGTAGATGCGTCTCTATTGGGGGATACCTTGACCTCGTATCAAAACGGAAAAAAACTGGCCGGACATGTACGCGCCTTTTTAGGACATTCAAGGGGCGTTAAGAGAAAAGAAATGTTGATTGTGACGAGAGTTATCTTCTAACAAGAAAAAGGACGGAACACAATACACAAAGCTTGTAGGGGTCAGTAATCATCTAACGCAGTCATTAAACTCGAATGATAACTTTCTTTGACAGATATATCAGACCGCAAGCAAAAGCTTAAGCTAATTATCTTCGAAGAGAAATGAAGATAGAGAGAGAGGAAGAGAGAAAGAGAGAGAGAGGAAGAGAAAGAGAAATTATTTTTAAAACATCAACATCAGCAATAGCAATTAGATGCTTTGAGAATGGAATTAAGCTCCAACAAATTAGAACAAATAAGGTATATGATAAATGATCTTTGAATTTAAGATAAAAAAGAAAAAAAAACTAAAAATAACTGACCTCTAATGCATTTACGTCCGGGAAATCGTTTGTCAGATGAAATGTCTAAAAATCCTTTAGGGCAATGACACTGAAAGTATCCAGGTTGCTCTGAGACACATTCCGCTACAGAATCACAGTCGTGTAACGAATAATCTTGACAAGGATTTGATCCTGTAACATAATATAATCAGTTAAGCATATAATAAGTTTAATGGAAGCTTTAAAATCATTAAGCTTTAACTGAATTGAAGCTTGAGTATGTACCCCGCATGAGGGAAATGCGGGAAAAATAAAAAAAACTTATATGTAAAACGCAATATGATAAAAGCATTAAAATAATATAACATATAGTTAAGCTATAACCTTACTTCTACTACAAGCACAATGCTTTGCATGATCTGAAGTATGAATGAATAAGAAATTTGCTTACCAAGAGCTGTACTGAGCCCGATTAACAGGCTACAGCCTGCCAACAGGCGGAGTAACATTTGATTTAGTACTTTATAAGTATGATGTCAAATATATAGTTGATATCAGTAATAATTAGTGCAATTTTGATGATATTAAAATATATATATGGCACTACCTACAACAGGCTGCTATTCACGACCCAGCCTTTAGGGGCTGTCTGAACACAAGAGGCGTGGCTGAAGTCAGTACGCAATCTCCTTTCAACGAATTCAATAGCCATCTCTCTATTTCTCTCTAGTTCATGCTTTCTCTAATATATTTCTTGGTAGATGTTGTGAAATATCCGAATCTTCAAGTTATTAGCAAGGAAATAGCATCGAGAGACCCGTTCACTCACTTTTACCTCAATCATCTAAACCAATCTCGTAAGCGAGCATGTACAACAACAACAATCGTTTAGCATAGTTCATGTCGCTCTCGATTCTAACCTTCAATCATCGGATATGGCAAACAGTAAACTCGCATCATTAGTCTTTCGGAAACATTTTTTTCCTCATTCTTCAAAGGTACCTCTCTCTCTCTATCACTCTCTCTCGCCCTTTTTTCTTTTTTTTTATTTTCTGAATAAACGTCTGGTACTGTAAAAGCTATTTTGCATGAGGAGAAACCGGCTGATTGTATCCAAACAAGAGTAATGACAACGAAACCCAATTGTCACAAGAAATATATGACCGCAGGTTTCAAAAATTTGAGGAGAAGCTTCACTGCTACTTTCACTCCATTCATATATCTCTCTCTCTACATCTCCATCACTCTCTCACTCTTCTTCACCTTCAGCTCTACAGGATGCATATCAAGTAAGCTGTCATGACAGCAGATTGAAGAAATTTTGAAATTTTGAATTAAATGAAAAGTCTAACCTGTTTTTTTGGTACAATTCGTTCCTGGATTAATTGGATTCAGATCAACGTAGTCATCTTTACAGATGCAAGCTACATTGCCAGTATTGGTAGAGATGCATTGTGATGTTTCAAGATTGCAATTCTTACAATCAACGGACACTATAAAAAAAGGAAATTATTTGAAATTATTCAGAATCAGATGCTTTCACGTGTACAACAGCTGATGTTGCTAACTTTATCCAGTTTAAAGCTATTTTTTATATCTTTCATTTTAGAAATACAAGTTGCATCGCTGTCTCTCTCTTCATTTACTATCAGAAGATCATTATATCTATCTTTTCTTTTTCAATTGAATGTGTTCGTTCTTGACATCTCTCTACGCTTGATCATCATGTGTGTAGGCTTCATGATTAATCAGTCTCCGGGACAGGCACGGGCGTTGCTGACCTGCATGAAGTCGTTGACCGACCAGATTGAGCGATTCAACCCCGCCCAAGGCTAAGAAGAATGCTTTCGATAAGTAACTTATACAGTAAAGTAAGTGATGTGACAATCATTAATATTCTCGATGATCATCATGTACTATACAAAGGAAAGCTTAGGATATCTTACGCGATCGAACATCTCATCTTATCACAGCTCCATATTCAGAACAAGATGTTGTGTTTGGCTTACATGAAGCTCAATCCGCTTCCTTCATCAATCCGAACTAAGCTAATGACTGTTTTATAGAAGCTCATAATTTAAATTAATGTTTTCTCTCTTAATTCTTTTGCATCTATGAACGTAAAAACAAAAAACCCATTTGAACTGTGATCATTAAGCGCACCGAACATTAGACAGAGTGGATAGGACAAAGTGGAGTCAAGTTCTGCTATCATTTCTTTGACCTCTAAAGAACACACAAAGAAATTACGAAATCCCCTCTCAACCACCTTAAATAAATGTCATCGTGCATAGAATTAATCTAATTGGGGTTCTTATGAATGTTTCCTCTCAAAACAGACGATGCTATACTCTCTAACGATTATTATAACGCATCACTGCTGCATAGTATTGATAGTTATAGCCCAACACCCGATATCTATCGTCTTTTGATTTAAAAACTGGAAGCTGAACTCACTTTGAATACAGAGACGTCCCCGTTTTTCCGGAACTGGGGAGCCATCCAGATAACCCAGAGGACATCGACATCGATAGCCAACAGAATCATCGTAGCATATAGCTGCAGGGTCGCAATCGTGCAGACCTTTTTTGCATTCATTAACTCCTTAATCATATCATTTGATGATTAATATAGTTTGTTGATGTGATTACTTGCGGTACAGTTCCTTCCAGGCTTGCGACTACCTTCAGTTGAAATGTCAACGTCAACGAACTCAGAATTACATCGACAAGTATAACCCGAAGGACGATCTATACATTTGGCGTTTGGATGACAATCATTCAATGAAGCATCAGCGCATTCATTTATTACTGAAGAATTGAATGTTTCTAAATGTTGAAGAAAAACAGAATGTAACATACATCTTAAGCATTTGCGTCCCGGATTCTTAACAGGATCATTTGAAACATCAAGATAGCCTTCCTTGCATAAGCATTCATATGATAGAGTACTATCAATACATATAGCTGACTCATTGCAATCATTCAATGTCTTATTTAGACATTCATTAATTAAACCTCAAACATCATGATTGATTCATCAACTTCTAACTTCAATCACTATACCTATACACGCTCCATTAACTAAACTACTTCCAGCTTCACACCCACAACGATAAACACCATCTGGATTAACCAAACAAGCTGTATGATTACCTAAAAACATGGAAGTAACTACTATAATTATAAAATGTACAAAAACCTGAACATGAAAAATCATTCTTAGGATCACATTCATCATCACTTATAAGCTCATCATCACTAATGAACATGTATGGAACAGTAACATTTCCAGCTTCAAAATACAATGCAGAAGCTGAATCGATAGTCTGTGTTGTTTTCTTCAATTGATATAATGATTATGCAAATTGATTGCTTACAACTACCTGAACCTTGATCGGTGGTGCTCTTCGTATTTCAGGTAACTCCTTTGTTACAGAAGTGGATTGAACTGAAAATCGAGATTACGGTTGTTTATGGAACGCAGAATCATACTTTCAAATTGTCTTTTCAAGTTTAATCTGTTCTCTGAACAGTTAGCAAGTGGATTTTCAAAATATTTGTTCATCAGTTCTAATGGGATGCATTTGGTTGAGCCTAATGGCCGTACCGTTCCCATCTTGCAGACACATCGAGATGCTCCAGCAACAACCTATTAAGGAAAAATAAATAGAATAACATGAAGATGTTGATTACAATGCAAATTTGTCCTAAATCACTCAGACATTCATTCTTTCCTTCACATAACTGTATTTCTCCCATTAATAACGTATTTCCTCCATTTCGTCTTTGATCTCCATTTGGGCAAAAAGCTGATGCTTAAATAAAACAAGTTGAACACTCTTAACAATAATTGCATTAAGAAAGCAACCAACTAATTTTCAGTAAAACATGAAAAAAAATAAAATGAAAGGTCTGAATGCGCGTACGTGGAAATTAGCATATTCAAACGTTGATTAGCATAATGACCACGTGAGCGAGAAAAAGACCTTTGACATCAGAAAACAAACATTTTCGTTTTAAATATGACAATATCATTAAGAAGGAAATAGAATAAGAAATTTAATAAGAAGAAACCTGTTGTTGGAGTTTCAGAATTCAGAAGCTCATCAGAGCCATCTTCACAATCCCAAGTGCCATCACCAATGTGTTTGTTATGAACACATCGTACTCTTCCACACTCACAGGTTAACTGCGATGTTGTACATTCTGAATATGGAAATATATTATATTGTAAAATATATATAATAGTAATTCAGATGAAAGCAGAATGTCAAACATCAAACCAACCTTCATCACTTCCATCAGAACAGTCTAATATCCCATTTTGAAATTTCGATTGTGCTATACATCCTGAACCATCGTTACAAGGGAAGTATCCTTGTGCACATGCTGAATATATTAAGTTAATGACAACCAACAATTCCTTCATCTGAATTACGTTCATCACTTTTATCCAAACAATCTATTCGGCCGTCTTGAAACTTGACTGGCTCAATGCAAGCTGACCTATCTCGACAAACAAAGAAATGAGATGGGCAGCCTTAAAAAGTTTCCAATTGCTATATCCTTTTAATACGAAACGAACCTTCATCTGATCCAGAGAAACAATCAATTTTACCGTCTCGAACAGATTTTTTTGAAACACACCGAGGAGCACCGAATTTACAATCAAACTGCCATGGCAAGCATTCTGAAATCATAAAATTACAGTTGAAGTTCCCGAGATCGTTGTTCTGCTGTATTGCAAACAACTTGCTACAGTCTAGCTTGTCAATTATCCCAAGAAGTTTTTATAACGTTTTTTGATGTAAAATTCAAAATATTACTATTTGACACGCTTGGCCATCCATGAGAAGATACAATTGCGGTCAGTTAACTGGTTTTGATTATCTCCGTCAACTGGTCTCAACAAAACCGAGGTAAGAACAGATTGGCAAGAGTGAAGACCTTTAGAAACCATTAAAAATGCTCATTTGTTCATCTAGCACATCAGCCGACATACAGTCATGTTTCCCGAAAAAGAGTTTCGGCAGCAGCTTGCGTGTACGTAAACCTCGAGGCTTCATTGTTAAGATTGTCGAAGAAACGGACAGAAAACGACAATGACCAGGATATGTTTGAATAAATAATATCTCACGTTTCTTATGAAAACATTCCTTTTAGCACTTCATCTGCTACCTGCCGTAAATTCTTTGTCTAATACCATAGACAAACAAATAACGAATATGGCAATGTTCAAGAAACAAACTACAGACTTGAAAGTTGCTCGAATTCAGAATCTGGCAATGACTTCAGCACTATACATACAGTAGTATGTAGCTGAGAAAATGATGAAGATGATTATTATAATATACTATTCATATCAATATCTTCTATCGCACCTATAGTTGACCATGCACAACCGCTCTGCTAGTCTACACCTGTGATGGAATGAAAGTCCCTCGAATACGTGTGAAAGTACGTGAACTATTGTTTCTCATTTCAATGCCATTCACAAACATTTACATGTTTGATTGCAATCGAATTAAGAGTAACGAAAAAAAACAATGATAAACAGCCATTAAAACCCATCATCTTCACATTGAAATGAGCGTTTTTCTATTGGTTGTGGTAAAAAGTAAAACCGATTTCCCACACATACACACCGGATTGTTGAGCTGACTAAGCTCTTATGGGTGAGATTCGTAAAAGCGCCAATCAAAAACCGACTGACCTTGATTGACGTTCAAAACTTTAATGTCTTTGACAAAACCTCCAAATCTTATAGATTAGCATTTAAAGAAAATTAAAATACATTAAATGTCACTAAGAATTATAAAAATGAAACTTCATTTTTCTACATAAATCATTGGACACTTTCCTTCCTTTCCTTATATGGCTAAAGAAGTTTCAATTCTATATAATTCCATCAACATGAAACGTCTTTTTTGCTTTCTCGTCAAATATAATTCCGCCAAATCCTCATTCACATTTAATTGCTCAAATTGCATTTGATTCATAAAGCGATTTTCAGATGTTTTTTTGTCTCCGTTTAGCTCTTCTTCCCATTCTTCCTACCTTTCGCACTCCCTCTCTCTACCTCCCTGTGTACATTTAGGTTTGACAGAGACGCAACAGAATACATGTTTGACATCAAACGTCTGTTCCCTTACTCATGTTCTTTTACAAGAATATCTGTTTCATAAACAATACTAAGAGAGAACCAGAAGAAGCTCACTTATGATTTTCAGATTCCTTTTCATTTGCAGCCTTCTTTAGGTAGCTTATAGCATAATTATGTAATAAGTACCTGTACTTTCTCCAGTTTCTACCCAAGTATTCGAACATGACAACCTTCAAGCTGTACAGATTGCTTATAAAATTGCTTTGCGAGTGTGAAGACATATAATTGAAAGAGAAATGAGGACTGCAGCCAAAAAAAAGTGTGAACAAGCTTCTACTTAACAATCAAATTGTATGATTCTTAACGAAAAGCTGGTAATATATTTTTCTCAAAATATATATATTTGTTTGAAACATCAAACATACTTTTGCCAACATTTCTCATTTCGCAGTAATTAACTTGTCACTCAATAATAGTAGGAGAGGTGGTTTAACTAGGGCATAACCAGTTGTCTAACTGACCAGCCTTTCCTCAAAAATCGAATAAACTTCAAATATGCTGATTATTCCCTATCCATACATAAGGTAAACAGCTGTCTTCATTCTTTTGCTTTCCTTCCTTGCTTACGTACATCATCTACCCACCTACACCCCTACCTCCCTCCAGCCGTTCCGTCATCTTCCTCATTCAGCTGAATGTGACAATTCGACTGTACGGATAAACAGCTTATGATGGAAGAAAAAACTATTGTCAAAAGCCCAACAAATTTGAATAGGATGGACAAACACAAATACAAAAACTACTGTAGATGTTCAGTGAATGTTTCAAAATTTTGTTTTTCTACAAAAATTTTTGAAGGTCAAATGCTATTATGAGGAGGAATGAAGCATACAGGAAGGAAGAGAGAAGAGACATGGCACGGAATGTTTGCTTAAAGAAAACTATTATATTTGAAAAACAATCAGTATTCCATATATAGAGAATACTAGTCTTTGCATCTTTCATTTTTAACGAAAAATGCTGAAGGTAACATGAACATCAAAGCTTCAAACATGTACCGAAAACACAAAAATTGAAATGTCATACAGATGATGCAAACAGTAATCATCTTGTCATCTCTCTGTAAGAATGTTGTTGATGATCATAAATGAAGGAACATAGAAGTCTTGATTACATTATATTCTATGTTGTTGTTATTTGAAGATTCAATTAACTTTCACACAGAAGGTCATTCTAACCATTTAGCCCATAAATGATATTATAAATGCTTTCCGTTATCTCCAACTTCTTACAAATACAATACAAAAATCGCAGTAGGAGTTATATAGCCGTTCAATGAATCAACAAAACCTCTCAATAGATATATCCAAATAAGAACAATAGACTATCTGTTGTACCTTCATAAATGCAGTAAAGATGAGTGAAGTAGAAGGAGTATAAGGAGAAGTGTGAAGAAGGCAACGACACCGATGATCAAGGATAAGATGAATAAAAAAAAAATTAATTTCTCGGGTAACATATCATTACCGTCTATGTGTCTGAGGCTGTAATCAAGACGTGAGAAGATGAGTGAAGACATGAAGCGAATACCTTAATTCGCATATCCCCTTCTCTTGTCCTTCATCAACGAAAAACAATTAGCATTAGAGCACATCGTCTTAATACTCAACTCGATCAATTAATAGCATGCAAAATGATCTTATAGTACTCTGGATGACAGAATTGATCAAGACATAATACACAATAATTCCCAAAAAGTATAATTACCGTCCTTGCCGACTTTCAAGAAATTACTATGCCTATATACCGCGTAGTCTAAGGATTCTATACAGCCAGAGGAACACTAACAGAAAAAAAAGAGAAAGAAGTCAAAAGTAATTGGCCCTGAACAGAACGAAAATCTTTGGAACATCGACCCTGATGGACCAACCAACCAATTTATGTTCTTCCGTCGGCAAATGAAATGCTCAATGTTAGAATCATCATTGGTCAAGACAGATTTTTTCCTTCTCATCGTATTACAAGCAAAAACGTCGGAGTTATCTTTGACATCAAAATCCCAAAGAGAAACCTTTCTATTGTTGGATTTGATTGGCCATAGACACCAAAAAGAAATGATTTTGCGCATTTCATGAACGATGATCATACAGAAGGAAGCTTACTGTCACCAAGATTAAAAAAATCAAAATGATATACATCAAGAGCTTTCTGAGAAGTAAGAATCAATAAGCAGAGTAAAAAGAGAAATCTAGAATTGAAATCATTAACCGGTTGGGCCATTGGATAACTTAACCAAAGCTAGTTGAGGTAATATGGCTACTAAGGTACATCAACAACGGTTCAAATCAATGAAATATACACAAAAAAAAAGAAATAAATTGAATGAGTTACCTTCATCTGAAGTATCCCAACAGTCATCTATACCGTCTTGCCATTTTTGGATGGCAATACATTGGGCACCGGTTCGACAGGCAAATTGCTCTTTCGTGCAATTTGAGGCAAGAGTTATAGGGAATAAGGAAAATAACAATAATAATGAATATAATTTAGGAAATATACATAACAATCTCTTTCGCCTGGAAGGCGAGACATTCTTGAATCGAATCATGTAGGCAGATTGGATATGCTGCTATTCCAATGCATAACAAAGGTATAACAGTGGGTTTATCAGGCGTATGAAGAAGATTTCTTACGCCTCTCAAGATTCAAGCTATTCGAAGAAAAAAATAATCGGAACAGCTGAATTTGTTAAATTTGTTAAAATACCGCAGGCAGTAACGTATAGTACTAGATGGTATGAAGATGCGACAGGGGGCGGAGCCTCAAGGTAAGGTCTGACTGCCAGCAAGCGCACGTACAGATGAGGATGATGAGAAAAGAACAATTTCTCTGTCCTCTCTTCTGCGAGATGAATATCTTTTACATCTTATTCATCTAGTTAGCCTTATGAGCTAGCAGAGTAGAGAAGATAGAGACGGACGAAACCTCTTACTACTTCTTACCTTTATATTGTTCTCCTACCCTCCATTTTCTATTATCTATCATCTCTGAGAATGAAAGAATGAAACAAATGAATGATGCACAGAAACAAGGAGAATTAGACTATTCCTGGTACTAAGAATCTTGAGAGCCTTTGTGTAAATGAAAATTTACATCTTCAACATGCTGCTCCATGGCATTTTGGAAAGAACTATGAGGGTATGAACTTGTTGCATTCCTGATATACCCATGCCTAGAACGCATACCAGCCCAGCGGTTATTGAAAACCAAACTTGTAACATTTAGCTGAAGTGTCTGGCAACTCAAGCGAAATTAACCTGTTTGTTTTAAACCCTCACTGCTAATTGTCACATTGAACCACAAGTTATGTCAGCAAAGGTCAGCTGGATTGAGTGAATGGCGACCTCACATAGACTGCAGACGTTTGTCCACGTAAATGAGATCATTATCAGTAATCCACCATAACTCATTATAATCCCAAGACACATGATTATAGTTCTCTCTTCAACTGTAGAAAATGGTTGTGTGTGTTCGAGTTTGAAGAGAAAAAAAACCCATAGTGATGATCATCTCAATACACTTAACATTAAATGTCGCGCATAGTTAATTAGCTCAACAAAACTTTGAGGAACAAGTCTTCACAATAGTACGCAAGGTTAATACTTCTTCATCTAGTGTTACTGAAGCAACAACCTTTCTTAACTTCAATAAAGAAAAGAATTTTAGTGATCATTCATTACTATATATGAAAAAGCCACAAACTACTTGACCCATCTGATGATGAGCGCATTGTTCAAAACCATATTATTACAAAACTATTTTATGGAGCACAAGTCGATTCTTAAGAGATATTCGGAACCTTCGTCAAAATCTGATGAATGAAAAAGTCAAACACAACACAAACACTTATAATTGGGAAGAAGAATAGAATTTGGATGTCAATTTAACTTTTGCATAGCAACATTCTACTACCAATTGGCTGAGAAAAGAAAGAATTATTTTTAAAACTGAACAGCAAACTCCTAGAGAAGGCAAACGACCAACACACACACACACACACACACGCTATGCAAAATGAAAAATAATTTTAATCATGGATGTTTACATGAAAATGATTAGCATAGATGCCCTTAGATCATATGGAACAACAGATAAGTACTTCCCATGACAGTTGTCTAGCTTGCAAGATGACAAGGAACATGAAATGAACTAAAGCGGACTAGAACGCTGTTCTTTAGCTTTCTAACAACGAAATATCCTTCTACAATTAGCTTTTTCTGTCAACAATCTACTGTTCAAAGGTTGGAAGATTAACGTTTGAGGCGACAAAACGGTAAGAAAAAAAAGAAAAAAAACAAATAAATAATGAAAGAATAAAAGAAAAGAACATGTGTAAGTCTAAGCAAACGAAGGAGATTTGCGATTAGAGCACATCATACACGTGAACCTGTACTCGACCATACATGCATGTTCATTTCGTTGTTTTTTATTTTGGAAGAGCGGTTGGTTCCTTTTCCGTCTCCCTCAGCTTCTTCTACCTTTCATTCATTTCTCCATACCGTTGAGATGCTTGAGGATGGTTAAGTAATTCGAAATTCAAATCAGTATTGAAGCTGAGATGCCCTCTATCATTTAATTTTCAATTAAAATTTTAATCGCAAAAATACTTTTGTATTTCATTAGTTTCATTCTATTTTTTGGTTGTCAGCGAGTATTTATCACATAAAAGGTCATCGAAAAGTGAGGAAACGTGTATGCCCTCCTTCTATTTGTGAAGATTTTGAGCTTTGTTTACACTCAGGTTATCATCCAACAGATCATTCTTATCTTCAAATATTTCTTATCGTATTCATATAATATCAATTATTAATTTACGCTCTGAAACTATTTTCCATTATTATTACATTTAATTATTAATTTGAGAGAGTAAAAAATAGAAAAAATTCTTCAATTACAAGTCATTTCACAATCAAAGATTTTTGAAAATTTTCTTTGATTTCTTCATCCCAGTCATTCTTACTGAATGGTCATATCATTGCAAGTGTTCATTGCTATTTCGAATTAGTCTCGAAAAGAAATTTAATCGCCTAACATTCACCATCCACCTCAATCATCCGCTTTTTAGCCCATTTACAGTCTTACAGCCATAGATATATATATATAGAGAAGTCCTTTTTTAACGAACATGCTAGAAGAAAAGAAAATGAAAATGTCAAATCGTTGAAGATGGCCGCTCAACAGCGATACGCACAAAAAGCCAGACAACTTTCATATAAGGATGAGGTAGTGAAGAAAAGCGACAAGCAGATCCCGTTTCATCACTGTTTGAGACTCATCAATTGAACGAAAATAGACAAATTTCGTCGTCACTGACCCTTGTCTTGTTCAGAAAATATCTTGATTATCAACTTTCTGTCGTCCGTTTAAAGCTCCCACATACTTTATTCATTAAGCGTTGCCTCCTCATTTTTTTTTCTTCCCTCTTCTCCTTTCGTCATTTCTCCTCCTTCACAATGAATAACCCTTCCAACAACAATTTCTAGATAAACGATAGCGGAGACAGCTAATAAAGAACTTGAACTCTTTTAGCTAGCAGTTACCACGCTAACATCATAGACAATGCTGAAACGTTGTCAAAATCTTGCTGTCCATGTATCGTCGTCTCCCTCATTCGTATTGTCCCATTTAAGCAAATCGTTTCTCAACACACATACTATTACATCGAATCTCGACTTGATTTCTTTGTTCCAATTTTGTTACCTTCGGCATATTTACCTCCTTTCACTGAACTTTTATTTCAACATTTTGAACTTCCATACCGAACTCTATCAATTGCTCATAAAATACATCATTCATTGATATTCAAAGTATTCAAGCTGTTGCACGACTGCAATAAAATCACACTTTATTTGTTTTGTTTTTTTTTTGCTTCACTTTTTTTCTTTTTTCTTTTTTCATTGTTTGTTTTTCACATCTGATGATGCGCACTACGGACTCTTGTTTAACGTTCATTCACAACTGACCCTTCCGTTCTAACGATGATGAAGACAGAAGTTTTTTGTGTTCGCTGTTGATTCATTCAAATTACAACTCTCCTTCTATGCACCTAAAAAAATATATTCTCTAATATCGTCACGATTTAAATCTGAAGGAGTAAGGCAAAAGAAACAATCAATAATACTCAACGATTGACTTACCTTTCGTGCAATACCAACCGTTCCATGCGTCATTGCCAACGCTAAATGACCAAAAAAAAAATTTCATAAAACATGACGTAATCTAATGACGCGCGAAATATGAATTTCAAAAATGTGTCAGTTCGTCATATAATCTTATAGCTTGTAAGTATATGAAGTGATGAGCAATAAATTGAAGAAACACATGGGATGGTATGGTATGCATGTGTATGTGTATGTGTATATCTGTTTGAGTTGAAAGAAAACAATTAATTAAAAACAAAATCAAACAATCTTCATGAATTGATGGCGAGAAGCTCAGGGAACAGAGTGAGGGTGAAGCGAAGTTGAAGAAGAGAAGCTGAAAAAGAGAATACATCGTTTTAGACGAAGTGAATAAGAAGAAGAATAGTATGCCGACACGCAAAGTCAACAGGTTCGAAGAGAATGAAGACTTTCTTGTTGAGGATGTGACGGTCATCTTAGAAGCGATGTAACAATTCACTCTCAATACATCCTTCGATGCTTTAGCTTCCATGATGAGCGTCACATAAATATATATATATATATATATATATATGTATATACATGCATATTTCTCTATATTTGTATAAATCGTCTTATACTTGTTCATTTGGTTAGTAAATCTACAAACAGTTACTACAACGTATGATTTGTCCCTTGTATTCACCAAAACTATTTTTCAATCTCGTCCATCATCAATCTATTGTTATATTCTGAATATCTTCTTCATACTATTATTTTTCTTTTCTCCATTTTAATACCATAATGTGATGGTTCAATTTTTCTTTCCATCTATACCTCTTACCCTCGATATCCTGCTGAGCTATGATGGTCATAAAAGCATTTTACAACAACTTTTTGACCTCAGCTTGATTATTTCATTTTTCTTATAGTAATATAAGGTATTCATCTCAACTGTCACATTATTGTCTTTGATATTATCTGGTTACTTATGCCATTCACCTTATTACCTATAGTTAATCATATACACACACACACACACACTCACACAACACACTCACGCATACATACACATGCTCACATGGTAATTAGTGATTTATCTGAAATTTCTTATCTTCATAAGATACATTTGCAACATGAACTGTATAGTAACAATCAAGTTTAAATTTAAATCTGTCTCTTCACGTTCCACCCATCATACCTCCCTCCATTGACCAGCTTTTCAACTTGATATGTCTTGAATACAACACAAAAAAAAGGCATCTTAATCGGATTCTTTAATGACAATGTTCTATAATAATATTTCTTGTACAATGTCTAAAAATGATTTGTCATTGTCATGCTTCTGCCTTACGTCGTCGGAGCCATTAATAAGTGGATATTCCTCTGATTTATCCAGTTGTATGAACGGCTGACCACATGCTAAAGAAGAATTCAGTCAGTCATAAACATATCCGAAGTCGTCAACCATGGGAACAACAATCAAAAAAAGAAGCAAAAAAAGAGAGTAAAAGAGGAAAATGAAAATAAAAACGTTTGCTATAAGAATCATTTGATTTGCGTTTTAATCATGGAAAATGTATTTTCATTATACTAGTCCCAGCCTACATGCATGATCATGTCTTATATGCATTCTCACCGGCCACCGCTATCATCATTATCAACTATTAACTATTATATATATTTATATATAAATATATATAGTTAAGAAGTGTATGTGAATATTTTTATTATAAAGTTGACGGTTACCACTCCCTTATAGAATAATCAAACATATATTGTGACATGTGTGACCCTCTATATCAATCTGAGCTTCTTAGCTGCCGCCCTTACTGCCACCACCACCAACCCAGATTCTCTCATTTCCTCTTTTCCAGTCGTTATCATTTTAATTCGTTTTCTCTGATTAAAAATTGTTATAGTTGACATGAATCTTGTAGCTACATTTTTCAAATAATTACAATTAGAATATGTAATGATTGGATGTTATGTTGTTGCTTGTATGAGTGAGTGTGCGCGACTTGCAACTTCATGACACGAATGTCTTCTGACAGTCAATGAGAAGTGAGAAGGCGACGCTTGCCTGTTGAGCTCATCTCATCAATTGTTATTTTCTAAGCAAGTTGGAGGTCAAGACAACTTGTAACATCTAAGACAATTTTGGTGATATTGATTGAGATAGTTGAGTGATATTCATTCTCACCTCTACCCTCCTTTCGCCCTCCCTCTTGAGACTCTCATCACCTTATATGGAAGATACACACACAGAGCATCTTCCTATCAATGGCAGTACTTTTTTTTCTTCTCTTTCTTATGTGTGGCTATGTCTGTGTGTGTGTGTGTTCCTCTTCTTAAGCAAACAAACATCTTTTTAATATAAAATTTTATTTTATTTTTTTCAACATCCAACACTTATCTCATTTCATTAAATAACATGTTGAACTGTATATGCTATCATATCTTTATCATTTATTATAAATTATATGATATAATTTGCAAAATAACACCATACTACTCATCAGACCACCCTCTCTCATACTCTTCACTTCATTCCTTGTATGAGATTGATTGAAATTACTTATTGATTGATTAGCCATACTTTATATGGATCTTACTATCTTCACTCTCCTAATTTCTCTCTCTATCTCTCTATTATGATATTTGAAATGTAATGTTAAAGCTGAACGATTACCATGATACTCTTTCGTCTTTATGAAGCCATCTGTTCTTATCAGCTTTTCCACGCTCTCATGTCTGCTTCTCTTTTCAATGTTTCCGACTGCCAAATATACTTTTGACCTCCAATCATACATTTATTGATTTGTGATAATTACAGAAAAAAACATGTCTAAAAAGAAAAATGGTATTTTCTCCATATTTCGTCGATCGGTGAGTTCTCTTTTCCATATATGGTCAATGCTTCCATCCGTTCTTTTCGTCTCTGCCTCTCTTTCTCTCTCAAACTATCTGCTCTCTATTGAATTAACTTTCCATACTACCTCTTTGCAATATGCAGGTTTGGCTGTATGTGATATATTTCAAATAAGCTTCTTCCTATGCCTCTTTGAAAGTTAACTTATAAAAAGCGCTCACAAGGACTGTTTGAGTTTTCGTATCATCTCAATCAGAACGCATGAAAAGAAGTAAAAACCTTCTTCGCCAGAAGAGGAAAAAAAACGGAAAAATGGAAGATTTTAAATATATATTGCTGTACAAATATGAAATATATGAGAAACTTTCATTTCATTTTTGCAGAAATCTAAGGAAACATCATCGGCCACCATTACCTCGGACAATGGATCGAAATTGAATGAAGATAATGCAAGCATAGTTAATGATAGGTATGTCATAACTATATCATATACAATATATAATATCACATATATCTTGCTTGTTCTTTGACTTTTTCCGCTTTGCATTTGCTAGCTCTCAACTTTCCATTTCTTCATTTGGGGGGCAATCTTATCGAAAAGCTTGATGAGACCGTCACTGTGTCGCCATCTCTGTCAGTTTTCCAACAAACTGTCGGATACGTTGTGGATTTTGCTATAAAAGGCTATTTAATTTCCTTTTCATTGAGGCTTTTCACAACAAAAAAATGAAAAAAAAAAACAGAAAGAGGGAGAGAGAGACAGTGAGAGAGAGAGAGAGAGGCAGTGAGAGAGACAGGCATACTAACTAAGCGAAAGCTAAAGCGGATATGAAACTATGAAATCTAATGAAATCACTTGGAACAGGTTTAACCGTATATGGTATAAAATTATTTATGCTATACTATGGTATATATAATATATACATATAGTTAAAACTTCTTTTCATTTTCATTTTTCTTCTGCGCCAAATGCAAATTACTGTTTTTGCTTTTACAACATTGAACTTCGAAAGGGAAAGAGAGAGAGAGTTAGGGAGAGATGAAGAGAGTGACCGTCACTCACCTCATCTATTTCTACTCAAATTCAATGTTGACCCATTGAATGAAGAAAAAAATGGTTTTTTAAAATATATTCATTCCAACGAATGTCAATTACCATTGAGAACTCACTTCACAGCAAGAAATTTCTTCCTTCTCTCACTCTCTGTCTCTTCATCATCTTCTTTTTTTTTTTTGAATTTTTTTTTCGAAATCAAAAATCAAAAAGAGACTAACGTTCCAACACATAAGGTATTCTTATGGTTTTTTGTTATGAAGCAGCAAGTGTGTATATGTGTGTGTGATGTGTGTAGGGGGGGGGCTCGTTTTGTATGTTTGCTAAACACTGAAGAAATTGACAGTTGATGACCATTCGAAGGCTTCAAGTTACATCTGAGTCTCACCCATCTACGTTAAGGTAATTCTGGTCAGCTTTCTCGTCACTCCATAACGTCAATTTCAGCTTTTCGTCAATTTACTTTTTCTTTTGATTTCAGCTTTAGTCCCTTCCCTCTCTGTTCATTCACACATGTCATCACTCGTTGATTCTTTTGTTCGATTTTTTTCGTAAACATGGCCATTTAACGAGAGAATAAATGAAATGAAGGTTACATTCTCACGCAGATCACGCAAGTTGCACTTTTATCAAAAATGCCCTTTTTTGTCGTATTCTTCAAAGGTGATCTCTGCTAATGAGAGGGAAGGGTAATGGTCGAAGGTGACACTATAGAGAGTGAGTGCAGGAGAGACTGAGATGTGTGGTGGAAGTAGTAATTCCTTAATAAAGCTAATTGATATGAAATTACAATTTTTGAACTCATTCCAATAGAATTGAAGAATGACTAGTGGGAGTAGAAGAAGAAGAGGAAGAAGATGATGTAGAAGTCGTTGAAGACAAAGAACTCCTTGATCATTCACAGTATGTGAACAATCATATCAGAATCTGTGAATATTTGGCGTATATAGTCTGTTTGAGTTCACACCGAACCTTCCGACAGTTTTACTCTTAAAGGTAAATATCATACGACTTGCCAGCATACATAAAGCGAAAGTCATTTCTAACATTCACAGATATCTTAGGCGACTTCAGATGGAACATATAGTACTTGAGATGAGACATTCAGCGGTTAACAAACATACCGTTCCATGATTCTTGATCTGCTTACAATGAATTGAAAATACAAAAAAGAAAACATAATGTCATTCAGCTTCTTCTCCCATCACTCAACCATCTCACAAACCTTCACTTCTCTCAATAATTATATTCTTTTGTCTTATTATCTTTAAGTTCTAGTCTATTGGAGGCATACGACTCAATATACATTGTCTCAGCAATAGTGTTCGGTGATATTCTCAGCCTCAAGTAGTGCATAATCAACTCTTCTCACCATTATGAAGCAATTTATGCTCGACTGTTTGATAACACACTCTCTCAACTAATCTTTTCACTCAAATATATTCTCATATTCTGCTATTTTCTTCATATCATCATTTTTCAGTTTTGCTGAAATCAATCGTATTGTACCATCTACTCCGACCAACTACAAATCGAGCATTTCCTCGAAGCAGGCTGAAGCTAACGATATTCATCTACTAGCTCCACAATCCACTGATATTGCTAAGCCTGTCAAATCAAAAAAAGCTAGAAGCAAAACAGCAGACAGTTCCAATAAAAAATTTAATCCTGCTCCAGCTCCGCCAAAATCTTCGATACCCGTAGATGCTTATGAAGAACGAGGTAACGAACACTGCCCACAACTCATCTTACCCTCTGTTCCAGCTGTGGATGTGAAACCGAATGACAAGACCAGAATGGCAAGTTCGACAATTTCACAAATAAAAGAGTCACCAAAAAAAAGAAAAAACATTCTGTCCGACAATGACTTGTTGAAGAGAGATTTGAATACGGAGGAACTATGGCAGTTAGAGGAAGGAGCTGAAGAGGTAAAGTATTGCTTCTTATCGGATATTGAAAGCTCGAGCCGATTTCCGTTGACAGCAACGGAGATCGGTTTGTCAGCTTTCCACCCGTCAACGATTTGTTAGTGGCTAGCACAATCAATCGATCCATAGCACGACTGTTTTGGCTTTCTTTTCCTTTTTTCACTTTTATCTTTTGTATTTTCTTCTTAATAAGTTTGAATTTTTGATTTTTCTGAAAATAGAGATTGGATTTACTAAACGATTCATAACAATGCCATGTCACAAAAAGCCTTTAGGCTGCGCTAACCAAATAGTTTAAACTATCCCTCTTTAGGCTAGAGGTCGATCATCTACCAGCTGCTCTAACTCCTCACATAACTCTTCATCCAGCATGATTCAAGCTGGTGTTATTCACTATTCGCCTCATGGAACAACACGTTCCTCATCAGCGTTATCGCCAGAGCCTATAACGGACGTCCCTCATATTGAGCGGCAGTCAAACATTCAGCTGAATGACGATTACAAGTAAGCTTTATCTAATCCACATAGACAAGAGTGTTTTTATAGATTAAAATCTATTTCCGTCACAAGATATGATGGCAGACCAAAGCAGAGAGCTCCTCTACCTCCATCAGTTTTTCAACCTTCAAGTCCTGCTCTTCCAAGCTCGAAGAAACGACTAGGTTAGATACAATAATAGTTCAGTTTCAATTTTATTTTAAGCTCCTCCACCACCAGCAACACCTCCACCTCCGCCACCAGTTGAATCCCCAACACTAGAATCATCGAAGCCTGGAAAGACAGTGAAACCACTCACAATAAACACTGAGCTTCCGAGAACAGAGAAAAAAGAGTTCATTCCTAAAGCTTCGACGGAACGGCCGAAAAACAGCCCTTCATCCAGACCAGTTCCTTCTTTAACCAAAAAAGAAGAAATACTACAGAAAAAGTATGAAGCCTTAGAAAGTAAATTCACCAAGTGGAAAGATCTAAAATCAATTTACGGAGAGACTGTCGAAGTTAAAAGACTTCAGGTTTGATAAAAATGTTTTTGTCTGAGATTAGAAGAGATGTTCAGAATGAGCTATATCGCGATCACGATGAAGTTATGAACCTGGTTAGAGACAGTGGATTGTACTGGAGTGACACAATGTCTTTGAAAGGAGTGGAGAAGAAGAAAAGACCATCATTAGCTGCTGACACTTTCCAACCTAGGTTGTTTTTTATTGAACTTAAGGACAGTCAATAAAAAGTTAATTGCAGAGTAACTCCTGTCCGAAGCCCTCTTTCCATTGTTGCCAGTCAACAAAGCATCAATTCCTTTAAATCTTCACCAGTGTCTTCTCCTGGAACATCAAGGTATTCTATCCGGAAAAATTTAGAATAATTGATTTTGTAGACCTGTAACACCGAAATCTTCTTCAATATCCCCTACTGCTTCTGAAGACAGTGCTGATTCGGGTGTTGTTAAAGGAAACTCTCCAAAGCTGCCTTATAGATCCCCTGTTGCCAAAACACCAACAACAGACATTAACTCAAATTATATTCGCCACAGCAAACCAGTCCGAACTGAGGAAGATGAGAAAACTAGAGCTATGATCCGCATAAAGGAGGTAACGAATTAAAAACATCAACAATTCCAAACTTTTTTTTGTAGGAAGCTGAAGACTTCATTAGGAAAGAGAAAGAGCTCAAGAGACTTTCTACTCCTTCTCCAGTTATTCCTTATTCAAACCCAAAGGCTGAAGCCTCGGATATAAAAACCAAAGAAAACGCAAAAATATCTCCACCCTCTCCAAGAGCTCCACCACCATCAGCTGTCACGTCTCCTACCATGAAAAGAGAGAATGTCAACACTAAACCCAAATACCATGTATACAGGTCTCCAATGGAACTACAATCTCCAATAATGAAATCGGCAGCAACTTCTCCAACTCCTCCTCCTATTCCATTGACTCCTGTGCCTCCAATGTCAAAGAGAAGCAGCCAGATTGTTGTTAACAGCTCAACAATTGAAGAAAGACCGAAGATTCCATCGAACAAAACGAACAGCCCGAGACTTCCCCACAACTCCCCGATATTGCCTTCGCCTCGTGTGACCGATCCGAAGCGACCAACGACGTTCGTTTTCAAAAACCAACCCAGTCCAGTCGTAACATCCCCGCCAACGAAATATTTCGACTCTCCCACTTCGTCAAACTCGCCGAACATGGTAAATATCCAAAAAACCATGAAAATAGAAACACCACCAGCCGTGCCCTTACATAAGCGATATACTTCGGCAGATAAAAAAGTTGAAATCAAAAGTGTTGATGTGGTTCGGACAAGTGCGGCCAGCACGACCATTCAGATTGGCGGTGATCATGAAAAAACTTCTAAAGTTATAATGCCAACTTCACGTAACACACCAAACTTTTCCAATCACCATTACAAGAATAATAATAACATAGTTACCACACCCAACAAAACTATGCGGAAGACCATGTCGGTCTCGTCAGAAGAAGACCCGTTTGATAACGTAGTCCTGAAAAAAACTACTATCACTTCGAACGAGGCTGAGTTGCCCAAGAAGCCATTAAAGGAATTCAAAAAAATGGAACCTACAGTTCTCAAAAAAGAGTTAACAGAAAATCTTAAGAAGAAAAGTACTCAATCGACTCCTACAACAGTAGAAGCCGAGCTTGAACACAATTTCCCAACCTTACGAAGTGTTGGACCACCAAAGGAAAAGAATGGAATAGCTTTAGGAAGAGTTCTTGATTCGGTAAGAAAATTTACTCAAGTTTCTGACCAATAATTTATTATAGCCACCATCAACGTCGAAGAGCGCTCCCTCAACTCCTTCTGCTCCGAAAATTCCGAACGCTCCACCACCACCACCACCACTTTTATCGAATTCTACAACATCCCCAACTTCACCTCCACCACCTCCTCCGCCGCCACCTATGAACTTCATGCGATCTGAGAGGTGATCATTCGAATAATTTATAGAAGAGTAAACTTAATAGAACTTGACTGATAAAAGAAATGTTACGAGAGATAGATAGGAACAACCGCTCACCAGCGTCATAGAACAAAAAATAAAACACGTCACAGCGCGTTCTACGCGATTGTGTCCAATATCATCCTACAGCGAAAACTTATCAGAGAAAGCTCAATTTGATATTTCAGTGCGCCAGTTATAAAAAAATCGACTCCTAGCATAGCCAACGTTCCACCATCTCCTACTGCTGGTGCACCATTAATCAATTCACAAGACTTAATAAATCAGAAGGGGAAACTTAAGAAAACAAGTCCAGTATGACCACAGAACTTTTTTTAATATTAAACTACATCTAATTCAGGTTGACAAAAAATCTCCCGTTGCATCTGATTTAGTAGGTAGCCTAATGGAAGAAATCAGAAAATCCGGTGGAATAAACTCTCTGAAGAAGATTTCAGCATAAATGAACCAGCTTGTCTTTTCAACACAGAACGTTCTCAACTTATGAATTAATATAAATGTATACATATCAATATATTATTATATTTAACAATAATTAACGTTATTTAGTTTTCCTTGACCTGTGATCAACATTAAACGTCAAACTTCGTTTTGTCGTTCAATTCCCAACTTATAGTATGTTCATATCAATTGTATCAATGTAAAGAGCAGTAAAATGCAAAAAAAATAAAAATTGAAATAAGAAAATTGATTTGTGAACCCCGCAAGGTCTAAGAAATGGGTTGGGGTACAATGGAAGTGTTGACGTAAATAATTTTTCAACATTAAACTACCATTTACGACTTTAACATCACCATACAGTTGCTGGGCCCATTGTTTTGAAGAGAAACGAACGAAGCTAACTTTCTCCCCCACAGAACTTTCGTTCTTTGTTCGATACGTGAAATCTGCTGAGTTGAAGCGTCTTATCATTCCGAAAGGTAGAAGGTTTCACTTCTCCAATCTAGGCGATCCACCTCGATTCTCTCCAGGGAACAAAAAGTCTGTTGCAAAAGGGGAATACTGAACCTGGATGTAACGAAGTCATAAGAAACCACCAGACAGCTTCTAAAAATATTCTTAACCTTCACAAATCTTATGAAACGATTGATGACAGCGTTTGATGTAATGATTGTGCGGCTAACTGATGGCAAAGTGATTTAGACAGGATTTAGCGGCTTCAAAAGAAAACCAATCCTTTCATCCTTTCGGTAGAGGACACATGAACTATACACGGTACACTTTGGTTCACCGAGATACTCCGCCGCCAAAGGGAAGTTTGGAAGTACTGAGCGCGATTCTAATGAGAATATCATTGAATAAGATTTCACACACACCCTTATCTTCTAATTCTAGTGTAAAGGGAATTGGAATATATCCAATTTATCTTACAAAAGCAAAAACAAGTCACTTTTGATTGTCAATAAGTTATACCGAGACTTTCCCATCAAGAGCGTTTCAATGGGTAGAGTTTATCGAAATTAACCATGTTGCGATCTTACAAGTTTGTTGTTTTCTGAGAGGATAAAGCAACACGCGGTTCATTGAGACCATTCGAACTACATCATTAACACGGAATAGATGAGTAACAGAGTAACAAAAGTACAAAAAAACAAAACACTCAAGATATGAGGAATTAGTAAGATCGAGAGCGACTTCTTCTGCGGTCGTATCTTGGGGATGGTGATCGTCGACTGGAAAATCTTAATTGTAACAGAAAAGGAAAAGTGAACTCTTACCCTCTTCTTGGAGATGGACTTCTTCGTCTACCGTGAGATTCTCTGAACTCTCTCTTGCCCCGACTAAAACGATTCGATCTCTTTCAGTAGAGAAAAATAATAAATTACCTATGACCGTCCGAGTAGTCTCTTCTTCGTCCACGTGAACTGCCCATGTATTGTCCAGGAGTTGGTGTATGGGCCCTTCGCGTAATCGAGTAGTCTACTCGAATCTATAAAGAGAACAGGAACGTACACATGAAATGATAAAGAAAATACCTTTTGACCATCAACTTCGGAGCCATTCATTTCATCTCTTGCTGCGGTTGCATCTTCTAATCTTTGGAAGTAAATAAAACCAAATCCTCGGGATCGGCCAGTAGGATGATCATAAACCAATTCGCACTGAAACCTTTCGATCCTATATTGTTCAAAATAAGACCATACCTTTTCGATTTCACCATATCTTCCAAAAACTTCACGAAGATCTTTCACAGTAGTATATACACTTAGGTTGAAAACTCCAACACAGCTGCAATGACATAGGCGTTTCAATAAGTTCAAGAAGAAAGCTTACTTATTGGGATCTGGGTTTTCTCTATTTCTATTGTTGGTCCATGCCCCACCTCTGCGTGAGCCGCCGCCACCACGGTAACCACGGGGAGAGCGCGATCGGCTTCTACGATTTCTTCTAGGGCTATAATGTTTATTTATACTTTATTATACAACATGAATAAAATTCTTACGGAGTCCTGCTGGCTGAACGGGATCGTGAACGTGACCTGTCTCTTCTAGGCGAAGCAAAAGGTGAGCGCGATTGGGAATGAGAACGAGAACGAGAACGGGGGGAACGTGATACTGAGTTGTGGCCCTAGAACAGTTACATAAATTCTCGAAAGGTTTAAAACATCTTTCCCTAAATCCCCGACTACGAGGACGTCTAATGTGGCGAGGCGCCACTCACCGTCTCACTAAGTTATCTTGAACAATCCAACATTCTTGTACTTCTCAAAAATCTTCTCTATATTTAGATCTTCTGTCAAAATCTTCTCCATTTTCTTTCTTGTTCTTTCTTGTTGAAATAATAGTCTTGTTCTTGATCCGATTATCAATCATATCTGATATGTATATCGTGTGCATTGTCAGTAAGGGCCAAGTACGCACGCACAACTATCGCAAACCAAAAAAAAAGATACATACCTTACGCACGGAAGGACTACGAGATCTGCTAACAGAACGAGAACCAGGCATTCTAAAAGTACAGCTTCTACTAATCATATTCAAAATGAACGAAGGTAATAACGGCCAACCACCGTACACAAACTGATAGAACAATATTGAAAAAAAATTTATTAACCATTAGTGTGTAACTGTACAAATCGAAACGAAGGAATTCAATTCCCTGTTTACTAACACGCCAGCGTGACAAGAAAACATCAGAAAGGCACAAGGTTTGAGATTACTTTTTTTTTGGCTTCTTTTTGTGGATGACTTGATTTGGAAGCTGATGTATAACTAAAGCTTCAGCCCTTTTCGCTGACTTCTCCAAGATTCGTTGCTCTCGGAACTTTTTATAATTGACCGGCTTAGATTTTTGAGCTATTCCTCCTAATGATAACTGTAACGAACAAATAAAAAACAAAACTTTTAAGATAAGCATACCACAAGCCTTTCCCGAATTTGTTCCTTGTCACCTGCTTCACGAGCCAAGAGCTTTTCAACCTAAAAACAATAAATTAGAAGTGATTTTATGAAAAAGGTACGTACTTCGAACGTGACTCTCTTCAAGTTAGGCTCTTTATTAGCCTTATTAATGGTGCTCTTCTTCTTCAAAATTTTGGGGGCAGTACTTTTAGAAGACATCACGAAAGGCACGACTTTTACTCCAATATTATCTGCTTGAGATGGGGCTAACGGAAAGGTATCTATTTCCGTAATCTAAAACACCTATTTAACAGCTAAACCACTAAACACAGTTAACTAACCTCTGTTTTCTTCGATGATAGGCCGTCCACAAGCTCACTAAGGGTTTTTGTCGATCCAAAAATATCAGATCCACAACCCCAGTTATCGCTCATGTTCAAAATAATTAAGCTGGTAGGCCTGCCAAAAAAGAAAGGCGTGCCAAAACATTACGGTAAATCGTGTTGGGACATGGTAACCCCATCTTTCAGTCCTTTACATAAAGACAAAATTTCGCATTGGAGCGCGCATCAAACAGATTTTAGTGCAGGTCAATCTCGACAGGGCGTTTTACATCATCTCTGAATCAAGTCAATAAATCGAACTAAGCAATAATGATACGTTTCAAAAGCTATGAGCAATATAATGCTCATCCTAATTTGGTTCTTGAAATAATATATGCGTTTCATATTGCTCATTTCGATGAGGTAATATTCAAATCAACCGTTCTGTTCGTCTTCAATATAAAATAATACAATGTCAAATATATTTTCTGATTGTTCAAAAAACATCTAGTCAAGATCGTGATTGAAGGTGCTAATAAACATTTATTATGAATGTAATAATGACCCTTCTTTCTTTCGGAATTATTTACACATACACTACCTTTGAATTTTTTTTGTCCAATCATATGGTTCCCATGATAATTTCATGGCATCACACTTATTCTTCACATCGGTGAATGATTGCTTCTCTTTTTTTCTCCATTTGTTGGGAGGAAGATCCAGCATTCCGGCAATAATTTCCTGAATTAAGTAACTTTAGAACGAAGTCGTTGGACCAGGTTTTTATCAACATATCTTTTCCATCTGAACGAACTTTTTGACAAGAGGTGTTTATGTAATTAATCAAAAGTTTTCCAAATACACGCCCCTGACATTATGCGTCACGTGAAAAAAAAGAAAAAAGTGAAAAAGTTAGTAGAGGTTAAACGCCATAACAATTTAATAGGGTGACAAGAAAAAACTTACGTGTGCAAAGGTCGAAGGAAATTGCTCAGCATCTTCGATCACATGTGCGTATCCATTTGACAACCCGAAATCAACAGCCATATAACTGTAATCATAAGATTGGGGTGTTCTGATTCACTAAGACAAGATACCTGAACCCCTTAGGTATTTGCCTCCTTATGTCTTTAATTTGGATGAGCTTCTTGTTATCGACATATTCTCCTTCACATTCATTGATGGCTTTCTGAAAACAGTAATATTACAGTCCCAAAATCCCTAAACGGCTAAAGAAGAAAACTTCGGGAAAGGCTACCAAGCATTTCGAAAACTTTACAAATAGAACATTTCCCTGATTAAATTGTTCAATAATTGGCTGAAGATAAATGAGAGAGACCGGGTAGACTAAGGGGCGCCAGCGTACGAGCGCGCAAACCCAGTTCATGTACCGCATTCCACAGAGAAATCGGAACAAACAAACAAGTGGACCGGACAATTAGTTATGCACCTATATTGGCACTGCTCATAACTGTTTTTAGAGAAAAGAGAGGCTGATCCCCAGACTAATAAAGGAATCGTAGACTTTTGTTTTCTACAGACACCGTTACATCTGAAGTACTGCGCGTACTTCGTTCAAAAGAAGCAGAATCTCAACAAATCTATTAGGGGTGCTTGTGCGTTAAACGATTACCACATCCAACCACCCAAGGAATTCTGGAATTCCAGCACTTAGGCGTGGCTACATTAGTCAATTTGAACAGTTCTAGGCCTGAGAAAATAATTTTCAGATTAGAAAGCAGTTAGCATGTGTAAGAAAACAAAGAATGTTGATTTTCTCATTAATCTTTGACGTTTGATTCAAATGTTAAAATTATATCCCATTCGATGGACATGGGAAATTACATAGATCAGACTAGTTAATTACTTCATACTTCTCAATCAACATTTTCGACTATCGTTCTATAAGTGGAAATCGAACTAGTGCTGGTCGGAACCAAGTGATAGCTCCGATATGGGATGAGATACAACTTCTCGATAGTCTCATATCGCAATGGCAGCTAGTATATCGTTCCCGTCAGTATGTTAGCAAGACTTTCAAAAAGAAAAATGAAAAACCTTGAAATAAATAGGAGCCGTGTCACCCTCTTCCTCGGATAATGGAATACATTCGATCATAACATGTGGATTGTCTTGAATATTTCGAGACATTTCGAGGAAAATACAGTCTTTGCCCTGTTCCTTCCACATGGCAACCAAACCTTGAAAGAACAAGCTTGATAACAAACATAATTGGGAATTCACCTTTTCTCCATATTCGCATCTCATCCCATACATCCTCATCTAATTGAATTGAAGAACTGGCATGATGAGTGGGTGCAATTATACAATGTTGTTCTTCTAAGCCATCCCATTCGACAACAGCGAGATAAGTCTGAAAAAAAGGTAAAATTCAGTAGTTAACATTATCAACGTGTCTGTTTTCAAGATATTTTCAGGAGCATAGTCGGAAGATAGACTATAATTGATTTCATCAAGTGGCGTACACAACATTCTTAAACAACTACGAAATACTAGTTTTGAAGGAGAAAACTTCAGAAAAAAAGTAAAAAAAAATAAAAAAGTAAAAAGCATAAAACAGTAAAACTGGTCGAGACCAAATCGAGAAGAAATTCGAGAGGATGAGTCGAGTAGCTTCGTAAAACTCACGTTTATGCCCATAGCAACGATTGCATGCTTTGCGAGTTTCCCACTCTCCGTGCATCGTGAACAATCATCCAAAGATCTCTCCAAACGCTTGTGTTCTGTAAAGTTTTATTTTTAGAGAGAATCACGTAAACAATTATGATATCAGAACAAAAAAAATAACTTTGCAAATTGAGCGAGATCAGATAGGACAGTAATTGGGCATAAAAAACAGAAAGTTCGAAACAGAAATGTAAAATTAGAGTGCGTCACTGCGTAAGTCAATTTCATGGAAATGGATATGGATAGAGGAATTCGGACGCAAGCAGTATCAATCGCCAATGTCAAAAGAGATAGTTCCAAAATAGTAACCTCCCAGAGAAATATGTTATCAAATATGTATAAAAAAGTAGAAAGTTCGGGAGGACCCAGCAAAACACATGCGAACTTGAAAATCAAGAGAAGCTCTTGCCTGGGGAAAAAAAACTCGAAAACATATAGCAGGAAAATGCATGCGATTATCAAAGCACGATGAATAAATGCTTTGATAACTAAGCATTAACGCATAAGTTAACAGAACCAGTTAGCTTATTCTTATAAGGTGGACCATTTTATCGCCTACCACTTGTCTCATCAAAAAGTAAAACAATAATGGTATCGCCGGTCATCCGTGGAATGATAAACCAAAAAACTATAATGACTATTGAATAAGTGGAAGAATCAAAAATCGCGATTTTCGTCAGTAACCTTGGCTGAATTTAGGGCTTCGAACACTCGAAAATGTACTAACTATGCAGTTAAATGGTTCGCACAGTTTCAATTTGCATCTGAGGTATGCGTCATGTTTCACCTCCTTCTGTTATTAATTAAGGTTGTACATCATTACCCTCAAATGATCATCTACTAGAAAAATGGGTAGAATTCTCAGAGTTTGACGGACAAATCGTAAAACAATCTGATAAGCATTACAAAAATAGCTCTCCATCTCTTTCTCTCTCTTCCTGTAAGTTTCTCTCTATTTCTCTTCTAGACGGGTTGCTGAGTGGAAGAAGAGACGGCAGGCAATCGTCGGTAGGATGGGCGGGGTCATGAAGCGGCGACAACCGAGCGCTCTCTCCAGTCTCCGCCACACATTCTTCCAGCCATGTGGACCGCTACCGCTACTGTCATCACTTCTTTCCTCTTCCATTTCTGTTTAATTTCCCTTTCATCTGCCACTACTGAGTGGTGGGGTGATCTGAGGGCACATCTCAACCCTGATAGATCCCCAGCTTTCTACGATGTAACGTATGATGAAACTGGTTAGTATTTAAAGTGATTTTACTTGAAAATTGAAACTCTTTACTTTTCTGGATCATTATGAGAACTGTTTTGTTTTTCTGTATACTTGTTGTCGATCTAATACGGTTACACCGTAAATGAACAATCAATTAACCTCAAACAACCATTTTCAAGTTTTGCCACTTTTAGCTGCTGAGTGTCCTCAAGGTCTGCGTTCCGATGCTATACCCGAATATGTCTACTTTGGAATTATGGTGGCTACAATGACTGTTAACGAACATGAGGAATGCTTAAGAAAATGTGCTGAGAAGCCTCGTTGCAAAGCTGTCAATTATTTCCATCCATTTGCTTATCAAGAGAAAGGGTTCTGTGAATTACTCTCAGAAACTCAGCACGATAACCCAAGATTGATGCGACCTTTCCGTAAAGCCACATATTACGAGAACATTCGCTGCAAAGAAGAAGACGACGTCGAAGATACTGACGAAAGCATCTCTGAACGTAGGTTCACAAATATACTTCCAAAATGATTGTCGAGATTTTCAGAACCAATCGATGTGCGCGAGAGAAAGGAAGAAATGTCAACCCTTCTCAAGAAACTATCAACCAAAACAACGAATCTCAATTCTGGATTCAGAGCAGCATAAGTATTTCTACTTCGCCACATTTGGTGTCTATTTTAATTCATTCCTATTTCGTAGACCTTCACACAGTCCCTAGTCATTTTATTCTATTTGTGTCGCTTACATGTCAATCTTGATCTCAATCTGTGTGCTTAGCGGGTTCATACCTCCATAGATGCCGAACTTTAATATTTCGTATTTCTTGAAAGCCAAATTGTCATCTATTGAGTTAAATTCTCGCCAGGCGTAATTTCAAATATTGTAACTACGATCGCTCCGAGAATAAATGTACAAAAGTCTAATCCAGAGAACTTTGAATTAGTCTTTTAAATCCATTACACAACTAAACAAGCGTGTTTTTTCTTTTGCACATATGTAAGATACGACAGAACATGTGTGGACGTTGATCAACCTTTACATTATTTCAGATGTACGTACTAGATCAAAACAGTCTCAGTTGTGAACATAAGATCAAAACAGCTAAAGCATCAAAGAAGAAGTTCAACGGAATGCTTGGAATGCAGAAACGGTTCAAAGAATGTTGGCAATTAGAAACCAAAGGAGTTCCCTTAGAAACAAGACAAGTCCAAATGCTGTTAGTCAGTCGTTGACCCAAATAATTCAAGGCAGGAAACATTCTTACCAATCAGAAGATCAGAAATACTTAAATAACTCCTGTGCATACATCCCCCTATGGAGTTATCTCGAGGTAATACTATTAGATAATATTATTCATGAATTCAATCAAGACCTCCATACGTTTGTGATGGAATATACGCTTGATAGAGTTTGTATTGTCTTTTTGTTCTGAGAACTGGTCGACAATCGCTTAGGAATGGGAAACCGAGAAGTATTAACATGCGCACGAATAAAACTACCGCGTTATTAATATGATCATCGATATAATCAGCGAAAATTCAAGAGTCTAACCTTTTCTCTGCTCCTTTGTCCTCCTTTTGTCTTCTTTCTCATCAGCCTTCTTCCTTCCTTTTTGCATTTCTGCTATGTCATCCAGACTTTCATCGTCATGCCGTCGGATTTTGGCGCTTTTCTACAAAAAAAACATTGGTTACAACTGAACGGTGATGCTGAATATTTTACAATAAATGATTAATTGAGCAAGCATAACTAATACACAATGTTTAACAAGAAACTAAATTTAAAGAGAACACTTTGTTTAGGAATGCGAATAGAAAATTGGAAAGCACAAAAATTAGGCCCACTGGTTGTCTTCTTTTTTGTTTCTCACTGATCATAGATGAAATCCAGCGCTTCTTCCGTATAACAGATATATCGTTAATCGGAAGAATCGATAATAACGGTCACAAGCAAGACAAAACGCGCTTTGAGCGAAAACGTCATCACATTCCAGAGAAATCGTAGAAAACCACAAGCAGTCATTTTGTTATAATTACTCCACAAAACAGAGCTATCAAACCGATGACGTAACCATCTTGAAACGTCTCAAAGTTCAAGGACAATGAAGCTAAGCTTTCACGCATAACACATTATTTTCCCGCGCGGCAATAAATAATGATTTCACTGTTGTTATTTTTGATCAACAATGTCGAAAGTCTCGGTGCGCATTTGACCACAAAATATCGAAAATCATTAGGTGGAGTTACCTAAATATTTCAAACCATTGTTGGCAACATCACTCTAACTCTCTCAAAAACATTTGTACGACAATTAAATAGCCTGCGAATAAGGTAACATCAAAGAATGGAATTTTCGCACAAAACACAAGAAAAATTTTGCACTTTCGAAAACAATTCTAAGCACTGAATTTTAAATTCCACGAAGATGATAAGGCTGTTTTCCCGAAAAAAAACAAGTGAAGCAATGGAAATCAAAGAACGATTCCAAAAGAAAACGGCGCCATTAATTGAATTATGATGAGAAGAAAAGTGAAAAGGAATTCCATAAATTTTAAGAACGTACCACGACTGAGTTAGCGAAGAGCATTAATTGATCTGAAGCCGTTCCGGTCTTCTCTTCTCGGATCATATCCTCCAAATCTTGACTTTTGCCATATTCCCGGTTCATTCTTGACGATCCCTTAATTTGTTATTCTTGCAGGTTAATTAAAATTGTACTCACTTCTCCATGTTTACTTCTATCCCTAGTTTTACTAGTTGCGGGAACTATAGTTCCATGTTTGTTTCTTTCAATCATCTTTACTTCCTTAGAAAAAAAAAACTTATAATGAAAAAGGTATTCCCATTCTACCTTGATTTTCTTCGATGACTCAGCTGGTTCGTTCCCTTCTAACTTCCTCTTCAACTTTCTGACAGCGTCCTAGTAAAACCGCAATCAGAAACAACTTGATGATATAACAAACCATATCCCCTTTCATCTCTGCTTTCAGTATTTTAGCATTTATTTTGTTTCTCTCATCTTCTGTTAATGCTTCCTTTTCACCGAGTATATCATTTCTAGTTTGTTGACTGCCAGCTAATTCTTTTTGAGAATGTGCACTTCCTACCACGAAATCCTGTAAAGATGAATAAAGTATTTAAATTCTCATGTACTAACTTTGCCTCTACCATAGTCTGCACCCAGCTTCTTAGCATATTTCTGTGGAATAAGTTTGGCTTTTACAACACGAGAGTCTATGTCATCATCAGAATCGTCACTCGCGGGTCGTCGGAACATCCCTACAAGTATTGCAGTGAAACATGTAATAGAACTCAGCACATAGTCAACCGCATGCGAAGCTTCGAAAATGAAAATGAAATTTCAAAAATTGTCAATAGGGCAGAAAATCGCAATGGGGCGCCTAATAGGAAACTCATAATTCGTGCGAGCCTAACTGTAATCAATTAGCAGTTCAAAGGGGAAAAACAACTCATAATCGCGATTAGTATTACAACCCTTCCCACATGACCTAAAATGACGAGTCAAATAAGATAGGAAGAAGTCATAACTATAATAAATTCATAAAGATATAACAATTAGAATCAGTTTGCATTATTTCGTTCAGAAATGCATGAATGTACTATTAATTATCTTTTTAATTCTCATATTTGAGGGGGAGAGCTACTCATTTACTAAACGAGGATGTTAAGAACATTCCTTGAACTTTACTTTACGTAGGTGCTCTCATCCATAGGAATGAAGTGTGTTCCTTGGTTAGATTCATTTCTGTCTAGCTTTTGTTAGAAACCTTTTCTTGCAGCCGTGTAGGTATTCAAGAATTCTCATCGAACGTTGTCAAACGAATAAATTTGAAAGTAAAAAAGTATATGTAAAATAAGTAGTTTTTTGTGCAATATTATGGGAAATGAGATTCCTGGAAGATTAAACGAAATTCCCATATTCTTATTTAGCGGAAGAGTTTTACTCGACTGGGAATAAGGTATGAAACAAGAAAGAGACGTAGCTGTGCGTCATCAAGCGAACAAATGAAGCCAAATCTCTCATATACTTCGAACTATGGGTGTTAGCCAACATTCTTTTCGAATAACGTGTGAAAAAGGATCAAAAATTAAACGATTACTTCATAACGACATGCCATAGAATAATCTTATCTGTTAATTAAACGCTCACGAGAATTTGCGTATTTTCTGAAATGATTTCTCTTGCTCCTTGTGAAGATTTTATTGTTGCTCAATTTACAGAATTTTGTTTTAACAATTTATTTCAATCGTATGCTTCAAGCTTCTTTAATTATGTTTTTTTAAGATCATGAGTTCTTCGATATTAAACATGGGTACAAAGCTTCTGAGATCAGTTTTAGTCAACCAAAGCACAATGTTGCAATCGAGCGCAGGCTTCAAGGTTTTTCATTTCACAAATTCGATCTCATATCAGCAATTAAGGTAAAAGCCCAAATAAAGTTAAGATGTAGGAGCTGCTATTTCGTGAGAGTCGACGGGCGATTACACGTTGAATGCAATGATCATCCAAGACACAAACAAAGAGAAATTTACAATGTTAAAGCATTATGGTAGCTCGTGCAATAAGAAATATTTTTTAGTTCAAAAATCTTTTTATGTTCCTTTCCTTTACTTAGAGATCGATGTATCGAAATTCTGAAACGAGGATTTATTTCACGATGAACAAAGCAATTATCTTACAAGCTCATACTGTTAACGCCCGGGTCTAAAGTTCGACCCATCGCTAAGATGGTTGGAGAAAGTGCGATGATAATCCTCGATGAAATTCATCATTTCATGGTTGAGCTCTGCAAATAGAAATTGGTCGATAAAGCAATATATGGTCATGTGAATTACCTGGTGGTTGTTGAGGAAAATCTTCAATAGCAAGATCATTCTTGTCTTTGCTAATTTCTTCTATCAGATTTTCAAGTACAACTTCAGCGTTCAAGAAATCTTCATCACGTGAGCTTGAAATGATGATGAGCGAGGCTATCAGTGAGATCTTACCTCCAAGTATCATCAGAAATGTCATGAACAAGTGAATGCAAAGGTTTGGCAGATATGCTGCTCAGAACTGGGATGAGTAGAAAGAGAAGCACAAACATGCTAAAAATAAAAATTATAAGAAGAGTGGGGGTATCAGCTTATAAATAGACGTCAACTATGAATATATAAAAGGAATGTATTGATGAAGTGATATCAAGAATTTCTTCTTTATAGGGAGAATAATTCGTTATCACAGAAAAATGTGAGGCATTCCGAAATATTGACTAAAATAGGCATAAGGAATAATGCACTTATCATAATGTTATTATAAGCAGATTAAAGTGATGACTTCCTGCTCAAAATGACTTTTACGTCTCTGACTATTCACATATCGTAATCACGAAATCTAATATAAACTTTATCTTATAATCTCATAACTATCTCAAGTTCAACTATTACAATCAACAACGTTTTCGGAAATAATTATTGGATGTTTCCGTACTTGTTTGGTATTTTTTTGCCATCGAAGAAATCGCTGAAACAACTCGTTCAAGAACAACAGAATTAATGTGTAAACCAACCTGATCTCTCCCTCTTTGTGCATCTGAACCAAAATATCACAACCTCCTACAAATTCTCCTTTCACATAAACCTAAATGAACACGAATGGAAAGCATTAAGCTTGGGAAAATGAAACCTGAGGAATCGTAGGCCATTCACTGTACGTTTTGATGCCTTCTCTTAGTTCAGCATCTTCGAGCACATTGAAATCCCTGAATTTAACCTCATGGTAGTCAAGCACCTGAAAGAATTCTTGTTCTCTTTCTGTCATTCAACGATTCTATACAAGTTTCACATTACGTGAAAAGCCACACATAGGCTCTTTTTGTGTTCCTTTCATGAAAACCACGACATCATCAGTCTTAAAATAGGAATGATTGGAATGTGTGGGGTGAGGAATCACGAACTTTAACGATATTATCTATTTTCGTTTTAAGCTCACTAGTAAGAGGAGAGGCTGAGGAGAAACTACGAACTCCAAGTCTGACGGACTGAGGAAGAAGACGCAACATCTATAATAACATTAGCCTCCATATAAACATCATCGTGATACTTTTGAAATGCCAGATAGATTATTGAGCAAAAACTTGTAGGAATACATTTTTCTTTCGAAAAAAAAACTTTTTATGAGATCAGATTATGCATGGACAGGTTGGATATGAGTATAACAAAGTAAAAACAATAACAATTCTCAACAATTCGCTTTGCCACTCTCAATGACGATTCTCAAGTTCTTCTATTTTCTCACGAAGCTTTTTGTTTTCTTTCAACAAATCATTCACCTGAAGTGAATACAATATTAATAAAGAGTCACAGCCTTCCTCACCTTGTTCCTCAGCTCCTTCGAAACTGTTTGCGTCGCCTCGTAATTGATAGTATCAGCTTTGGTCGCCGACAATCGCTTAAGAAAAAAGAAATAAAATCATGAATAGACCAGACTCACATCACTAATATAAGCAACAACATCGCTGGGTCTGTCTTTCTCAGGCCTCTCATACAATTCAGCTAAAATCTGAGTCCATGTCTCCATCACTCCCTGACGTTCCAAATAATTTCGGAAAATCTAAACTAATTATAACGTCGCAGCATTCGCAGATGGAAGAATACCTCACTCTCCTTCTCAGCTTCATGACGCTCCCCATGAGGACCCGAAGACATTTCAAAAAACTAAAAAGGATTCGAAGTGAATTTATGACACAAAGATTATATAGCAGATATTCGTATGGTGAGCATACATTAGTTCGGAAGAAAAAAATAAAAGTAGTTCAATATTCACACAGATCGTTGAAAAAGTACAATATTCTATTGAAAATGTATTAGTTATAAAAAGTAGTCGGGTTGCGGTTTCTTCGTCGGTGCACCTCTGTTTTCCTAGAAGATCAAAAGTAAGCATTCGGAAGACTGAAGACACACGTACCTGAGGAGCTGCATCGAATATCGTAAAATCTTTGTTTAGGTGTTCGTCTAACTCTAGAATAGCAGCTACATTTCCACATCTGCAAACATAACAAGTTTTGAATAAGTTTCGAGAAACCTATCTATACCTATAACAATAGTTTGGAGCCGACCAAACTGTTAGAACACTTTCATTGAAATGCCATTTATACCCTTCCATGACTAATTGGTGAGCACGGCAAATGAGCTCTACATCATTATTTTCACAAAAAGTCTCAAGGAGATGAATTAGATGAATAATTCTAAATAGACTTACTTTAACAACGTCACTGCCAAAGAGGTAACCAGCACCTCGAGGACTCATTCCCCATCCCACGGCAGAATCTTCAGGATCAGACCATAATAAATCACACATAGCACCATCATGAGGAACCTGAACATAACTAGTCACGAGGAGGCAAGATAATATTTTGAAAGAACCTCAAGTTTGCGATCAATAACGCGAATTTGATCAAGGGTTTGAATAGAAGGAGAGAGACCTCCATGAACACAGAATACCTGTAGAAGAAAAAAATATTTGAGAACATGAAATTGCTACTAACTTTTCCATCAATCACAGCGGATAAAGAGAGATAATCGAAGACTTCAGTACAATACTTCCACACGGCAGCACTTCCGTACTTTCTCATACATTCGTCGTAAAATCCATAAACCTCAACAAGTAAAGGTGTTAGTAAACACTGACTGGAGTGAAACTCACTTGAGTAATTTGACGACTTTCGTGATTTCCTCGAATTAACATCATACGATCGGGATATCTAACTTTTAAGGCTAACAATAACAAGAAAGTTTCAACCGAGTAGAATCCTCGGTCAACGAAATCACCCAAAAACAAATAGTTAGTGTCTGGAATATGACCTCCAACCTGGAAAAGAATTATGAAATTTCGAAAAAAAAACCGTTTTTACTTTGAAAAGTTCCATTAGGTCGTAAAATTGACCATGAATATCTCCGCATATCTGAAAAAGGAAGTTGTAAACTTGGTTAAACACAGAAAAAAGAACAAACCGTGACTGGAGAATCAATGGCTTGAACATTTCCTTCTTGCACAAGAATTTCTCGAGCTTTGGCGCATAATGATTTGACATCTTGTTCCGATATGAGTTCACATTTCATCAACTTCTCTATATGCCTGGAGGTGGTAAATTACAAATCGTATCAGTACTCGTGTGTTGCGAAATACACAATTCACAAATTAACTAATATTGTACCTGTCTAAATCATCAACAGACATTTCTACTATTCCAGCACCACTTGTGTCTGATTCCGGTTTAATCCCAGAATTATCGGTGATTACGGCCATATTCTAAAATCATTAACGAAATATAAGCACAAGCAGAGACAACAACGAAAATGAAATGTTCAGGTTGAAAAACATTGGAAGGAAGCAATAATTAAAAGTTTAAAATACATTAGAAAATGACTACAAGTTTTTTTGAAATTTTTAAACTCCGGGATGTAACAGTGGAGTTTTTGAAATCTTCTTTTCGGCTAGGCTGGGAGAGGTACTGTAAAAATTGGAGCAGGTTTCAAATCAACCTTTAATTTTTTTTACAAAAAGTCCAAAAATTCGATACCTTTTCAGTTCTCTACACTTCTTTCCTTATTTTTTTGTAAATGTTTGAAGTCTTTTATATTTTCAAATGATTAATTTCTTTTGTTCCTATATAGGCTTTCTTCGCATTGCACAGCATATTATTGACGCGTGGCGGCAAGTGGGCGTGACTTGGCCGCCCGCTCATGCAGATATGGGCTCGGCCAAGCTCGGTTAGTAGCTGCTCTGTGTTCCAGCTTCTTCATCAAGTTCTGCGATATTTTAATTCACTGATTCCCACCTAGTTTTTTTGCCACTTTGAGATGTCGTAATGCCTTTTATGAAAATCTGTCACTATGCTGATCAAGGAGTATCGAATACTCCTCCCTATGACTGTGGACGAGTATCGCATTGCGCAGCTTTATATGATTCAGGTACAATTAATTCCATATGTTTGTGTATTCATATGTTTCTCGTCTGATCTAAAGAGATGATTGATGTTAAGCGTGGGAATAAAATGGGATAATATATGTTTTGCCTAGCGATTTACCAATGTTAAATTCATAGATAAGCATATGCAATAATTTTTAATTCTCTTTCCACATATGGACAGATGATAAGCTTTAAGCACTTTTTTAACAGTTGACTCTATTGTTCCTGTTAATTTGAATTCTATTCAAGGTCATGTTATGGCATGATGCATGTGATTGTGAGTGGCTTTTTGAAGGCGAAAGAACCACTTCAACTTTCTGAGTGCCTGGGAGGCATGAATCTTTTTTTTTCATAGAAATGAAATTGTTTTTTTCCTCTGCGAATTTGGAAAGTTCTGATTTTCAAATTCGTAACGTCAGCGAGGTGGCCGATGTGCAGATTAATAGAACTAGTTGTCTGATGAAAGTTGTGGTGAATATGTCAATTTGCTTTTTAAAAAAATAAAAATGCCATATATGGCTGTCATTTAGCGATTAGATTGTCTGATAATTGTCATTGTCAATCTTTTCCTAAAAAATGGAGCTAAGAGGCTTTTTTTTCGAAAGACTAGTATCATCTGTGGGGTGAATAATTTTTCTTGCCGTCACGGATTAGCGATGCTTCATCACCCAGCCAACATTCGATTGGAGGTTTGAGGACAAATAAACTGGTGCTCCGATGTCTTCAAGTCTCTGTCTTCTGAGGTTGTTCTCTTCTTTAGAGTTTATTTGGTTTGAAATGCGTCCAATTCGCAGTGCAATAGAAGTTATACGTTTGTGAGCAAGAGCAAATTTGTGATCAGAACACACTAAATGACTCGTTCTCTACCCTCTTGCCTCGTTTTGTCGTGAGAAAATCGAAAATAGTTTACTTTGTTAGGTATTAGTGAAAGTTTACAAATTGTTTCCAAGGATAGAGGAAACCAGATTGTTGAATATTTCTATTTTATCTTTTAATTGGAAGTTCTTCTAAACATTTCATTTTGTCAATGATAGGTGTAGTAGGGGAGTTGCAGAAGTTCATGAGAACCATCAGTACTTTCGGCTGTAAATATCTGTGTCGTGAACAATCAATATTCGCTAAAGATTATTGTTTTTAGAAGAAAAGTCGACTCGATTCACATGGCAAAGATAGCGGTGTTGAAATTATCACAAATAAGCCGTATTATGAAGGTCCTGGTGGGCAGGGCCAATACACATTCAAAATTTATCATATTGGAAGCAAAATACCAGGTAATTCCGCCTGTCAGTGATATACGTCATGCTAAACATACTCCCATTGTAAGGATGGATTAGAACCGTATTGCCAACAAATGCTTTAGAAGCCCATGAAGAAGCATGGAATGCTTATCCTCTCACAAAAACAAGGTTGATTCCAGATCCTTTTTTTCCAATTACACAATTTTTTCCCCTTTTCCATAGGTATTCAACGCCTATGATGGATCGCGTTAGTGTTGAGGTCGAGACCGTTTACATTAACGACGAAGGAAATCAAGAAAATGTCTTCAATTTGTCGGAAGATGAATTGAAAACGAGAATCATCGATGTAATGGATTTCGTGAAAGTGAGAATAACGAGGAAGCGACATTTGCAAAAATGAATATTCATAGGATCCCATATCTGCTCATGACTATTGCATTGAAGAAGATCCTAAGTTGTATAAGAGTCAAAGCACAGGTAGAGGACCTTTAGCAGATGACTGGGTCCAAGAACACATTCGATTAGGTATTGTTCCGAAAAAAGAAGCAATATAATTGAAAGCACATTGCAGGGAAACCTATTATGTGTGCATATAAATTGTGTCGCGTTGAGTTCAAATATTGGGGTTTACAAGTAAATTTAGAGTGCTTAACGTGCTCAACGACATGTGTTTCCATTTTTAGACCAGAGCTGAACGTTGGATTCATGACCTTGCTTTACGTGGTACTATGCTCAGAGCTCATCGTCAAGCTTGGGCTTGGCAAGATGAATGGGTGGGCTTAACAATGAAAGATATCCGACATCTCGAAGCTGAAGCTGCTCTTCATCTATCAGCTGTTATGGCCACCGGGTAATATTATTAGTATTATGATCAACGAGCTAATTTCCGTGATGAACAAATGTTTAAGTAGTTGAGATATAATGTATGTTAGAGACGTCTAACCGATTATTTTGAAAGCTCTCTCAAATTACAATCAATGCAGGAAAGCGTAGTGAAAGTCATCTAATGACAGCTCTCTGAATTTTCTTATTCATCTCCTCTCACAGGCTTCAAAGAAAAAAATGAAAAAAAAATTTTTAAATTGTGAGAAAACTGAATGTGTACATGAAAACCTCAATCAAGACAACTAACTCATTTTTATAACTTCCAAGCTCTCACGTTCTCAACCGCTTTTTGCGCTTTTTGCTCACGAAATAACCGATTTGCATTTTCAATTTCCACGTGCCACGTGAAATGATCTATTTAGAATATTTTTTGGTTCTTACAAATTTTCGATTCTCTTGCGCTTCAGTGGAATAATAAACTGCATATATAAGATTTAACTAGTGGTGGAAGTGGGTTTCTATTCTAAATAGCTTTTTTTCTGACATTTGGTAATTGTTTTCAATTGATGAAGCGGAATGGAAGAGAAAGAGCGAATAAAAGAAAATTCCAGAAGAAAATTCCTAAACGGAGATTCGATTGTGTGTTGTTGCAGGGAAGAAAATAAGGAAGAAGATGAAATGGATGAATCTGAAGAAGATGATGATTTGTTTTATGATTGTATCGAAGGCCCGTCGCCTGGCTCGAAGCCTCCTTCAATTATAAGATGGAGCTCTGAGGTGGAATTAGATCATCAAGATGAAGGTTTTATAATTCAGTCTGAAAGTTATAATTAAGTTCTCAAATAGGATCGCCTCCAGCTACTCCTTCGGCAGCAGCTGAAACAGCTCTGCTGGTTTTAGTTTTTCATGGGGATTTCTCTCCTGAAAATCCAGCTGATAGCAAAACGACTGACACCAACACTTTCAAGTACAGTGGTAATGATATATTGGGAGAGAAGAAAGGTTTTTCAGGTCTACGATAGATTCTTTGATAAACAGACATTATCCGCAACTAAAGGGACGTGTTCATATACAATTAGTGTCATGTGGTCGAGAATTGAGTAGCATTGTCAGTAAACTAACAGCTATCTCACCTTCTTTTGGTCTCTTACATCCATCTCTTTCTCTGATCCTTTCTTCCGCTCATGCGCAATATAATGAGGTTTTTTGAATTATATTGTTTTTTATGAAATGTTTGATTGCTTCAGGCTATTGAAGGAACAATTCGTAGGGCAAATGATACTTATATCGAATATTTGGAATCGCAACCATCATTCAGTGGCGAAGTAAACACTTACCGGAATTCCAAGAAAATGATTCTTGCCTCAGGTTTTTGTTGTTGGAGACTCTGTTGGTGGCTTGTTCCTATATGAAGCCATGACTACTCGCAATGAAATGTTGCCGCTAACAATGACCCGCCATTCCAGTTCAGTTTCTACTCGAACAATTCCCGAAGGACAGGAAGAGGTAGTTTTCTCGATTATCTCTTTTTCCGTTTTCCGATTAGCAAGAGATTTTCTCGTGTATGGCATGTTGCGCTTTCCAGACTGCATCTTCTTCGTTTGTTTCTCGTCGCTCTATGCATGAACCAAGAGATTGTTCTTCTTCACTTGATGAGAGTCATGAACATATACGTTCAATTTCCGTTTTTCACCAAACTCCAGTGCATCAAATGCCACCCAGGTCTCCACGTACGCTCTCAGCCCCTCCATCTGCTGGATATACAAAGAAAAAAATATCAATCGGAGCGATATCAGTAGATTCAATAAACGTAAGGCTTTATGAACTTGAGAAGTGCTGCGAATGCATTGATGAAAAAAGATTGTCTGCAAATCTTTGCGATTGTGCACGAGTGGTTTTCTGAGCTATCTCACTTAGTTTTTCGCTAATACTTGGAGTTTCTCTAACCTCTTTTCTTTTGTTTCATCTAATTACTCGGAGATTTCAGATAACTTCTCGATTAGCTTTTCATCCGGCAAATGCATTTCTCTTGGGTTGTCCTCTCGGATTAGTACTAACTCAAAGAAAATTAGCAGGATTAGGTAAGAGACAAAGAAATTAAGAAAATTAGAAAATTGAATAACAAATGCCTCATTCTAAGATGTGGAAAATCTTGATAGTTGTCAGCTTTTCAACTTGTATTATCCGTTCGATCCATGTGGCTCTAGAGTGGAGCCCGTTCTGAATTCTCAATTGAATCTTGTCCCACCGGCAAACATTCCAAAGTAAATCATAACAGAAGTAATTTTAAATATAAGGTCTTCTAAGGTACCAACGATATCCTCTTGGAGATGGCAAAAACATTTCCTTTGACTCTTCCATTGACTTGAACAGAATGTGGGGAACAAAGCGCATGGACCATGTTCTCTATTGCCCTAATGGTTAATTATTTTCCTCGTGGTTTTTAATATTCTTCCATATTCAGCAATGATTGCATTGCCGTCAACAGCTCTTCCGAACATCCTTCACGCTTCATATTGGGAATCTTTGGATGTCGCAGCTTTCATTTTAAGACAATTTGTCAGAGGGGAAGAAGCAATACTGACAACATTATCTGCTAGTATGAATTCCATTCCCATGAATCTGCCTCTGCCACCAATGCAATGGAGAAAAAGAAGAACGAGATTTAAGGTTTACAAAGCATTCGGTGTTGTTTAAAAACAACAAATTATTATAGACGGCTAATCTTTCTCCAAATCATAGGGCTAACGATGTTTTAGTCATCAACGGATTAGAGCAAAACATTCATGCCAAGTTTTTCTATGGACCAATGGATTTAGTTGCTCTTACTAGGGAATCCGTCACCGTCTATGTTTGTCCTCAAAGGTTTAAAAAACAATTTTTCACATCTAATTCTTTGTTTTTTTCAGAGGTGATTGGTATAAAGTGGGGACTTACGAAACTGATTCTCATGGCCGGCTTCATCTTGCAATGCCTCAATCTCTACCTTGTGGTGTACATAATATTAAAGTATATTGTTGACGTTTCTTTCAAACAGAGTAATTATTCTTTCAGATTGTTGTTCATGGCGATCGATCGTATTTGGATGTTTTTCTTGCTGTTGTTCCGAAAGATACGCGATGCGTCGTTTTTTCTGTTGATGGATCTTTAACTGCTTCTATATCAGTTACGGGCAAAGATCCTAAAGTTAGGCCTGGTGCTGTAGATGTTGTTCGTTATTGGCATGAACAGGTACTAGTTCAACGATATTGAATTCGACAGATAATATCTGTTCCAGGGTTATGTCATTATTTATTTGACGGCAAGACCGGATATGCAACAAAGAGCTTTATCTGCTTGGTTGGCTCATCATAATTTCCCTCATGGGCTTCTGTTTTTCAATGCTTCTTTCTCTACGGAACCATTGAGACAAAAAACGATGCATTTGAAGCAACTAATTGATATGTCCATAAGAATACATGTAGCCTATGGAAGCGGAAAAGTAACGTTCCTCTATTTCTAAACCCAAACGTACACAAGCTGTTTTAGGATGTAGCTGTATATACGGGAGCGGGTGTAGATCCTGATAGGATAATATCAGTCTCTGGTGGTAGACGTAGGAATTGTACATTCATCGGTAACTTATATTGAGAAGAACAATAATATCATCTTCCTTCAGATAACTATTCGCATCACTTGGCAGACTTGACTGCGGGAAATTTTGTTTTTAGTCAACGCAATTCTTCGAGTGCAGATAAAGCTGATGATACGAATAGTCTGAACATTCCTCAAAATCATAGGTTTCTGCTACTCAAATCTCATAACATTGATCATATATCTTCAGAAATATTCAACGAACGTCGTCATTTTCACCTCGTGCAGGTAAATTGGAAAACGACAGAAGATAAGGGATAAAGATCTCAGAAAAATACATTCCAATGCTCAATGGACTCCATATAATAACAATCATACATAGTAATAAAATCTATTTATTGAATATGTCGTCATTTCAAAGCTGAGAGTTTTTCCAAGCGAGCTACAATGGCCTGCAGTGTCCGACAATCTCTGAATTTCAGCAATTACGAGCGTATTGTGTTGAAATTCTGACGAACCTCCCATACACAAGATTGACTTGACCATAAGATCCGCATGAATTTGTAACTATTAAGCCTTTGTATTCATCGCATCCTATGTAACACTGGCAACAAAGTTTGTTTCTAACTGATCCTGTGCTTCCTTCTTACCTGCCAACTCCCGAAATCCATAGCTTGGAACATTGAGAAATTTGTCCGAAAAGCAAACAAGGATAACGAAGAAAACGTTTCAGAGAAGAGAACTAGTGAAGCAAGATGTACAAGTTCTTTTGCTTCTATAAACATTTTATCCGAATAAGCCTTACAAAATGAAAACCTCGTTCGTCAACCCTGAAAAGATCATCCAAACACTTCCAGTGCATTGGTCTTTCTATTTCAAAAACTGATCCATCCAATCTTTTCTTTTCCTCAAACCGCGGACAGGCTTTCAGACATGAGAAAGTACTGAACTTCATCTATTCTTGATGAATATGCAAAAAAAAGCTTTTCACCCTGATTCTTCCAAATAATACTCGACAGCCAAATGAACATTTCCACTATTGTAAAGTAAATGGGATGGAAAAGAAACGAAAAACATGGCTTTAGAAAGTGGTCTGAAACATACTTCCAAATGAACTTTCATGGAAATTAGGAATTCACTTGATATTACTTATTCTTTCTTTCTTGTCATTTTCGAGAATACACTTGGCTTCGCTGTTGTTCAGCAAGATGTAAGCATTGGGGGAGCTAAGAATAAAATTTGAAAAACTTTCCCACCATTTACCTACACATGGTAATCATTCGAGTTGTTGATTATCTCTATTTCTACGTGAACCCTGTCTTCAAACCCAAGAGTTCGAATCATACGGTATTGTATCCCATCATTAACTGTTTTCACAGGAGTAACTTCTAGAACCTTCAAGAAAACAAAATTGCGATTTCCGCCAATTCTTTGTTTACATCTCTAATTTGTGCTCGATTCCGGAATTGTTCTTCTGTCGACAATTGTGTGAAAACCGATTGCAAAAGGTTTTTCTTTGCAGTTAACAGATTCTCAAGCGAATTTATCAGTTCTGGCATATTAGCTTGAACATCAGCCATCCTACAATTACTTTACATTTACACGATATCACATTGATTGTAGTTAGAGAGAACTAAGCAAGACCCTATGAAACAAATGTTCTACAAGGGTTTGAGATTATACAACAAATAAGATTTGAAGCAACCGCTCAGCGCACTCGCACAGGCTAAAAGTGATGCGTACGACCGCATTAGCTAACAAGGCAAGATGTAAATGTAGCCACGTGGCATTTCTAACTTCAAAGAATATGTAACTCAGTGTATGACAAAGATTTTTTTAGTGTTTATCATAAAAAGAACTGCGCTCATGCTAATCGATTACGATGTTTGAATATAAATGAGGAAAATCAATTTTCATAGTTCAAAAAATTAATTCTCATAATAATAATGAGATTAATTACGATTTTATATTCATATATTAACTAGTACTCAAGTTTTTTTTTTTGAAAATGTTTTTTCTTCTAACGATGCTCCAAACCGAAAACGGGAGATACTGTAGTGTCCCCCTTTTTCAAAGGGGTATTCGAAAATAACCTCTTGAATAACGATTTATTGAATACTAAGAAGTTTAGCTTTTTTAACTAACCTTATAACCGATAAGTTTATTTCTCATTTCTTCTCTGAGTTTTTGTTTCACATGTTTACTCAACTAATAACTTGTAATATACGTGTTTTTAAGTGCAATGTCGTTCGCTAGCGAACGAAAGTCCAGAGTTGCGCATCAGCCGGTGTTTAATTCTTCTGTTCTTAAGTCACTCGAACAAAAAAGACAGTGCTTAGCAGAAGTAGGCTTGAAGTGTATATATCCAAGCAAATCAGTACTTATAGATTGCTGCTAAGGTGTCTACTGGGTCCTCGAAGAGAACTCCTGTCAAAGGTATGAATTAATACAATCCTTCAGTTACCGTACTTTTAGCAAGCACAGCAAAAAAATCAAAGCTGAAAATTGAATCGGATGAAGAAGAAGAATTTATTGATGATGAAAGCGAAGCTGAAGAAGAAGATGAGTTTGTTTCGAGTGAGGAAGAAGATCGTAAAAGGAAGAAGTAAGTCAGGTTGAATAGCTTATCTGTAAAACTAGTTTAGACCACCCAGCAAGCCTCAAACTGTTAAACCTCAACCTGCTAAAGTTGTTCAACCTACATTAACAAGGTTTATTATAATTAGAAAGCAATTCATTATTAAAATAACTATAGGAAAGAACGGACTTTATCAGAGTCTAGTGAAGAAGAAGAGTGGCTAGGAAAGCCTAACATACTCGGTAATGGAAAGATAGAAAAGCCCGTAAACAAAAAAGTAAGAGAGTTAAGTAGTTTCTGCTTATATTTCTTTTGATAGATCAATACTAAGGTTTCTCAACCAAAAGTTCCCAAGAGGAAAATAGTTTTATCAGATGAGAGTGGCGAGGATACAGAAGCTGTAAGTATAGAGCCTTACGTACAAGTAATTATCTCTTGTTGAAGGGTGGATCAACATTAAAGTCAGTAGCCAAGGATGCTCTAAAACATAAACTGAAGTCTAACGATGAGAGTGAAGAAGAAGAGTTTCTTGATGATGAAGACAGTGATCGTCGCGAAACTACTCCCAGTGATGATAGTGACGTTAGTATATTCATTGGGTTTTTATTGATGTGAACTTTTTTTCAGGCTGATGAACGTAAAGCAAACCGCAAAGAATCTCGGAATGAAATGGATGCTAGAGCTTTCTTCAACAAAGCTACAGAACAAGAGTTACTCGCTACACCTCGGGTTACCGAAAAAATTTGCCAAACTATCTTATCCAATCGTCCGTTCGAAAGCTACTATTTATTAGTAAGTTCTATATTTTTTTTTCTTACCGTAACATCCCCATTCCAGTCAGTTTGTTTGAATGAAGTTTCAAGAGGCAAATCAGTCTTAGATGCATATGAGGAATATTTGGAGAATCGAGGAGTTTTGGAAAAAATTTTATACGATTGTCGTGGCCATGCTGAATCAATCGAAAAGGATTACGAGAGGTCTACAGAAGGACGGGTTCAACCTTCTCTTTTACAAGAAGGGTAAGATAACAAAGTTGTTCTTTGAAGTAGTGATCTTTAACCCATTCAGATATAGTTTACACGAGTATCAGCTGATTGGAGTTAATTGGCTCTATATGATGCATCAGAAAGGCTTTAATTGTATCTTAGGAGATGAAATGGTTTCATTCATGTCTGTGAAGCTATGTTCATATTAATTCTTTGTAGGGTCTCGGAAAAACTATTCAAATCATTGCTTTCATCGCTAAGCTGAAGGAAGAGAAAGTAGCAGGTCCCCATCTCATCGTGGTGCCTTCCTCTACAATTGAGAATTGGATGGGGGAAATTTCTCGATGGTGTCCATCATTAAAGGTATTTGAAAAGGTTTTGACATTCCATAATCTGTGAACTTAGCTTCTTACTTACTACGGGAGCCAGGATGAGCGAAAACAACTTCGTCATATGGCAAAGAAAAGAAAAACAAATGTTTGTTTAAATTTTTATATTTCTTTCACTGTCTTCTGATTTCAGATTGATGTTGTTCTAACAACGTACAATATGGTTGCATCAAAGCATGATGATAAGAAGTTTTTCAAAAACTTCAGTATAAATTATGTCATTTATGATGAGGGCCATATGCTCAAGAACTGTAGTACGGAGCGTTACAGAAATCTCATGAAAGTTCGGGTAAGAGTTCATTTCTTCTTCTTCCTTATGATAATCATCTATTCAGGGTAAAAGGAAAATCCTTCTTACTGGTACACCTCTGCAAAATAATCTCATCGAGCTAATTTCTTTAATGTATTTTGTTCTCACAAAAGTTTTTAACAAATATTGCGAAGACATTTCCCAGCTTCTATCTCACTTCAAACAAGTTCGTTCAAGTTGATGTATCGTCTAGTTATTATTTTATCTTTCCAGCAAGGTCCTGCTCTTGAAGCTACGACTGCTGCCATGTATCAGAGTGATAGAATTGAGCAGGCAAAACAAATTCTGCAGCCTTACATTCTTAGACGACTGAAGGCTCAGGTAGTATCGAACGTGCGAAACCTTTTTGTAGCTTTATAATAGGTCTTATCTAATTTGCCTCCTAAGCATGAACAGGTGGTTGAGGTGGATCTGCTAGAAAAGCAGAATGACAACTATGAGAATATCCTAGATAGGTTGTTGTTTTTGTTTTTGACAGTTTGTAATGATTTCTCTCAGTGTAAGAAATGTTGATGGTGACACCAGTAATGCTTATGGAGTCTTAATGAGATTAAGACAAGCATCTAATCATCCTCTTCTTACTCGCGTAGTTTATGATGAGCAGACTTTAGATAAGATCGCGAAAGCTCTGTGTGCGAAGGTATTCATCGATTGAAGTTTCATATGAACTGTAACCAATCGTAGGAAAAACAATACGAGAAGAAACGCTGGGAACATGTTTCCGAAGATCTTTCTTTCTCAAGTGATTTCCAATTACATCAGTTGTGTGAGAAATACAAAAGCACACAGAAGTTTTTGTTGGATGAAAATCTTGTACTAGAATCTGGAAAATGCAAGCAATTGGATAAAATGCTTCCTGAGATCAAGAAAAAGGTTAGTTTGCTTCCTCAGGATTTTTTTCAATGTTTTTACTGCAGGAAGAAAAATGTTTGATCTTTTCTCAATTTACTTCGATGCTGGACATCCTAGAGGTGTATTTGCGAATCCGAGGTTATGAATTTAAACGATTGGATGGCCAAACTCCTGTTATGGATAGGTGAGTCGATTCGAACTCTGATTTTTACTCGTCTTGTGCTTCAGACAAGAGATGATTAATGAGTTCAACTCAACCCCTGATTTATTTATTTTCCTTCTTTCTACAAAAGCTGGAGGCTTAGGAATTAATTTAACATCAGCTAACCACATTATTTTACACGATATTGACTTCAATCCGTACAACGATAAACAGGCAGAAGACCGCTGCCATCGCATGGGGCAGAAGAAGCCTGTTTATGTGACAAGATTGATAAGTAAAGGAACTGTTGAGGTGCAAATCGTGTTCATAACTTGCTTCAAGTTTCGCGTTATAGGGAGGTATGCTTGTTCTGGCTCAGAAAAAACTGAAACTTGAAAAGCAAGTTACTGGAGGCATTAAAGGGCAGATCGAAGGTTTGAAAAGATTGTTGACGTAGCTTATGATATTGTCCTTTCAGAAGAAGATGAGAACACTCGTGATTCCAATGAGAATCAGGAGGATAAGCTGGATAAGAATTCTCTGCAACAGCTTCTTAAAAATGCTAAGAAACGGAGAAGTCTAGAGGAAATGACCCCCTCACCCTAACGCAATCAACAGCAATTAATATACTTACCCTTGTTTGTGAGGAAAATGATCTCATAGTTTTTATGAACTTCTTTTTACTCATTTTTGAGTTAGTCAAAAAACATAATTAGGACAAAAGCTTCACGAATAACGGCTTGTTTCCACTGAATTTTAGTTTTCTCAAATTTTTTTCATATATATCTAGTTTGTGTATAAATGTTTTTGTGACATCGTTCAGTTTTCCAAATGAGTTTTCAACTCCTACTCAGTACTTCAACAGTATTCTGTTTGTCGTCTTCTCAATCTCCAATGTTCAGATGGGCAGGGAAGATGTTACGGAAATCTGCGAGAAATATTTATCACGTAGAGAAGATCGCGATAAGGTCAAAGAAGCCGTAGAACGATGTGTGAAGAAAGGATACGATTATGAAAAGATGAGGGTAATTGAAGATCTGTTAGTTCAAATTCAAGTTTTCTTTTTTAGGATCGGGTGTTAGATATCGTCTCTGATTCTCACAAAGCTCACAAAGTGATTAGCGCTGTTAGCAACACTTATGCGCAGTTCCGGAAGAGAAATAGAGTTTGTACTTGCTTTTTTTCAAAGATTGATATTGCTTTTACAGTTCGAAGAATCTAAGGATGATAATAGACCTGCCAAACGTAGAGACGATCGTGATCGTGACCGTGACAGGGGCGATCGTGATCGTGATCGTAGAAGAGTTAGATATAATGAGCAGGATGAACGAGTGAGTTTTGCAGCTAAAGTTTTGATTGGATCATTTTTTGCAGAGGGCACAAGGATTTAGAGTTCTCTCCCATGACGGTCACAATAGAAGATCGGATAATGACGACAGAAACCGCAGCGAAGTTGTTTCTGAAGATACACTGAGGTTTTGAGTATTTGAATTGGGATTAATAAGCAGTGTTTTTCTCCTCCAGAACGAAGGAGTTGATGTATAAAGCACAGCAAGAAATTGAAGAAAGGAAAAGAAAAATGACAGGAGGACCACAAGGAGCTCTTCCTCCTGCTAATTCCACGAAGAGTGTACCTTTACGCCCGGAGGTACGTTTCCATTTCTTACATGGTTCACGTAAATCATTCAGGAAGCTAGAATCTTCATGGATTTCGCTATTAACAAGAAGAACCGTGTGGAGGAGTTGAAGGTGATATTTTTCACTTTCACTCTGTTACATTCGATTTTTCCAGGCAAAATTATCAGCTAATAAAACTATTAACTCAATCGTGAACAGCCAACAGAATGCTCCTGTCATGGCACCCCTACCGGAAGTCACAGATGACATTATCAAGAAAGAGGAACATGTAAGTGATTTTGTCAAGTTATTCTTACATCTTGATTCAGTTCCCTAAGGAAGAAAAAGACAAATTTATGGCTTTCCTCGATCCTAGAATTCATGCTCGTGCGGCCGATCGTAAGAAGAGAGGGTTCAACTTCCATGAAAAAGGAGAGTTTGAGAAGTTGGCCAATAAGCAACGTGCTGCAGCCAAATTAGAGAGGCTTCAGGTAACGACTTGACTTCACAGTATCTTTACATATTTTAATGTAGGCAGAAGTATCTCAAGTTGCGAAGAGTACTGGAATTTCATCAGCCGTCAAATTGGCTATGGTTACTCCTGCTGGTAAAAGCGGAGATTCTATCCCTACAGTAGAATGGTGGGATTCTATTGTTTTGGAAGAGGACAAGTAATTAGTTATCATCCATCCGTGCTTATCCGTAAATTCAGCTATGAGAACATTCCTGATCTTACCAATGCATTCCGTTTCAAAGATCCCATCAGCGAGTTAGTTGAACATCCTATCAAGCTTAAGCCACCAAATGATCCTCTGGTTCCTCAATATCTTAAGGTAATAAATAGGTTGCAAATCCATCATTGGATATATTCGTGTTAGGTCTATCTCACTACCCGGGAACGAAAGAAGATCCGTCGTCAGAACAGAAAAGAAATGTTGAAAGAACGAACAGAAAAAATTAGATTAGGTTTAGAAAAAGCACCCGAAGCTAAGGTAAGCGAGGAATTTTGAGATTTACCTAAACTCCTCTTTAGGTGAAAATATCAAATCTTATGCGGGTACTTGGTAGTGAAGCTGTTCAAGATCCAACAAAGATGGAAGCCCACGTCCGTAAACAGATGGATGAACGGTTAAAGAAACATCAGCAGGTATGTTATTTGTCAAGATGAGATTGAAACATCTTAAATTTATCATGGGGCTCTGCACCACCATTGTATTGGAACCGCTCATTGCGTGAAATGCACCAACAATTTAACCCATTTTCTTCAAATCCACTACTCATCCCGATTGTTCAGGCCAATGCGGAACGAAAGCTGACCGACGAGCAGAGGGCTGCGAAAAAAACAAAGAAGATATCCGAGGATACTTCAATTTCTGTTAACGTGTGTGTATATAGGTAACTAGCCTTGTCGGGTCTTAAATATCTTTCTTCCGCAGAATCAAATCGTTGTTACATCCAGCCAAGAAGTTCAAAGTTGAAATGAATGCCAAGCAACTTCAAATGACTGGTCTTGTTTTATTGCATAAACAGATTAATTTAGTTGTTGTCGAAGGAGGTAAGGGTTTCTTCAACTGTTTCACTATTTTATTGTAATAATAGGTCCCAAGCAGCAGAAATTCTACAAAAATCTCATGCTGAGCCGAATTAAATGGGAAGATGAAATCATTGGTCAGAAAAAAGATGCCGAGAAGGATGCCCCGGGAGAGCGTAATAATTGCACATTGGTTAGATTTCGTTTGAGACTCGGTGATTCCAAGTTGAAAATCTTTCAGATCTGGGAAGGACAAGTTAAGAAACGAAATTTCCGTGATTTCACCGTTGTTACTGCCACTATTGAAAAGAATGTAAGTTACAGACTACAGTTTTTGCAATCTTTTGTATGTTCAGGCTCGTGATCTCTTTGAAAAGCATGGAGTTGCTCAGTATTGGGATATGGCTTACAGTACATCAGTACTGTTGGAAGATCAATCTACTATCCTCATTTGAATCGATTACGTACTTTCGCATTGAACTTTCGTTCTTTCTATTTATTTTTTTGAACCAATAATTCTTTGTTAATTTAATGAACACGATTGCAAATCATATAGTTTTCTATTTCTTGAGAAGCTCTAGAAGATGAACTTCGGTGTTTCCCCCAGAGTAGCCTAAAGCCAAATATGAAAGATTATTCGATGAAGAGTCCCTCCACGCTGTTATTTTGGTGATCGGAGTAGAGTCCTGCAAAATGTTTGTATAAAATTTGGTGTTCAATAATCCATACTTTATCCAACTGAGCTGTTAACAGAGGCGCTTTAGGATTGTTCACATTCCAAACCAATAGCCTGTTACCCTCATGAAGAGAAAAGAAGATATCCGGATCCCTGTAATCAGTAAAGCATCTTATCTCGATTTATCACTAACGTTGGACTCCATTCAATTGCTATAACAGGCTTTCTGAAAGCTGCACTTGGAGTTATAGTTGTTATAGCTGCTGATTTGTGAAGATTGTAGACGGAAATACAGCCTGTTGATAAACCAGCCTGTTTTATGTAAAATGAACTCTGAACGATGACAATGAATTACCAGAAGTAAACCGTTTTCCGTGGGTGAAGCCCGAACACATGTTATTTCTCCAAAAAATTCTAAAAATGTGTTCAAGGATTGCGGTCATATGCACTTAGTCGTACGTGTTTTGTCCTTGTATAGACGTGGAACATGCTGGTTCACCCGAGATTTGGATATAGTTGTCAAGAATCCTACATCGGTACCTGTTATGAATAGATTTATGCATATTCCAGCTGTATAAAACAAACCTATGATGAATTGAGCAGGCTCACCGCAGACAGCCAAGCAATTAGCGATGACTGATGTCGGTATGGAGGCATTTCTGACAAATGAATTACAAAATAGTTTCATATTCTCTTACCGTGAAACTACAGAATCTGGACGGATCAAGGCACTCATAGTTAAGAAAACGTAAGCTCCGGGAGCCATACCCTTCATCATCAGCGAAGAGTTTCGTTGACACGTATAGACCCATAAGCGTGCCGATTGGTCTAAGACTACTAGTTGATCCGAACTTTTTCTGAGACAAGCGTTTTGTTAGCATTATGATGTGAGTTACTTTTGTGATGAAGTAATGAATGCGATATCTACTACAGGAGCTGATGAGGATGTTCCGTTAATTTCGGAACTGTAATAGGAAGTGTTGAAGTCGGGTGGAATCAGGGGTAGTGGTGCCGGACTCTCTGTAATTTAAATTGATTTTTATTTTAGGAAATATGCACACCCAGCCAAGGAATGCTCTCTGTATCTTCACAATTCTTCTCAAGTCGATTGTACACCAAAACGGATCCATCTTTCTGTGCGAACTCAAATATATTGTCTATTGATTATGATATTTACCAGTCCAGCACAAAGCATAGAACGGTCCGGAGATCCCACGATACAAGTCACTTCGCCTTCGGCTAGGAACAAGCTGAAACAGAACTTTAAAGGACATGTTCAATAATCAGATTCACTTTCTCGGAGGAGTGGAGTTATCAACAGAATATTCACAGATGAGCGTTTTCGCTATCAAATCTTCCATAACAGACTCTCTTATAAAAATACTGACAAAGATGTAATCAGGGTCTGTCCCTTGCTTTGATACTGCAGTCACTCTGCCCTCTGAAAAGAAAATGTAGAGCTGACCAACTATGGAAGAATACTTACTGAAGGTGGTGGGTGATGTTAAGTTATGGAACCCTTTACTGAAAGACAAGTTACTATGATGCTTCATCTCAGTTTTTCTCGAAGAGAAGGATGAATCAGAGGTAAGCTCGAGTATCACCTGGAAGAGTATGAGGTTGATGGCATCTTGAAGATGAAACAAAACCTTGGAAGCAACAGACATGAAATTTTTCAAATGCTGGCTTTCCAAATGACTGTTTTTGAAAATAGACAAATCACTTTCAGACTCATTCTCATTCTCGTGGTTAAGAGTCTCAATCTAGATGTACATAACTATTCAGCACTAAGTAGATCAGTCGTTTACCAGCATTGGAAACTGAGTTCCTTTTGTTTCAACATCGTCTTGCTCTGTTTGAGTCATTTCATGAAGGTCATCGTCATTGGTTTGAGCTGATCCCTAAACGAAAACAATAGCTGTTGATTCACAAAGCATTATCACCTGTTTTTTTCCCGTTGCTCCGAAAAGTTCCAAGTAGAAATCATGTTCCTTGTTAGGCAGCACATTCAATAAGACTGTTCTGGTGTGATCGAACTCTTAAATTTCGATTTTGAAGAAACGTGTTCGACGAGCAGTTTATTACTTATAAGCTCTTGAAGTTTTCTCAACCTCTTCTCGTTTATGGGAACGCTTTCAGATGGATTTAAAGTAGCGGAAGTAAAATTGATAGGCCGAGGTTCGGAGGGTGCGGTTGTCTCTATGAAGTGCTGAACAGAGGAATCCTTTCTATGATACTTTGAACATCAGGACTACGAACCTCTTTCGTTTCAGGTAATGTCTGTTTAGAATTAGATATTTGATTATGTTCACGATCCACCAAGCGTTTGAGTAACGGCGTTGGATCCTAAAATAATTATTAACTTTATTATGTGTTGGCGATATGATAAGAGGCCTATCTAGCGAATGTATAACTACTTATTGGTTACAGAGAAGCTTCCCTTATTGATGAATGTGTTAAAGACAAACCTGTATTTGCTCTAATGGAACACTTTCTACTTCACTTTCATCTGAATCCTCAACGAAATCTGATTCGTAGCGCTCATCGTTTTCCTGGTCAGGTGGAGTTGCTTCACGAGTTTTCGTTGTTTCAATTCTTATTTTGTCTTCACTTTCATCCTCTTCCGATTCATCATAATCTTCAAAGTCATCCGAATAGTAATCTTCTTCCTTTAAAAAACTGTTTCCATGCGATTTAGGTAGATTTGAACTTACAGGTGGGGATGGTGGAGGAGGGGGCTCATCGACTTTTTTTGTTTTTTTTTCTTTTTTTTCTGGTTCGATCTAAATGATTAGTTGTATCTTGTCATCATTCATTAAAACTCACTTGCTTCGTAGCCCTCTTCTCATTTACTTTCGGAGGTTTTTCCTTTTCTTTTGTGATCTTCTGACTGGCCTTCGCGGTGGATTTAGACACCTTCTCAGGCTTGGCTCTGTAATACAAATGAATGAAAAGCTTTTAAGCAAACTGTTTACCTTGTAGTTAATTCTTTTTTAGTTTTTAAAGTTGTTTTAGGAGGTAAACTTCGTTTAGAAGACATTGCTATGTTTGTAGATTACTATATTACATTGCTTGGTCAATGTTGTTTCCATAGTAACCAAAGGCTTTCTCTTGCCGTTCTAAGGTCTCTCTCGTATACATGCACTCTCTACGTGCATTTTGTGAAGAATTTTTATTTTAAAGCGAACACTTTTTTGAGACTGAAAAATATATTCGGTCAAAAGTGCTGCTGGAAAAGTTAAAAGATAAGAAGTTGGCAGAAGGAGGAGGATTCGAAAAAATCTTATCACTCATTCAATTCAACGAAGGCGATAAAGATGAAAATGCCAGACATCAATTAATAAGGAAATAAAATTTTGATTTGAAACAAAAAAAAAATATTTTTACCCTCTCATCATATCACTCCATTCCATTACTCTATCGCCAGCCCATACACAACACACTCCAGCTGTTTGTGAGACTCTTCTCGACAGTGTTGAGGTTGTCGGTTGATGTGAAGCATAAAGAGTAAAGGAGTTAGGTCTTGATTGCTTCTTCCTCTTATCACTTCTGTGACCTAATATGGTATCTTATACTACTGTCCTACTTGATCATTCCTTTCTCTAAACCAATAACATAAAATACATTTTGTAGTGTCCTAAGCTCCTTCATCTAGCGTTATTATGATTACCGGTTACTGTACGATAAGCTTTTCATCTCATTGTCAAGCACATGTTTGAGAACTATCCTTTAAGTTTCCGGAACTGACGTTCATTCAAGCTTCTGCTATTTCATACATCTCATAGATCTATCTCTGAAAAGTTTAAAGAAATGTTTCGTTTGCATGTTTTGTTTCCATTTATAGTTTGGAGTGTATTGAAGTTGATTCTGATTATCTTTTTTACGTATTTTCAGATGCCGCCAATATCAAATGATAAGGCCCCGCTTTTGCCTTCCGAAAATGTGGATAAATTTCAGAAAATAATTCCTGAAGGGTATGAGAAGCAAAAACAGAGAGAGAAAGAGAGCAAAAGAGCAAGAGAGGGGGAGAAAGAGGACATCTATTCACACTTTCTGATACACATCCAATGAAATGATGATGAGACGGTGATATTTTAAAATGCTTGCAGATGCACTCTCTCCTGGTCACAACTTGAGGTTAACGGACCAGAGACGAAGCCATCATCGTTGAAAGAAAAATATATACAAAATGCTAAGCCAAAGAAGTTAAAGCAAATTCTTCATAATGGTAAGATCATTGTAATTGTTAATGCTTAACTATATGTTATAATAGTTAGTGGAGTAGCTGAATCGGGAAAAGTTCTGGCCATCATGGGCAGTAGGTTAGACATAATTAATTGAAAAATGAATTGCTCATACGTAACTTATAGTGGAGCCGGAAAGACGACACTCCTCAATGTGTTGACTTCACGTAATCTTGGAGCATTAGATGTTCAAGGTACTGTTCTTCTCAATGGACAGCGAGCCAACAAGTGGACCATACGTGAAGTATTTAAAATATAATGTTATTTATACTAATTATGTGTTTTATAGTTATCAGCATTTGTTCAACAACATGATATGTTTGTTGGTACATTGACAGTTAGGGAACATTTGCAGTTTATGGTAACTATCTGATTAGTAAATGAGTATGATCTCTGTTTAAGGCAAAACTCCGTATGGGTTCAATGCATACGAGTTGGGAACGAAATGCTCGCGTAGAAGAAGTCATTCAACAGGTTGATACTTCATTCATCACACATCCCCTTAAAACATTATAATCTAAGAACTTCCATTTATAGATGGGTCTTATTCCTTGTTCTGATACCATGATTGGAATACCGAACTCTGTCAAAGGCCTATCATGTGGCGAACAGAAGAGATTAGCATTCGCCTCAGAGGTTCTCGAAAAAATCATTCGATTGGTCATAGTTTGCTCATTCTAGATTTTAACTTGCCCTAAAATATTGTTCTGTGATGAGCCAACTTCTGGTTTGGATGCTTTTATGGCAGGTAAGACCAGACCAATCAACATGAATAGAAAAGCATGAACATGCATTAGCATATGCATTACGTGAATTATCACGTGAAACGCTGTTCTCTGTTGCTTCAGCGTGAATCGTATATGAATTCATTTCTCATTTCAAAATGAACTTGAGCGGTTGCTTTCACTGATCAGATCAAGCGTACAGAACACATTAACATAAAAGAAAACAAAAAAACATTTTTATTTTTTCAGGACATGTCGTTCAAGCCTTAAGAACATTAGCTGATGCTGGAATGACAGTCATCATAACCATTCATCAACCATCCAGCCAAGTATTTTCGTTATTCCACAAGTAAGTACTTAAGCAGAATATGTAAATGTAAAGATGGGTAATGATTAACTAAGCTTCATCCACATTTTCATGTTATGTTGATGTTGTTGTTGTTCTTATATTTATTTATTTAGTGTATGTTTGATGGCATGTGGAAGAAATATTTACTTAGGTCCAACAGATGAAGCAACACGTCTGTTTACAAGGTAAGATGTCTTCCATAGTATCCAACCTATGCATCTATCTATATCCATATGGTTATCCCATATATAGATTCTATAACTTATTAAAATGACAAAAACTATGAAATTCCCCCCCCCCCCCCCCACATCTACCTCTCGTTCTCAGGATATCATATAGCATATGCTTATAAATGAAATTTTTTTCTTTCTTTGCAAAAACTGTTACATGAATGTACTTGTTCAAAGTACAATGTGCTTTTTCAAGTCCAGATGTTGCTGTTTCTCATTTTTCTGTACAACAACAAGCTTGTTGATATGTTTAAAACAATGAAATGTCATTGAGTGCAGCATGAACCTTACGTGCATACCTGTTGTTTGTGGTTAATGGCCAATAGGTTAATGACAGCTCCCCTTTTGTGGATTCTCATAATCGTTCGCAGCTTGTGATTGAAAAGCTATACAAATGCCTTTTTTTTGTTATAATTGTTTTTGTAATCTTTATTCTTTAAATAGCTATCTCAATACTATTTTAAGATTATAAGGTCATTAATCAATACTGTAACAACAACAAAAAAAATTTTTTCTCCGGATAAAATAATCTTTGACTAGAGATCATTTGATAGATGTAATTGTTATCCGACTTCCGCATTCTTCTTTTTCATCATCTAACCATATCCATATTCATCTTTAGCATATATAGTTAATTAATTTACATATAATTAATCATATGATACAGTAATCTATCCATTTATTTTTAAAAAAATGAAAAACCAATTTTATTTAAGTTGTGGATTTCCATGTCCTCCATATTATAATCCAGCTGATCACTTAATACGTACTCTAGCCGTTATTGATAAGGATCGTACAACATCATTGAAAACAATTGCTGTAAGATATATATATATATACACACATATATATATTCACATATTAATTATAATATGTCTTTGTTAAGAGAATACGTGATGGCTTCTTAAAAAGTGAACAAGGAAAAGCTATCATGGATATTTCGACAAAAGCAGCAGATCGTCATAATGCGTATTATGAGGATAGCTTGAATGGAACAGAAAAAAGTTTTTTTAGTCAAGAGTAAGAGATTTGCATGGAAAAGCTAAAGAAAATAATTAATTATGCATTATATTTATAGATATTCTTCATCATTTTGTGCACAATTTTCCGCATTATGTTGGCGTTCATGGCTGACTGTCATACGTGATCCAATTCTGTTGAAAGTTCGTCTGATTCAGATAGTGGTATGTGGTAGTTTAAGATTAACATAAGCAACAGATGAAAGCTAAGACATATAAGCTAGATAGAGGATAATCATCATGGATATGACCTTTAAATATAAATATATAAAATAATATAATATAATAATAATATTAATTTATTAACAGGTTACTGCCTTGATAACAGGCTTCGTCTACTTTGACACTCAAATAACGCCAGCAACAATAATATCCATTAATGGCATTTTATTCAATCACATACGTAACATTAACTTTATGTTACAATTTCCTAATGTACCTGTATGTTATAACCTTATATGGACATATATTCAAATAACATTCTTCCATCAGGTAATCACTGCTGAATTGCCGATTGTTTTACGAGAAAATGCAAATGGAGTATATAGAACAAGCTCATATTTCTTAGCTAAAAATGTAGCTGAAGTAAGTTATTAACTATACACATAGTTAAGCTTATATATATATTTATATATATCTCTCATCTTGTTTTGTAGCTCCCTCAGTACATCGTTCTACCCGTCATCTATAATGCTATCGTTTATTGGATGTCAGGTTTGTGATGATGTTGTTATGGTATATAGGTGATCATTGAATTCTTAATGTTGAAGGATTATACCCAAGCCTATGGAGCTTCATGTTCGCATCACTTGTATCAATTCTCATTACAAATGTTGCCATATCTGTCTGTATGTTATATAATGGCATTATCATCTTAACACTATATGCTTTCAATGATTATAGCTTATGCAGTAGCAACCATCTTTGCTACAACCGCAATAGCAATGACTGTCTTGCCCGTCTTTGTTGTTCCCATAATGGCATTTGGAGGTTTCTTCATTACATATGAATCAATTCCATTCTATTTCAAATGGTTATCATCATTATCATATTTTAAGTAAGTTGAGAATGATATAGCATATACGCTAACTAACGCGTATATGTTATACACATACACATTCACACATATCTACATCTTGTATAATTGAAGATATGGTTATGAAGCTTTTGCTGTCAACGAATGGGAGAACATTGGATACATCGAGGGTTTGCTTTTTCTTCATACAATAATCTCATTCATATTCATATTTATTTTCTTTAACGCAACCAACACCTCATGCGCCTCATGCTCATCTACACAGGCAGAAGGCTCTATGTGTGTGTGTGTGTGTGTGTACGTGTGTGTGTATGTGTTAGTGTCTGTAAGCATGTGTGTGTGTGGCTGCAGAAAGATGACGAAGAAGACTTTTTTTGAAAATTTAAATTTATCTTTTGTTTTTGTCTGTATGAGCATTTCTTTATGATATCCTATTCAGGCTGCTATAACGCCAGTAAAACTTTCGTTGACTGTCCCACAAGTGGAACACAAGTCTTAGAGCAGGTAACTTGTTTTGTGTCTTTCAGTTTCTTTCATGTAACACCATTTTGTTCTTGTTGCTTATGGTGTGTATAGCCTTATGCTTGTTCACGCAACAAGTAACTCACCTTCCTTTTCATACATCCTTCTTAACCTTTACTCCTTATTGTTCATTGTACCTCTCACTGTTACAGATTGACTTTGATGCATCCAACAAGTGGCCCGATGTGATTATCCTGGTTATAATGATATTGGTGATCCGATTCATCTCATATATGGCTCTATTAATTCGAAGTTATAAGAACCAATAATCCTAGGAGAGATTAATAAACTGAAAAAGACATATCAAAGTGAAAATTCAAAATTCTTGAGCTGCAAATAAGCCGTATGTAAGAAGACAATGATAAAGCTGTCAAGATTTAAGATGTTGTATGTGTTGACTGATGTTATTCTCACGTCCATCTCGTTCATTTTCTTTCAACAATTTTTTTCCTCTTTCTCTCACTCTCTATCTCTCTATCTCTTCCTCCCTCTCTCATTTTCAACAAGCATTTATTGAACTTTAATCATTTTTATCCTTCATAGGGTAGCAGTAGGGCGTGGCTGTTGAATGATTTGTCTTTCTCTCTATAATAACATTCTCAAATAAAATATAAAACAAAGAGGTTCAGAGAAAGAAATAGGGGCGGTACCTGCAAATGAGGTGGAGTAGCTGAAAAAGAGGAGGAGGAAGCTGTCTTTTAGACAACCCACTGCCAGATCTCTCAAACTATATTGGGCAGAAGAGTCTGTTATACGACTATAACAGTCTAGAGCATACCTGTCTTATACTTCTATTTCATTTTACATTCTCAATCATGAATCGACTCAGTGTTCTATCTGTTCTTCTGATTGTATGCACTGTTGTTCATCAAGCTCAACAGCATGTTCTGTTTGGAGCTGCCGATGCTGATGATATTATGAGATTCCAAGATCTTCCGGTATGTTTCAAACATTTTTTTTCTTCACCTCCGTTCCAACTATCATATGTCATGTATCCATCTGTATAACTAACTTTCACACCTATCCTTCTCTCTTCATATTTCCCTCTCTCCCTCTTTCTCTTTCTATATACTACCTGGGAGAGCCACACAAGTTTCTGTTCATTCATAAGTGATTTATATAAATCAAAATGCTGTCAATCAGCCTTTTTCAACGTTCACTTGACCTACAAATGAAAAATCATATAAATTTTAAATGAATGCCATAGATTTTCATTGAAAACTATATATTGTGACATTGCAGGCGAAGCGCTTCTATGCTTGGGAAGATGGTAAACGATCAGATCCAATCTCTGAATACAAGCAGATAGCTGATAAGCGAAAGCAGTAAGTTACTTTCTCTCTCTCTCTCTCTCTCTCTGTTCATATCTCTCTCCCTCTCTAGCTCATTTTCTCTTTATCCATTTGAAAGTCAATTTCGATGAGGAAAAGACATGAAAGCATTCCAAAAACGAAAGAAAAAAAAAGAAAAGACAAAACATTTTGTGTTTTAAGCTTTGGAAACACAAAAGTGTTTTCATTGAATTTCAATCGTGACCATTCTCTATCAAACCCTGTGATTTGCTCTCAATCCAACAGGCATTTTCGTGACCAATAATATTTCGAGCAAGATAATGCCAGATTTGCTAGAGCATTTTTTTTTTGGAGAAACGACAAAGAAGGAGAAACAAGAACACAATTCGTTCAGCTTCTTTCATCAGCAAACACGTGCGTGTGTATGTGTATGTGTATGTTTGTGAGAGACAAAGGAAACAGTGAGAGAATGAAGCTTCCGTGTTATGTCATTATCATAAAATACAATATTCAAGTATGGCTGTTGACAATGAAACATTTCAGATTCTATGCTTGGGCTGGTAAACGGAGTGCAAGTGGTGTACCTGATATGGAGAAACGAAAACAGTTCTATGCTTGGGCAGGAAGAAAGTGAATCTCATGTACTCTCTCTCTATCTTGATCTCTCTCTCTCTCTCTGTTTCCCTCTCTTGATCTATCACTATCCTTAAATATCCAATCATATAATAATATGCTAACTATATGTACTTCAACATACTCGATATGCTATACTAGATAGCCTTTACCTGCATAAAAATATTTTAAGAATTTTCGAACAATTCCTCATTTTTATGCGATTGTTTTCATTTTTTTATTATTATATTTCAAAAATCTATGAAGAGATTCGAAAAAGACCGTTTGTTGCTATCTCGATCCAGCTCTCTCTCTCTCTCACACACAATCATACAGAATATGGCAAATGAACTTCATTTCAAGCAATGTTGTCTTCATCTACTACGAATGTAATAAAGGTTTTCTTCATTTCAATCATTGTATGTGTCTCATATCACTTGTCAGTCAATGTGCTATATCATTACTCCTACACCTTTCCGATATCCTTCAATGGATGAAGGGGGGGAGGCTCGTCTTGAGCATGTCTTCTTCATCCTCCCACGACTCCTCATCACCTCTCTTTACCTCTCTCTCTCTGTGTTCAACGACAGTTTCATGTAATTGTGCAGACAATATATTATTCAAACTGCCAATAACTTCAGCATCTTTCACCTCCGGAATGATCAATGACGCGTGAACGCCGGCTGGTCTGATGCAAATCCCTCTGCCTATTAGAATCTTTACTTCCTTTTAAGGTAAATCAATAAATGTCTTTTCTTTTCCATTCTTTTCTTTCATTTCATCGGCAATTTCACAATTTTCCTTTTTGATTATACATCTTACGATTGTTCCTTGTCAAGACCAACAGCATCAACCTTCTGTGGTTCCGTCTTCTTCTCCCCCCCCCTCCTCTCCACCCGCCGACCTCCCGTGTCTGTAGAGTAAATTCGTTTCTGAATTGAGGATTTCTAAACGTCATAATCAACAGCTTGCTCCATATACTAGCAAAGGTCAGTAGCAACACACAGCCAGCCAGTTATTCGCTATCAAATCCTTTTTTTTGTTTGACTGAACAAAAGTTCAAAGGACAAACTACTTTTAATATAATTGCTTTGAAAGGAATTTCCTATTCGACGTCGGTTATAGGTTAGATTCATAAATATTTTAAATTCTTTTTTTCCCCTCTCTCTTCATTTTTGGGCAAAAGCTACTTTGAAGCCATTCTTGTTGATTCATTGATGATGATGGTGATGGTCTTTACCTTAGCACCCTTAGCATCCCTTCTTTCCATTTATAGAATGTGGCATATACACAATGGACTAACCATATATAAATAATGATATTGAAAATCATTTGTAGATTATAAAATATGAATTCGGAGCTATTTCTGAAGAATTTGGATAGCAGACGACGTCGTTATGAACAATACAGATGCGAATTGCAGCGTTTGAGGGATGAAGAGAGAGCATTGGAAATAGAAATATCAACCTTTTCAGAATTATTAAACAAGTAATGTTTCAATTGTGTTACTTTATTAGGTAATATATAGTGTTTATACTCAGATTCAACGATTTTCCAAGCACAATGACAAGTGTCGAAAGACAGTTAGATGATAATAAAAAGAATATTAAAGAGAAAGCAATGTTGTTGGTTAAAGCTCAATTGCCCAGTCATTCATCTAATACCGAGTAAGTTGCTTACAACTCAACCACACACACCACACACACTCTCTCTCTCTTTCTCTAACTGTCATAACTGTGTTTTCTGGTTTTGCCTTTCAGACACGATGACCTGGAGCATCAAAGAAATATTTTGAAGAAACTTTTGGATGAAAGAAAGTTGAAGGAGAAATTGGTGAATGAAAAGAAATTCAAGAAGCCAGTTAACAAAGCTAAATACCTTTTACGCGAAGACGACGACGACGTTCATGATGTTGAAGTCGATGTAGAGACAGCAGAAGACGGAAGAAGAAAAGAACAGCCGATATAATATTCTTCAAAGATTTTGCGTGTTTTTTTTAATATTTCAACAACAACAAAAAAAGAAAAAGAAGAAGTAGAAGATGCAGAAGAAGCAGAAGCTGAAGAAGAAAATGAAGAAAAGGAGACGAAGAAATTAACAATTCGGCTTCTCTCTTTCAGTCTCTTTCACAATGCAAATGAAAGTTTTGTTCCATTATAATAGTTATTTAGATGGCTGAAATTATAAAAAATGTTATTATTATTTTATAAAATATACAAGAAAGAAGGGGGGAGGAGGAGATGAATACACACTCACTCACACAAACCACACGCATCTCGCATACGTTGGATTGATAGATACAGGAGTTACACTTCTACATTTTAGCAATGTCCTCTCCGGAAATGATAAATAATATAAATATCCTATTTTTCAAGTAATAAAGAAACTATCGTTAAAGAGAGAGAGAAAGGTACAGAGGTAGAAGAAGAGAGAGAGAGAGAGAGGTTGGGCAAAGAAAAGGGATAATGTTTAATCAGTTCGTTAACCAAAAGACAAAAAAAAGAAAGAAGGTTTCCGAGCTATTTCCTGAAAAGGAAAGAGTGACAGATTGGATATGAGTGAACAAAAAAAAAAGAAAAAACAAGCTCTGCACCAGGGAGAAGCATAAGCTTATGCTCTATCAGCTTACACACATGAAGCAGAGTGATCAGAGTAAGACAATGCTGAGGATAACGAATGAAACACTTTATTATTAATATTTAAACTTTAATAAAGAATAGAATTTGATGTATTCTCTTCTATATGAACGATGAGCAATAGGATTTCAATAGTAACTGCTTTGTACACTCATTGTGAGATGGAAGATGAGATTACGTTATTCCGATGTTTTTGAGATTTTTTTTCTTTTTCACACAACTCGGTGTGTTCTTCACGTATGCAGATGTATACTGCTGCCTCGTGGTCCTCTCCAGAAACCTTCTAATGTATTCATGCGTTCATATGATTGTCCAAATGGATCTGTCAGATCAGTCTTTGGAAATATATTTGGAGAATTTCCTCTTAAATTTCTGAAAATAATTTTTTTTTCAATCTCATCGGATACGGTAGTGCAACGACATACGTGGAGACCAATGAACAGCCTGCCAAATTATCTAAGCTGCGACTTTTATGATCGCGAATTAATGTGTCTCCGAATAGGCGTAGTTTTGATGGTTGTCGCATGTCACGAAGTCGAGAATCTGCTGTTGGTCTTGTCAGAGTTCCGTGTAGTGACTGCAAATTACTGATTGTGTGAGCAAAAAAAAATGAAAAACAAAAAAAAGTTTGAATCTCATGTGAATTTACCTCAAAGCTGTTACGGATAGGTGCTTCAGGTGCTGACGTCACTTTGCTTTTAAGCTCCTCTACGAGACGACGTGATGTGACTGGAATTGAAGAATCTTCTCGCCGTCGCACTCTTCGTGAAGTTTCTGCTTCCGCTTCTGCCTCACGAGATGCCCTTGAACGTCTTTCTAATGTCTGAGATGCAGTCTGTCGATGACTGGATGAACCTCCTGTTGCCACTCGAGATGAAACTGATAGATCGCGTGAACTTGAAGATCTTAAAATGCTAATATCGATATGCTATCACATGATATGTACGAACGTTCGTGGTACGAGAAGGCCGGAAAGGAAAAGACGGTGTTCTAAGTCAACAATAGATCTTTGCACCTCTGGTTTTGACAGAATTATCTGCAATGAGATGTGTTTAAGTGAGTGTGAAGCTTGCATATATGTCAACCTGTATGTTTGCGTGAAGAATTTGAGCTGTTTCCGCACTGTCACATCTGAAAGATTCATCATCAAAAATCAGAAAACGAATCATAAATCTATTCTCTATTAGGTTGTTGTTGAAAGTATGATATCTCAATCTGACGCCATATAACAACAATCATGGTTTGTACGCTAAGAGTTCGTTCGTTCGTTCATTGAAATACTGACCTGTAACAGTGAACGTGCATAGGCGATTGCATTTCGGGATTTAGAACAAGCATCACCACTCCAACCACATCATCAAATGGTGCTTTTCCAGTAATACTATAACATATAGTTAATTGAATGAACATATAATTATTATAATTACCTATAAGTAATGCAATTAGCAGCTATTTGAAATTTGACTAATTGCATTTTGACTTTTCCACTACGTGACATAGCCGGTACTGATTGTATAAGCTTTAAGCCTTTTGAAGATATCTGCAATGCATAGCACATATCATTGCACATATAGTCAAATGCAAATATACTTGGACGGTAGCTTTACTCGGCGTTTTTTTGAAGCTTTCCTTCAGCAGCTGTCTCATAACGGGCAATACAACCTGAATTCTTCATCATATTAAGCATTAGCAAAAGCTTCTAAAGCTTCTCCACAGTTTTTTTCTCAAACTTTTTTTGTTTAATCGTCGAAATTAAAAATAAAATTGACGGTCTACAAGCAAACATCTCGAACGTTTCCTGTCAATTGAGCTCCTGGTGGTGTCCATTGTTAAACAAACACCAAAACGATTTTTCATTTTCGTTTTAAATTTTTATGATTTTATATTTTTGAGAATTAAATATATAGAAAATGGGAATAAGAAAAAAAATAAGAACATTACAGCTGATCCGCGAACACCATCGGCTTCTTTCGATCCCAAATACCATACATAGAAGTGTGACTTGCTGACCTACAATAGCTTCTAGTTGAGACAGCAAAGCTAAACCATTCCTTACTTTCGATTGAAATAACCAAGACATCTCTCTAATCACAATATATCTATTCGTTTGTTTAATAAGCTCTGATCATAGCTTTTGAGTTGAAACTGAAATATAAAGGAGAAGGTGAATGATACAGATTGTCTGTGTGTGTGTGTGTGTGCGAAGAGCTAAACGATGATGAGCTATGAGACGAAATCTCATTGGTCAGTCAGACATACGAAATCAATCGAACCAAAATAAATGAATGAAAAAGTTATTAATTTTCAAAACTGCTGAATAAAATAAGATATTATTCTCAAGTAATCGAAGCTGAAGGCAAAGGCGAGAAGTGGGCGGAATTTGACAAGAGGGACGACTATTTGGATTTTTGAAAGAAATGATGATTGAGAGGCAAGTAGCGGAGAAAAGCAAGTGTCTAGAATCAGAATCTGGAACTTTTATTGGAACGACGGTTGACAGACAGATGGACAGATGAAATACAACAATCCGGAATCAAATGAATCCAAATTTTGGAGGACTATCAAAAGGGCATGCTCATGCATCAAACGTGTATGCAAGAATTGAGTCAACCATAACCTTTATCTCGACCAATTAATTAATCAGAAATTAGAAGAGAGGATACTAATTAAATCTATAAAAGTACGTTTCTCAGTGTTACCCTCTTCTTCAAGTTATAGGATAATCATTGGTTTTGTATATGAGCATATTCTAGCCTGGAAAAGGAATCACACATCATTTCATCATATACAGTTACTGCATATACAAACATCTGAACACGACAATAAAAAAAAACGCTCAAAAATCAGACGAACACTGTCCACTCAAAGTTCACCAGGAAGCACCGCTCACTGCGCAATAGTGACATGGAATGAAAATGCAATTGAAAACATTTTCTTCTGAAAAAAAAAATTTTTGCGGCCGTCCATGCAACTGCCACTGCTCACTTTTTGTCGAGTGAGAAATGATGATGATGATTCTTCATTCTTTATTTGTAGTAGAATGTTAGCGGTCGTTTCATCGCGATTGCCTGAGGCTCACACCATCTCTCAGCAAGCTGCTTGATCAGATCTTTGAAAGTTAAAAAACAACTCATTCTGATAACTGTTGCACATTCCTCATACAATTCCATCAAACAACTTCCATTTCCAATATGTTGAAAGTACGAAACTCTTTTCTCCAATCGTTGCAATACAAACATCGTTCCAATGACATTCTGAAAACATAATATTTATTTAATAACATAACTTAGATGTAAATGATAATATATAACATGGAGATAGAACTGCTCTGTTGAGAACTCATAGTTAAACAGCTGTGAGTGCCCTACAAGGAAAATTTAGCGTGTTCTCCTAGCTCGTCTGTGTTGGTGCTTGTTACCATCACAGGTAAGTTTCGATTGAGAAGCTTACCTACCTACTTATAACTTATGTTTCAATCGTTATTGTATTTTCTCTCATCCGCTTATTCATAGAGTTACTCATTCGACAGAAGTTTAACTCATCACAATATCCATGAGCTGTGAAAGCTGCACATTGTTGACAACTAATTACCATTTTCAAATATTGAACCAGATGCGAGAACTAAGGAATACGTAGTAATGGTGATCACACTTCCTCTCATACCACAACGTTCCTCTGAAAATGCGATTAACCATTTACAGTTTAAATGTCATCTTCAGCATATTTCTTATGATACTATCATTATATCTTCTTCATCAACGGTGATTAGAGAATCTCAACCTTGGCTTCATAACATCTGAATATCCAGAAATGAACTGTTTGATGAATTGCTTGATCTGCGTCGTTCTCTATGGGAGACCAGCATAGTAAGCCCTTTAGACAATGGTAACACACGATACTCACGGAGAATACTGAGTCCTACAGAAGAACTTATCTTCATAGGTAGATATCTTCATTGTCCAAACATAAACTCATACTCAGGTGGAATGCCAAGGTCTGGAACAACGCTAATGAGAGTAATGCTTGACTCTCATCAAGAAATTAGATGGTATGTATTACATTACTTCTTGCATACTCATTATCTTTTCAATTACAGTGGTGATGAGACAATGCTTATTCCTTTGCTTCTCAACGCTCACTCCAGCGCCACCAGAGATTTGCATAATTCAACACTGAAACCAAAAGCTGTCAATGATGCAGTCTCCGCTTTCATAAGCGAAGTAAGTTGTGCGGACCTACAATTGGAAATACTAGAGAATCTTAGTTAATAGCAAAAAACGGACCAACGGCAAACCGGTTGTGCAATAAAGATCCTTTCCAACTTCTGCACATTCCATACCTGATGGAATTGTTTCCAAATGCGAGGTAATGTTGACTGGTGGTATATATCTTTTTCATTTTTACCAGGTTCATTTTCATGATTCGTGATCCGAGAGCCGTTCTTCACTCTATGATAAGCCGTGATGTTCCTGTAGCTGGTTTCAACTTCTCTGATCCTATTGATATGCTCAAGCAATGGGAGAAACATTTCAAAAAAATGTATTTGCAATGTCGTAATACGCCTGGGACTTGTCTGACTGTACGTACCTCAAATCATTCCGCTCAAACACTAAGCATTCTTAGGTGTATTACGAGCGTTTGGTTCAAGCATCAGAAGAAGAAGCCAGGCGAATCCTAAAATTTCTACGAGTAGAGTGGTCAGACGCAGTTCTTCATCATGAAGAATTGATGGGCTCTGAAGTTTTAGTGAATCCGTAAGTTTTTAACTAAATGATTTCTCAGCTATCAAATTAAGACAAGAGTTCTCTGCATCTCAAGTCAAAGAGAAGATTAACCAAAAAGCCTTAACATCATGGTTCGATTTCTTTTCTGATGATTTTCTGGACAACATCAACCGAATATCTCCGCTTGTCAGCTCACTTGGTCAGTACATGTTAGATACACATCCTATTGCCTTTCAGGTTATGATACCTTGAGCTCTAAACCTGACTACTCTAAATTTGGAAGTCCTGATTTCTACACTTTTCACATTTAACTGTAACAATACGGAAAGACGACGCCAGGATACTCAGAGATAATAGGAATAAATCGAAACATTGGTTACATCTTGATGATTAATAGTATTAAGCTAGCTGCTAGCGCATCTTTTGACTAATATACCTTTTCTACATTTGTGAGCCATTTTCATGTTTCAATAAAGTTTCTTTTAATTTTTAATTTTGAGTTTTTCCCGGTTTTGAAAAAATGGGAGAACGATGTGCCAGCTACTTGGCCAAAAAATAGGCTCGCGAACTCGAGCCGAGCTCGAGCTAGGCTTGATTGTTTTAAGACCTTTAGACTTGGCTTGGCTCTTGTTAAACCGGCGACTTAATCCGTTTCAACGGATGTTGATTTAGATCCCTAGAAACATCTGTTACAGAAATGTGTTCTAAAAAATATAACTTACAATCAATGAGAGCTGATTGATAATGGCCAAACTGTCCCGAACACATTGCAATAATTTTACTTCTTGCACTGTGAGAAGTTCCATTGACAGTTCTCCAAGAAGTAGGTCTTGGAAAGGCTCGAGAGCCACGAGCACATCCGTTAGCGTTTTGAAGAGCGAGTTCCATCTTGTCGGGCATTCAGTTTCGATAAAGTGGAGCGGCCACAACTTGGTTGAATGAGTTGGTTTCTAGCGTTTTCTGCACTAATCTTTGTTTCTTTACGTATATGATACCAGCAGCACGAAATTTCCCATCGTGGCTCGGGCTTTCGGAACGAGCTTCATACGACGAGTGAGTTTTTAGATGCTGTAGTAATGTGGTCAGTTAGTTTAGGTTAGATAGCTAAAGCGAAAGGCACTCTGTCAACACGAACTCTTTATTATAACTGCATGTGTTAGCAACTAAGACAAATTCAACGGGTGTGTGAAAGTACCGTTCTCCGTTAACATCTCCCCGCTTGTTTCACACAGATGCCTTCTCATCGTGGAGGTGTTCGATGATTTTGGTAACTTCATCTTTATAGAGCATATCCGGCAACTGACATTATCATTTTCTTTGCAATGCCATTAAGACATCATTTAAAGTCTTGAAGTGAGAGTTCCATCGAGTTCTACACTCAGCTTTAAGTAGTTTGAATGAGATATCAAAGCTTTTACAAAAGTGAATTGGAAAAGGAGTTTTTCCAGACCTTCTGAACGGAGCGATAGCTTTGATATTTTTGCGGCGCAGTATTCTTGACTCTTCTTTAATGTTTTAGCTGCCAGTATATGAATGCGGTGGCAAGTGCAGTGTCTGCTAAAACAGAATAAAATTTTGAAGGCATAAAGGTAGTTAACTTAATGCGTGAATGTTTTGCCCAGTTGAAACGCATCTCTCACCCGTGGTACACATACTTTAACGTTAGCAGCTCAAACAGAAGCACACAATAGTAGTGTACACACAATGTTTAGACGTTCAAAGTCTACAACAACATGCCCAATTACGGCCAAGAGAGAAACTTAATAGTGAGGACTCGACCATGAGTCAAAGGACCGAGAAATTGAGGAACCTTTACTCACTTTTCCCGGTTTCCATCATCAACTTGAGAAGCATACTTTTCTATCAATCTTGGCATAAATTTCCTTGATGGAAATTTGAAATCATTCGGACATGAGCGAACGAAATCCCAGAACAAAGAGCTTTCCACTAAGCGATAAGGTGGAGCAGCCACAGCAAAAAGGTTTGCCGATTTCTTTTCGCTTTCATCTTGGCTTTTAGCGGTACTAGGAAAGAAATCCTGGACGCTCGGTTGGCTGTGGCTCTCGGAAACAGCCTCATACATCGAATGCGTTTTTAGATGTCTCCTCATCGTCGAAGTGTTCGATGACTTCGGCAGTTTCATTTTCAAACAGCAAATTCGGCATTTTACTGTCTTTTCTTCTTTGTCAAAGTGATCCCAGACGAACGATTTCTTCGACATCTTCTTCAAGAGCAGTAAATGATGATTGTTATGTGTTTCGATTGTTATTCATTGCTTTTCATCTTTCGAAATATTGTACAGATTAGAAGATTAGCATATCTTTATTGTTTCCGATAAAATTTAAATACAACGTTTCATGTTCAATTTCCGTTTAGCATTTTTCAATTTGCATAATTAACTTCAATACAATTTCAAATGAATATTTTCCATCCTCAAATAATTGGAATACCTAGAATGATTTGAATATCAAGAAAATTTACGAAATCTTTTAAAATGAAGAGCTCGAATAATTTCAAAATCTTTTGAGTCAAGAGCTCGAGCCTGGGCTCGAGTGACAAATACAACCTCGAGCCGAGCTCGAGCCTGGGCTCGAGTGACAAACAAGAGCTCGAGCCTGGGCTCGGCTCGAGCTTGTCTCTATAGCTCGTCGGGCCGAGCCGAGCCCGGCCAACTATAGCGCCAGCGTTCAACGTAAGGCTTATGCGTACGTTTTCGCCGGGCAAAGTAAACAACTGCGGTGCTGCACAGACTTACCTGTTAGCAGTTCTTAATCTCTACAGCTCAAACAAGATGCCGATATCCTAGTCAGTATGTTGTTGATAATTTGTGGTTCTATGTTCAATGTACTTGATAGATTTCAGGGTTAGTGTGAATTTTTCTCATGAAGTTATCTCAGTTTTAAAACAGTCACAGTATAGAAAACATTCATTTGCGATCAAGGATGCGTACTGAGTTTTCAGATTCATTCACGACTTTGGAAGCCATGTTCTTGTCATCTTCACTAATGGAGGGTAACGAGAAAAATAAGCGAGTTGATGGAATACCTCTTTTAAACAACATAATTCTTCTCAAATGAATAAAACTATGGTGAGATACAACCGTGTAACTTTGAACAAAACTGTCTGAATCACAAGATTAGCCTTAAGAGGCAGAACCAGAAAGCGTCGGTACGAGATACTCAAAAGCACAATTCAACAATCATTCTTTGTTCATCATTTGGATTCTTCCTCATGATCATCTTCGTCTTCTTCATCTCTTTTGTATCCACCCCAACCCGCTGAGCTTGGTGGTGCATTGTTGGAACTAGAGGACCAGACTTGGAACTCACTTCCGAACATAGTGTTGCTCAAAAACGGGTTTGCACCAGGTGCCTCCCACGTCATAGGATTATAAGCTGTTTCCGTAATCGGTGTACTAGAAGTCGTGGCGGTGGACGCAGGAAGAGGAGCTGCCGGTGTGAGAGGGTCTGTTCGTGTGGTATTCGTTATTGGTGCAGTGGATATGGGCGAAGTCATGAAATTAGTCAGATCCATCCAATTCGTCTCTGGGGGGGTCCACGAACTTGAACCAGGATCTAAACTCCACATATCAGGCATCGTAGTGTTCTGGAAAGAATGATCAATTTTATACACTCTGAACTAATGATAACTCACGGTGGGTGTGTTCGCAGGTAACATTTCGCTATATATACCCATCAGGTCTGAATAGAACTGTTGCATGAGTTGTGGATCAATTTCAGTCTCAGCTAGGTCAGGCTACAAAAATTGTTTGAAGGATTTCTATATATTCGAAACATACATAGCCCATGGGATCTGGAGAACTCTCAATCGGCTCGATAGGAGCAGACCTCTCTTTGCTAGTTTTCTTCTTTCTTTTTTTCTTACGATCTTCATTTCCTCCCCTATCACCCGTTTCGGAACCACTGGTTTGAAGCAAATCAGAGCCTGCTCCAAATGCACTGAAATCTTCGTCGACGTTGGCTGAAAATAGAGTTTTTCAATACGATTATTTCCTCTAGCGATATTACAGATGTCGAATTTCTCGTCCATCCAGACAGGTGCTTCGCTAAACTCGCTGGCAATACTCATTTCTCCTTCACTTGGGCTTCGAATTCTTTGTCCTACCACATTAGATGATCGCATAGAGAGTTGGTCCCGGTCTATGCTGACAGAAGGAGAAGGATTCTAAAGAAACATAAATATTTTAAAAAAGTTGTCAAAGCCGCACCGGAACGTTGAATATATCCGATGTTGACCCAGGGGGTGTAGGTGGGTCCAGATGCAACGACAAAAGCTCATTATAATCCGGAACTGTGAATGTTCTAGGATTGAAACGTTCGTCGATAGTTTCTGAACTATCATGCGATTCTTGCGTAGGCTTGACTTTCTGCTGTGGTGCTCGATCTTAAAGGAAAAAATATATATATAAATTCTGCCTCTCAACTCACTTTTCTGGTTTTGCTTCTTATTATTCTGCTTCTCATTTTTCCTCTCTGGTCCCTTTGAACCATCCATAAGTTGCTCAGCTTTTTGAATTTTCTTTTCTTGATCAGAGCTCGCATTACTTTTCTTCCTCTGTTGTTCTTTCTCTTTCAGCGGATCCTTAGTGTAAGACAACTTGTTAACCAATGTTGCCTTCGGTGTTGGAGGAGTAGGAGGACGAGGCTTAGATCTATAGTAACTGGAGTAATAAACGAAACACAAATCAACTCTTACGGAATTTTATTATTGTTTTGCGTCTTCTTCGGAGGTACTTCTGGAGCTTTGGCTGGCTTGACTGGTTCTGAAAGTCAAGAAAGAAAACTACGAGGAGAACCTGATATCAAACCTTTCTTTTCTTTCACCTTCTCCTTATTCGCTTGATTTGCAGCTGTGTTTTCAGGAGTTTTCTTCTTCCGCATGTTCTTCAAATACTGCTTTCTCGATAGTTCGAACTCTTTCTGCAGAAAACGTAATAAACAACTTGTTGAAGTTATGAACATACCAAAACTGATCGTTGTGAGTAATCCAAACGAAGAGATAAAACGGATTTTTTGATGAAATGCAAACATCTAACTACGAAATTAGCGATAGAAAAGAAGAACTGAGTAATTACTGAAGCATCTTCAGCGGGAATGATTTGAGAAGGATATGCATACGCGTAAACATCTAAATGAAACAGTTCAACATGTCATGTCGATTCGACAAGTTCCTCACCTATAGGTTTATTAACTGGAGTGCTTGGTCTCTTCTCCCCTCTCAAATCAAAGAAAACACGGTTGTACTGCTCTCTTATAGCGCAAGTAATCGCTCGATCACCTTCTAAATAGGCGCAAGCCAGCACACAGACCAAGCAGAATCTGAAGTTAGGTATATATGACAATCACATCTTTCATAAGCTTACATTAGAGCAATCACGCAGCTGTAATACATGAGGTTCTCAAACGGTGGACGTGGAAGAGCACGATGACAACGAGCCATCATATCACTAGGAACTGTAGCAGCTAATGGGAATGACCAGGAACTTCCATTCATATGCATGTAAAGTTGTAAATCAGCTTCATTTGTTGTTGTTAAAAAGTCGGGGGTATATCTGAAGCGGTGAAATGAAATATGAAATAGAATGAAGACAACTCACGCTACTTCCAGAGCATACGACTCATTAGGTTGTAAACGGAAAGGATAACAGTTAAGAATACGGAAACCACGGTTTTCACATGGTATTCCATTTATACTCATACTAACAACAGTGAACGGTACTTCGCCTGTGTTTGACACGGAAAATGGACGTCGTACAGTTAAAGTTGAACTGAGCTTATGCATTAATCCTACAATTGAAAAGATGGTGATCGAAGTAAATGAGATAGCGCAAACTTTTTGGATTATTGCAATCACTTAAATGATCGTGACGAATTTCGAATAACAACGGTTTTTTCGAGCGCGCCTCGATATCTTCTATCTTCATATCTATACGGGCACCTCTACCATAAAGTACGACAGGTTCAATCACCGTCAAATTATTCCTAAAAATAAATACAGTGAGATGCTGCTAAAGTGAACAAACCTTATTAACAGTAGAGATGAACGTAGAACATAGTCGGTGGGTAAAAATCCTAAACGAAGACGAACTTTCTGATGGGGCTTCAGCAACAATGACAATGTGAACCTATAAAGAGAAGAATAAAATGAATGAAACGGAATACAAACCTCGGAACGTTCTGGCTTACAATAGCTTCTAACTCTTCTCTCAGTTTTGGAACAGGACTATCCTTTTTCAATGTAAACAGTTCGGTATCACGGAGTGAAAACATTAATGTTTCATTCATTTCTATCTATAACAGTGGTATTTCAAAAAAAAAAACCGTCAATATCAACTCACATTGGAAGTCAATGGAGTGAGAAGGTGATCTTTGAAAAATTCAACGGCTGCTTCAGCATCCGGATATATGACTAGCGGAATAACTTGAACGGCTATTGGAAGTGAAGAAGGATTTGCTAAGGTTAGATTCACAATCTATAAGAACATATACTCATATGTTGTTTTCAATAACTCACAGTGAAGTTTCCTAATGCAGTGAGAGGGAAATGAACAGAATTTCTGGTTAATAACCTAGGCCAAACCATTTCTGCAGTGGCGGCAATCTGAAGAAGGAACTTGTAGGAAGTCGAGTAAGCTCTAGTTACCTTGATATTCTTAGCCTTATCTGTATCGATTACAATGGTTGTGTTTATCATGTTTTTGCCTTCTTTAACTAAGCTATCAAACTTTCCTCTCTGTTTCTTATATAAATAACTATCCACTTCTGCTAAGTTGGCTGGTAATGTTAAGCCATGAACGAACCATTGACCATCTGAAAAGAGAAACAATGAGAACAATTTCGCGAGCGATAGAGAACAAATGCGCCTCGCAGGGAAAAGAAAATTGGGAGAAGAGCACATCAGCTCACGTGAAGCGCGAGTGACCATGCTCTGTAACTGTTCAACTTGCCTGTGGTTTTCAAATCCAATCCCAAATAACAAGTGGCTTCAGTACACGGGGCTTCAGGTTTGTACATTACACGACCTTAAGAATTAGCTATGCTGAGCATGCTGATGAGGATTACCTAAGTTTGTCAGTCTACCGGAACGTAACAAAGGTGGATTTGTAGCATCTAAAGTTTCGAAGAATACGTTCGGATCGTTCGATAACGTTGATAATCTTGTAACATTCATGTCTTCCGTGAACGAATTGAAAACCTGTGAGAAAAACTAATATGTTAACGACTAAAGAATAGTTCAGTACTTGTATCGTCCTATACACTACTCGTCCAGGATGAGTGGCACCAAAGCTTAAGACATCTGGGAACGTTGAAATTTTCCCTTCTCCAATCTCGTATACAGTTGGGAAAACTTTACTTTCCAAATCAGTTGATATAACTATATTTCCTTTATGCTCTACCCCATCGAAAGGTGCTCTTAGCTCCAAATCGAAAAGAACAGATTGATCGGGAGGAATTTCGAGATCGTTACCCTTAAAGATTTCATCCGTGGAATTCTATCAAAAGATATTTACCTGATCCCATTCTTGATGACTGATGGAAGGAAGCTGTTGACCTTGTGAATTGAGAGGAAGCATTGCAACAAAGTAAAGTCGGAATATTGATAAATTTGGAACTTGTAAATTACGAACGGTAGTTGTAGCACAGTTAGGATTGCGAATGGCAAACTGAAGAGAGCATAATGAGAATAGAACGCTAATATATGATATGGTTACCCTAACAGTTCTTGTATCATTACGTGAGATCAGTCCAAAGTCAAAAGCATCCTGCTCTATTGAAAACAGATCAACCTGAATATGCCGTTTCACTACTTTCAGTTGCACTATGCAAACCTTTATTTTCCCTTCATATCGTTGTAGTTGGACTGAGAACCTAGTAACATTAGTCTCGATATATATAAACGATACACCAAAATCAGCTGGTATTTTCTTATTGTATTTCAATAGGAAAACTGATCTCTCTTCTCCTCTTGGAATCACAGTGGTACTATCAAACAGTCTCACCTGAAATAAAAAAAATAGACTTGAACAGGTTTCCCAATTACAGTGAAGTATGGTAGAGCATCAGCTGATAACGACACATTCCAAACAGCGACAGCAAATGGCAATTCGTTTCTCAATCGGATTCCTCTCTTATATGGTGGTTTGACGTCTTCTCGAATAGCTAAATCATTGCCTACTGCAGTTAGACTTCTGAAATTATTCAAAATTTGCTCACTGCTCCACTTAATAGACTAACCCTTGAAAAACTGCAGCTCTAAATGGAATGGTGACGTTATAGTTACCCCCTCTACTCACTGCTATGATTCTACCAGTGAAACTTTTAACTTTAGGTTCTTTCGTCTCGAACGTTATTCGCGAGGCATCGAAAAGCACTTTCACTAAGTTAACCGGTTTTCCTAAAGAGCTCAATTGTGATTAGAACAGGTAATAGCCCAACCTGGTTCGATTGGATACTTCCCAGGGTGGACAGCAATTGGAGGATTCGAAGCAAACTCCATGTAAATGCCGGTTGCATCACCCTTCTCAACGTATAAGGTCTGGAGAAAAGCAGTTTTATGAAAAGTCGAATTAGGCATTAGCAAACTTCAAACTCCAGCCTCCCATCTAAGCGATACTGATAAACCGAGAAGAACTGTGGCTGTGATCGCACCCCTTGTCTACAAGCAAATCGTATGAACGAGAAATTTTCACGAGACAACGTACTTCAGAAGGCCAAAATCGAGAATATCCTTAGTTGTGAAAACACCTTTTGTCTTTGTTACCTCGTATGGTATTGGAAATATCAACTCATTCGTCTTAGTTTCAACACTAAAATGTGAGAATCAGTTTCTGAAGTAGTTTTGCCTCAGATTACCCTTTGTGATTAAGTAAAACTCCATTGACTCTTACAAAAACCGTATTGTTCTCCAGTAAATGTCCTACTACAAATGCTTTTCCTATTGTTTTGGTTTGGTATGGGCGAATATCCTTAACAGTTGCAGTTATTATGATTCGGAAAATTTTCCTCTCACCCAATACTGTACTGGTTCACCGGCTACTGCAGGATCGATATCATATGCTAGTTCTGCATGCACATGACCTCCTGAGGACACAAGCTGAAGAAAAAAACAAATTTTCGGAAAGGTATGGGTCATAATTACTTCTTTAATACGAAAAGTCTGAGGATGAGGATTGTGCAGTGTGATTTCTTTAACCATTGTGCCATTCATGGGGATGCGATGTCCCACAAAAGGTGTTATCCTGTAGGGATTCGAAGAAGCGTAGCCACTTATTTCATATAGAAACTGTCCGATCGATGTGTGAATTCCTAAAGTTGCCGTGATTTTGCCCTCTTCTCGAGGTAAAAATGCTATTTCAAATGATGTTGATCCCAACGGTTCAAGTTCCTGAACCACAAAAGAGAATGAGGTGAGAAAGAGGAAAGAAAACGTGCCATAACATCGAAGAACCCTGCATGAAAGTTTACTGTTTCTCCTATCACGGTGTCAAGCATAACAAGTGTGTTCAGTTTACTCCGAAGATATACACGTCTTCGCAAAGGTACTCCAACGGCACTATCATTCAGATGTGAATAAAAGGATCTCTTATAATACTAACCTTTCTCCGAAAAATAAGAATGGCGGATCAAACTCTAATGGCAGAGAATCCTCTCCAGCCATTTTTCTCACATTAAAGACCCGATCTTTATAGCTGCAAGGGAACGATTTGATATAGACATCAACCCTTTCAGAACTCACTGAGATTGTCCGGGATCAGAGTCATGAGAACGATGGCCAACAAAAATATCGGCATCGTATCGTTTAGATTCACTGAAGTAGTGAAGTTCTTCGCCTAGAATAATTTGAATTTGGTAACTCTAACGTTTAGAACACAGAATGGTTTTTCAGAAAAAAACGGACCTGTTTGGACGAATGCTGTATGTAATACAGGTAAGTCCTCGAGGGAATCTCCTGTTCCATCCCAAGATACCCACTAAGAAAATACATAAGTAATAGGTAAAACGATATATGGGATACCCTGTGTTCGATTGAGGATCCAGAAACTGATAATGGACGATGAAACAAACAAATTGTAATTAATATTCTGAGTATTAGCATTCTATCAAACGGAATATGAACGTTCTCTTCATTAATCTAAAAGCCAAACTATAAGAATCGACTGAAGATCACGAGATTTGTATTGTTTGAAGACGCGAGTAAAGCACACGAAAACCAAGTTTCAAAATTAAAAAAAAATATCCGGAAAGAACAATAAAAAGATAAGAATATGCTCTGAGAGCTCAGTTTTCAGGAAAGTGTTCTGTTATATTTCTAAAAATATACAAATATGACACATGACAACACTGATAAGGATTCACACTGATCGTTAAAGTTTGAACAATCAAAGTATGCTGGTGAGTAAATGGATGAGATAAGATAGAAAATGAAAAATTTCAGGTAAAAAAAATATTTTCTTAAATTTCAGTCTAGTCTTGACACACTAAAGTCCTTTCTAGGATGGACAAGTGTATTGAGTAATAGTCGAGCTGATTGCCCAAGTGATATGGAGAACTAGTTGTCATGTCTCGAAATGTTTGAAAAAAACGTTATACAACAGCAATTTATGATAGGAGGACGCTATAAATCTGAATACAAGGAAGGGTGAGGGGAACGAAACTCATATATATGCACGGACAAATCCTAGGCATTCCGGTTATGGAAAGATCCACGATCGATTCGGAAAATGCAAAGGTGGTTATAAGGTTGTAAGTAGCGCGGTTGCGCATTCATTTTTCACGAAGTTGACCCCTACTTGTCTTTCTTTCTTCTACTCTCCCTGACTCTCTCGTTTCGTTCGTTTCTTTCGTTGTCAGCTAACTGTGATTGGATGAACGAAACCCGCTTCTGAATTAGAGCCAAACTGCGTATGGAAACTGAATATAAAAAGGGTCGCTTATACACAAGAGACACGTGTAGCAAAATCTTCTAGAACAGCTACAGATATCGGCTACGAACACGACACGTACTAAGACTTTTCAAAGTGTGGGAAAAAGAGTTGCAAAGACGTAACGATTACGTAGGAGCTCGTCATCAATTGAGAGAACTGAAACATGTAAGTTCTCCAATCCCACCGGGGTAGCATTTGACATTTCGGTGTTTTGTCCAGTAAAACGACGTGGATGATTAAACTTCACAAGAAAAAAGGTCATGAATTACAAAATATACACGTAGTAAGTGAAGAAAGTTGAGAAACTGGATAAGGAAGTGAAGAAATCCGAAACTCTCAATCATGCTATCAAGAACTAGTAAGATCATCATATGGTACAACTAAAAGAGTTAACAGAAATCGATTAAAGGTAAGACAACGTCACATTTGCCCAAATTCGGGGTCATGGTGAAAGAAAGACATCACTATACACTAAGGCTGGTTAGAAAAACTGTGCATCTTCAAGAAGGTGGTCTTTTATTTGTGATGAAATGAGAAGGAAAAACAAAAAGTGCCAATTATTTTTGAGAATGTTTGAATTTGTCATCACATGGGTAAGAGGGGAAAAGTTCAGACGTTGAATTCCGTTAGAAATATCTAGCAAACTTCTATAAACGAGACAGAAATAGTCCAGAATCCACGATCGATTGCATTAGGATTCGAACAGGATTCTCAAAGAAAAGACGTTTTATGCACCTACAGAAGCCAGACCCGATGGACATTAGATGAAGATGAAAAGATTACAACAACCGAGATGTCAGTAGTTCGAATTGTCGGCTAATATGATGAAAACAGCGTAAATGTCCATCGTAGATGTTCGAATTCTAGCGAAGTTTGGTTTACGAAACATCAAGAAGAAGATAGTGACGTAACAACAGAAGAACGAAACAATTTCGAAATTCACTAGAAGACACATGCTTAATTGGCATATCATTCACATCTTCACATATTACTTGTTTGAGCTTCGCTTTTGGAAAAAAAAGTTGATAACACCTACGATTATCACAAAAAACTTTGATTAAAAGTTAAAACTAAATACGTGAAGTACGCAAAAATAAAACAGTCGTTACAGTAGCTATTTAAACTTTCATACTTTGAGTTGCTTCAGGCTATTAACGCAAATTTGATTAACGATGGATGAAAGTCCGAACTGTGAAACTAAGTTAATTGAGGAGATTAAGGATAGGCCCTTGTTTTACTTGGCACCTATGGTGCGATATTCAAAGTAAGTTGTTAAGAATGAAAGGATTTCGCTTTTCATTTATTAAATTCAGACTTCCTTTTCGTGAATTAGTTCGGAAGTATGACGTTGATTGTTGTTATACTCCTATGATATATGCTAAGAATTTCCTGGAATCAGAATATTGTCGAAAAAGTGAATTCACTACTGTTCCAAGTGAGTAAGCATCCGTCGAAGTCTTTCACTCTTTGTTATCGTACAATACTTTAATGCTAAATCATTTTCTCATTTGAAAACCATGAAAGTCTAGTGTTTTGAATGGGCCATTCAATTCAAACTCATTCTTGTCTTGAACGTAGCACTAAGCGGTTGCATCCATTACATGCGCAAAACATGAAACACTTCTAGAAAATGTTACACATCTCCTAATTTGAAATCAAATGATTCAGATGACAAGCCTCTTATAGTCCAATTTGCTTCTGACGATCCTTTCGTTTTTGCTTCAGCAGCGCAAGTAGTTTACAAGTAAGCAAACCTGATTTTCGCTTCCGACAACGGCTTCTTGAGATATTCCACCGGAGTTGATTTGAATTGTGGTTGTCCAAAAGGAGATGTCAGAGCTAAAGGCTTCGGAAGCTTTTTGTTAAATAAACCTGAACTGTTAGCTGATATGGTTCGTCAAACAAGAGCTGCTGTTAATGATTCAGAATACACAGTACGTAATTAGTTATTCAAACCTTCAAATATGAGCTGAAATGTAGATTTCTCTTAAAATACGAGTACAGTATCCTCTGGATAGAACAATTGATTTATGTAGAAAAGTAAGTGTGTATACTTTGGAAAATGTGTTTTATAAATATGGAAAGGCAGAAAAAGCAGGCGTTAGTCATTTGACTGTACACGGAAGAACACCCCAGCAACGAGCAGAACCTGTAGACTATGATGCCATACGATTAATTAAGGTTCTTAACAATTTTTTTCCTTTAATTCGCTCGTTTTACAGGAATCTGTGCAAGTTCCAATCATCGCAAATGGGGATATCACTTCTCTTAGCCAGGCTCTCGATATCGCTGCTCGGACTGGTGTGAATGGTATCTTTTCCAGTTTCTAAACTCATTATTATCTTTTAACTACTTCCAGGCTTAATGTCTGCTAATGGACTTCTATACAATCCCGCTTTTTTCGCAGGATACGAATACACGCCGTCTGAGTGTATTTCCGATTTTGTGAGTTTCGATTCGTTTGATACTTATTCGCTTTTCAGGTTGATATATCTTCGAAGTATGGTCTCACAACGCAACTCTTCCATCAACATCTCATCTATATGACTAGACATCAATTTTCTCCAGCTCAGAGACGCGTGTTCAACGAATTGACTTCTAGAGCTGCTATGGAAGACTTCTTGAGTGATGCATTTGAGTTCGAAAGAAAATTATAATCATACTCATTTTTATCTGTTTATTTATTATTGTTAGATTGTTATTGTTATTGTTCGAAATTTCCATAAATGAAGTTGAACTTGAACAGTCGTTGACGTCAGTGCAGAAGCGCGCTCTATTGCTAACGACATAAAATTGACGAAAATTCTACCAGGTCGAAGGAATACAGAATTATCAGAATAGATGAACGCGAATGCTCTTGTTTCCTAATTTGAAGCCGTTCACTTTATGATTTAATTGATATTTTTGAAAAGTTATGATTTTTAAAGTTTTTTAGATGTTGATCTTATTTTATGTATTCACTGTTCGTGTGTCTTAGGTGAGCCCTCTCGTAAGAATGTGGCTTTGCAACCTCTTTTGCTACGATTAATTTGTAAATGAACTGATATATTTCAGAACAGAATCATGGCCGAGTCAATCGATGTTGATATTGAGATGGAGAATG